>CM053270.1:32629015-32752010 GCA_028583415.1 Protea cynaroides | reverse complement strand
AGGGTGATATTCCTAAGATAGCTTTCAGGACCAGATATGGACATTACGAATTCTTGGTCAGGTCTTTTGGATTAACAAACGCACCAGCAATTTTCATGGAACTTATGAATCGAGTTTTCCATGATATGTTGGATACGTCGATTATTGTATTTATTGATGATATATTGGTATATTCCAAGGACAAGGAAACCCATATAAAGAATCTAAACGCCACTCTACAGCGTTTAAGGAAAGGGAAGCTATATGCCAAATTTACCAAATGTGAGTTTTGGCTAAGTGAAGTCGCCTTCCTAGGCCATGTAGTATCCGCTGAAGGAATCAAAGTGGATCCCAGCAAGATCGAGGCTATTGTAAAGTGGGAAGCACCAAAGAGCGTTGCAGAAATTAGAAGTTTTCTGGGTCTCGTCGGTTATTATTGAAGATTTATGGATGACTATTCTCGGATTGCCGTACCTCATACCAGTCTGACTAAGAATGGTAAAAAGTTTGTGTGGACGGATAAATGCGAGAAGAGCTTCCAAACATTGAAGACCAGATTGATATCCGCACCGATTTTGACCATTCCTGTTCCCGGACAGCCATTTATCCTGTAGACTGATGCGTCAGGATTGGGATTAGGATGTGTGCTTATGCAAGGAGAACAAGTAGTTGCTTATGCCTCAAGACAGTTAAAGGCACATGAGAAAAATTATCCCACTCATGATTTGGAGTTGGCGGCAGTAGTACATGCTATCAAGATATGGAGACATTACCTATACGGAGAGAAGTTCCAAATTAAATCGGACCATAAAAGTCTTACTTATTTATATAATCAAAAGGAGTTGAATATGAGACAAAGAAGATGGCTGGAACTATTGAAGGACTATGATGGTGATATCCAGTATCATCCAGAGAAAGCAATGTAGTAGCGGATGCGTTGAGCAGAAAGACAATGATAAAATCTCAAGGAGAGGTTAGCATAACTGTAGCAATGTGTACTATTGGAATGGTATTCAATCACGGCAATGAGTAGTTTGTGATAGATACACAGGATGGATCAGCTAACCAAGGGTTTATTCATCGGTTTTTGAATATGTTCGCTGCATTGAAGATTATATCGGATATAATTGATGAAGTAAAGACAGCTATCAAATCAGACCCTTATCTAAGAACGGTACAAGAAGACATCGAAAAAGGTAGAACTAACCCTAAGTTCACCTTGGACGAAGAAAAGATATTGAAGTACAAGGGAAGAATATGTATACCCAAAACAGAAAGTGTGGACATTAGACACCGACTGATGAAAGAAGCCCATACCACCATCTATTCGATACAACCAGGAAGTGCAAAAATGTATCATGATCTAATGAAACTATATTGGTGGAGATGAATGAAAGCAGATATAGCTAAGGTTTTGTCTCAATGCCTAAATTGTCAAAAAGTAAAGGCTGAATGAAAAAGACCTGCAGGACTATCATAGCCGTTACCAGAGCCCGCATGGAAATGGGACTGCATCACCATGGACTTCGTCACAGGGTTGCCATTGACTCCTCGAGTAGTTTACGCAGTTTGGGTGATTGTAGACCGCTTGAGAAAAATAGCTCGCTTTATATCGATACGACCTCAATATACACTAGAGAGGTTAGCAAAGCTATATGTGGATAATACTGCTCGATTACACGGTGTCCTAGAGAGCATTGAGTCCGATAGAGATCCACGATTTACTTTCAAGTTTTGGGAAGGATTGCGAAAGGCTATGGGTACAACATTGAAGTTTAGTACTGCAATCCATCCATAGATAGATGGACAGTCAGAGCGTACAATTCAGATTCTAGATGATATGCTACGAGCATGTGTAAATGATTTTAAAGGATCGTGGGATGAAAAGCTACCACTGATCGAGTTCGCTTATAACAGTAGGTATCAGGCTACTATACAGATGTCACCCTATGAAGCACTGTATGGCAGGATGTGTCGAACTCCTTTATTTTGGAATGATGTTGGGGAACGTAGCCTCGTTGGACCCAAATTTGTTGAAGAGACTTGTCGAGTGGTCGACATTATCAAGGAAAGAGTGAGAACAGCCCAGAATCGTCAGAAGAAATATGCAGATACTCGACGCATATATCTTGAGTTCGTCGTGGGTGATAAAGTATTCTCGAAGGTATCGCCTATGCGAGGTCTGAAACGGTTCGGACAGAAAGGAAAACTAAGTCCTAGATATGTCGGGCCATATGAGATTCTAGGTATGCGTGGGAAAGTGGCTTTCCAGTTAGCACTAACACCATCTATGTTAAGTGTGCATGACGAATTTCATATTTCCTTATTCAAGAAGTATGTCAAAGATCCAACGCACGTTCTTACAATAGATCAACCTGATTTAACTGAAGATTTGACTTTTGAAGTAACACCAACTGAAATCACCAGCAGAAAGGTTCAACTACTACGCAACCGAGATATCTATTATGCCAAGGTCACTTGCAGAAGTAGAGACATGGAAAAAATTACATGGGAAGAAGAGAATGCTAAATGAAAGCAATACCCTCACTTATTCGACACAGAAGGTATGAACAATTTCGGGGATGAAATTTTTATAAGTAGGGGAGAGTTGTAAGACCCGTATAAAACTAACCCGGTCTTACTACCTTGAACCAGGTCTACCCATCATGGATGAGCCAAATGGACCAAGTGCGTGAAGGAGATCACGATCCCAGGTATTAAACCGACCCAAAAACAATTAAATTAAGGGGAGGGTCGCATACCCAGCATCTGAGGGTCGCACCCCTGAAGATAGAAGTCAGACCACCAGTTTTACATGGGGGGTTGGACAGGTTAGGAACCAGGGGTGACGGGATCTCCGAGCTCCCTATCGACCCTTGGTACTCGGTAAATCGGAAAATTAGGAAAGTTTCCTAATTTCGATGGGATTCTTTCCAAATCTCAATGGGACTTATTTTAAGAGTTTCTACTCTATAAATAGGACGTCCCTAAGCCTCTTTTAGTCCTTTTACAACCCTAATTGAATTGAGAGAAAGAGAAGAGAAGGAAAAGAAGGAAAAGAGAAGGAAAGAAGGGAAGAAGGCCAAGGGAGAAGAGTTGCAGAGAAAGAGTATTATTCTCTGGTATGAATACTATTTCCATGAGTTTCTAAAGACCTTAGAGTAGATAATGAAGAGAGAATGATCTCGGAGAAACCCAAACCATCAACCCATGGTTCGGTTTTCATGGAAAACCATGAGGGAAATCATGAAAGCCATATAAGTGAATGAATCACGGTTCTAGGCCATAGATCATGTGTAGAATTGATTGTAGGAGCAAGCCATAGGACCCTAAACACGATGAATTGGCTGAAGGAAGAAGAATCGACAAAACCCTTAGGGGGTCGCATGGGGAGTCGATGGCCAATTGACCCTACCAGACCCTGAGCATCGACCCCTAGTGTTCGTGTAGTCCAGAATAGGGGTGGTCGCACCCAGGTTCGATCATTACTCCGACCCTACCTCCGACCCCCAGTTAACAGAATGGTTTTTAAATTCATAATTAATTATAATTAAATTCTATCGGCTTTGTTAGGTCTTCTAGAAATATAATAACAGTATAAAGGTGATTTTAAACCTTGAAAGAGGATTATTAGCAAGCTAGGGTGAGGAAACACGAGTCTAAACTAATTGATTAATAACAAACTATTTTTTTTTCTTGAGTCCAATGCTATGCCTGATTCTATGCGAATATGTTTGTAATGTGCATACAGCATGTCATCAAATATTTCTATTATTTGTTCATGCATATTTACTTTATTGTTTATAACATGATAATGGTGATAGGAATAGGCATGTGAACGTATGTGTGTGGTTGGTGTACTTGATGCGAGCGAGTATAGGGGAGGTGTGATGGGAACGTCAATAAACATTAACCTTTGGCAGGTCTCAGCACTTTAGCTCTATCTCTAACTTAAGTCTTGTGCATTAGCATCGTCGTATCGCCATTACTTTAGCAGAACTATTACTTCGTAGAGTATCAGGGGAGGTGGTCTCGGTCCTTGTAGTCTCTGACTTTACCAGGGGGCCTTTGTCACACCCCAAATTCTGCACTAACCAGAATGGTGTGATGAACTGTCAATAAACCAACGGTTCAACCAAGATCTCACAATAGGCTATCCCACATATGATAAACCAAAACACATTCCACATTAATCAGAAGTAATAAAATAAATAGAGTAAATCTTATAGTAAATGAACTGAGAATCAAACTGTTACAACCATAAATAAATATCAAATTATTGCTAAATCAAGTGAGACATAATTAAATAAATATCAATTACATGTCTTTAATAAAATTAAACAAAATTTAATCGAATACGCATGAGTTGCACTCGCATGAGGAGTCATGCATATCCATTAAGTCTTCAGCTTCCATTGTCGCCACATGCCCGTACACAGGAGCGTTCATATAATCTTCAATGGTGGTACCTGCATCATCAACTAAAAGTATTCGAATTCGAAAGGGTGAGCACACATCATGGCTCAGTAAGAAAACAAAACAATGCAACAATATATATGCATGCAATCAATTCATATCTTTGATCTGGTTTAAAGTTTGCAATGTGCTATAGAAAGGATCGGTGGCTGCCGCACCTCTATACATGAGTGTGTGGAAACGCCCAATGAAAACGGCACTATCGCCCCACATGCGCCCACTATGGACAATAAACACCCCATGAAAACGGCATGGCTGTACCAGTTGCCCATACCAACACGTAAGCCCCTTTTGGCGAGGGCTTGCAAACTGGGCTCACAACTAACCAACCCTAATGTCAAACAATGTATCCAAGGCCTTACCCCAGCATCCCTCAATACATCCATAGAGATAGAGCTAGGGTCTGGTGACCAGGCTGAACCACAATGCCACGTCCCCCCTGATACCCTACGACATATTAGTTCCGCTAAGGTAATTGGGATACGAAGATGTTACTAGACAAGACTTGAGTAAAAATAGAGCTAGATTCTGGTGACCAGGCTAAACCACAGTGTCACGTCCTCCCCTGATGCTCCACTCGCATCAAGCACACTAACACATGCTTAGTGGACATGACTTGAATAGACCATGGCACAAGATACCCCGATGAGAACGGCATCAAAGTACCGGTAGATACCATCCCTACCCGCACCATGTACACCAGCCAAACACAAACATTCACATACCTATTCCTACCATCATCAACATCATCATGTTATAATCAATAAATTTAAATATGCATGAACAATAATAATAAAAATATTGGATGACATGTCGAATGCACATTACAAGCACATACGCATATCACAATCATGGTATTGGACTAAAAAAAATATTAGTTTGTTATTAACCAATTAGTTTAGGTATTGTTCCCTCACCTTAGCTTGTTAATAGATCATCTTCCAAGCTTTAGAATCACCTTTATAATGTTATTATATTGCTAGAAAACTTAACAAAGTTGATAGAATTTAATTAGAATTTATTTTAATTTTTAAAACCATTCTATTAACAGAGGGTTGGAGGTAGGGTCAGAGTCATGATCGACCGTAGGT
The DNA here is from genome assembly GCA_028583415.1 of Protea cynaroides. Classification (NCBI taxonomy): domain Eukaryota; kingdom Viridiplantae; phylum Streptophyta; class Magnoliopsida; order Proteales; family Proteaceae; genus Protea; species Protea cynaroides. The sequence continues at coordinate 32,746,464 of CM053270.1, read as the reverse complement.
GCGACCCTCCCCAAATCTGGACTTCTAGATCCCTGAGGGTCAATACTCAGGTCATATAGGGTCAGATGGTCATCGACCCTCTGTGCGACCCTCGGTGGGTTCTGGTCAATTTTTCTCCTTTTAGTCCATTCTTCGTGTTTGGGGCCCTATGGCTTGCTCCTACAGTCCATTCAACATGCATTCCATGGTCTAGAACCATGAATCACCCACCAAAATAGCTTTCATATATTCTCCCATGGTTTTCCATGGAAACCTAACAATGGATTGATGGTTTGGGTTTCTCCGAGATCACACTCTCTTCATTATCTAACCAAAGGTCTGTAGAAACTCATGGAATTAGTATCCATACCTGAGAAGAATACTCCTTCTCTGCAACTCTTCTTCTTTTTGTTTTCTTCTCTTCCTTGCTTCTCTTCTTCTTCTCTTCCTTCTCTTCTCTTTCTCTCAATTCAATTAAGGTTGTAAATGGAGTGAAAGAGGCTTAGGGACATACTATTTATAGAGTAAAACCTCCCAAAATAAGTCCCATTGAGTATAGGAAAGGTTCCAATCGAAATTAGCAAAGTTTCCTAATTTTCGATTTGTGCTGTTTTTCCCGAATACTGAGGATCGATGGGAGGGTCGTCGGACCTGCCTGTTAAAACATGCGACCCTACCCTCATTTTGACTATTTTTGAGTAAATTTTCATACTGGGTCTTGGGTTTCTTCACACACTTGGTCCACTTGGCTCGTCCATGATATGTAGACGGGTCACGACACGAAGACCAGGTTCATGGCGTGCGGGTCTTACAACTCCACCACTCTTAAAAGAAATTTCATCCTCGAAATTTGAACGTGCGAATCTTACAACTCCTTGATTCTTAAAATAAATTTTGTCCTCAAAATTTAAATTTACTTCGGAGTCAATCGGTGGGAATTCTATTTCCGCATTGCATCTTCTTCCTCCTATGCACTCTTCACCATGTCTTGTCTTTGCCGAGTTACCTTCATATAATAATTATCCCAGCTTTGGAAACATTGTACCTTCCCACTAGTGAACTAGACTGGTACAACTTCAATATTTAACATTCTATCTAATCCAGTGATTCTGTGGTCAATACCTTTGATATGGATCTCCAATGTACTTCTTCAATAGAGACACACGAAATACATCATGCACAGTAGACATGGATTGCGATAATGCTAATTGATAAGCTACTTTCCCACGCTTAGCTAAAATCTCATATGGCCCGACATATCTTGGACTTAGTTTCCCTTTCTGTCCGAACCTTTTCAATCCTCGCATAGGCGATACCTTCAAAAATACTTTATCACCTACAACGAACTCAAGATCTCTGCGTCGAGTATCTGCATACAGCTTCTGACGGTTCTGAGCTGTTCTAACTCTTTCCTTGATAATGTCGACCACTCGACAAGTCTTTTCAACAAATTCCGGTCCAACAATACTACGTTCTCCAACTTCATTCCAAAATAAAGGAGTTTGACACTTTCTGCCATACAGTGCTTCATAAGGTGACATCTGTATAGTAGCCTGATAGCTATTGTTATAAGCGAACTCGATCAGTGGTAATCTTTCATCCCATGATCCTTTAAAGTCAATTACACATGCTCATAGCATATCTTCTAGAATCTGGATTGTACGCTCTGACTGTCCATCTGTCTATGGGTGGAATGCAATACTGAACTTCAATGTTGTACCCATAGCCTTTTGCAATCCCTCCCAAAACTTGGAAGTAAATCGTGGATCTCTATCAGACACAATGCTCTTTGGCACACCGTGTAACCTTACAATATTATCCACATACAGCTTTGCTAACTTTCCAGTGTAAACTGAGGTCGTATCGATATGAAGCGAGCTGTTTTAGTCAGACGGTCTACAATCACCCAAACTGCGTCAACTACTCGAGGAGTCAATGGTAATCCCGTGACGAAGTCAATAGTGATGCAGTCCCATTTCCATGCTGGTTCTGGTAATGGCTGTAACAGTCCTGCGGGTCTTTGTCGTTCAGCCTTTACTTTCTGACAATTTAGGCATTGAGACACGAACTTAGCTACATCTTCTTTCATTCCACTCCACCAATATAGATTCTTTAGATCATGATACATTTTTGTACTTCCAGGATGTATCGAATAGATGGTGGTATGGGCTTCTTTCATCAGTCGGTGTCTAATGTCCACACTTTCTGTTTCGGGTACACATATTCTTCATTTGTACTTCAGTACCTTTTCTTCGTCCAAGGTGAACTCAAGGTTAGTCATACCTTTCTCGATATCTTCTTGTACTGTTCTTAGATAAGGATCTGATTTGATAGCTGTCTTCACTTCATCCATTATATCTGGTATAATTTTCAATGCCACAAACATATTTGAAAACCGATGAATAAATCCTTGGTTGGCTGATCCATCCATTGTATCTATCACATATTGTTCATTGCCATGCTTGAATATCATTTCGGTAGTAAATATAGCTGCAGTTGTACTAACCTCCCCTTGAGATTTTATCATCGCCTTTCTGCTCAACGCATCTGCTACTACATTAGCTTCCCCCGGATGATACTGGATATCACAATCATAGTCTTTCAATAGTTCCAGCCATCTTCTTTGGCTCAAATTCAACTCCTTCTGATTAAATAAATAAGGAAGACTTTTATGGTCCGACTTGATCTGGAATTTCTCCCCGTACAGGTAATGTCTCCATATCTTGACAGCATGTACTACTGCTGCTAACTATAAATCATGAGTGGGATAATTTTTCTCATGTGTCTTCAACTGTCTTGAGGCATAAGCAATTACTTGTTCTCCTTGCATAAGCACGCATCCTAATCCCAGTCCTAACGCATCAGTGTATAGGGTAAATGGCTGTCTGGGAACGGGAATAGTCAAAATCGCAGCGGATATCAATCTGGTCATCAATGTTTGGAAGCTCTTCTCACATTTATCCGTCCACACAAACTTTTCACCTTTCTTAGTCAAGCTGGTGAGAGGTACGCAATCCAGGAATAGCCTTCCACAAATCTCTGATAATAACCAGCGAGACCCAGAAAACTTCTAATTTCTGCAAAGCTCTTTGGTGCTTCCCACTTTACAATAGCCTCGTTCTTGCTGGGGTCCACTTTGATTCCTTCGGCGGATACTACATGGCCTAGGAAGGCGACTTTACTTAGCCAAAACTCACACTTGGTCAATTTGGCATATAACTTCTCTTTCCTTAAACGCTCTATCTCTATGGATGTTCTAAGGGATGCTGGGGTGAAGCCTTGGATACACTGTTTGGCATTAAGATTGGTTAGTTGCGAGCCCAGTTTGCAAGCCCTCGCCAGCAGGGGCTTACGTGTTGGTATGGCACTGTACAATAATAAACGGTAACCTTTGTTGTGCAATGTTACGGTAGGGTGGATGGGGACGGCAATAAACGTTAACCTTTGGGCGGACATCCACACCCTGTGTATAGAGGTGGGGTCAATAAACGTTAACCTTTGACCACCCAACTTTTCTATTGTGCATTGCTAACTTTAAACCAGACCAAAGATATGAATTGACTGCATGTATATGTATTGTGTTGCATTGTTTTGTTTGCTCACTCAGCCATGATGTGTGCTCACCCCCTCGACGTCGAATATTTTTAGTTGATGATGCCAGTACTACAGTTGAAGATTATGTCAATGCTCCGGTGTATGGGCACGTAGCGGCGATGGAAGTTGAAGATGAAGTGGATACACATAACCCGTCTTGCGAGTGCAACTCATGTGTGTTTGATTAGATTTTTAGTTTTATTTATTTGGATTTAGTAAGGACATGTATTTGATATTTATTTATGTCTTAGTTGATACAAAATAGTTTGCTATTTAAATATTAATATCACAGTAGATCCTCAGTTCATTTTACTATAAGACTTCCACTATTGTGAATTTACTCTGATTATGAATGTTGATATATGAGGTTTAGATCAGCCGAATATCGTCCGTACGAGATCATGGTTGAACCGTTGGTTGCTAGCGCTTCAACACACCATTCAAAAGTGTGCGGAATTGGCGTGTGACAGGTTAGTTGCGAGCCCAGTTTGCAAGCCCTCGCCAATAGGGGCTTACGTATTGGTATGGGTAGGGCATCGGGGGAAGTGTTGACTGTGTTTGATCCAGACATTTTAGCTCTATCTCTATTCCATGGTGGGTGCATGTGAGATGGCAATGGTGTTTGATCCATTAGAATGATTTACACCTCGTGTATAAAGGTACGGGGGCCACCAAACCTTTCTATAGCACATTGAAAATTTAAAAACTGGAGCAAAGATATGAATTGAATGCATGCATATGGTTGTTGCATTGTTTTGTTTGCTCACTGAGTCATGATGTGTGCTCTCCCTTTCGACATTGAATATTTTTAGTTGATGATGCAGGTCCTATTATTGAAGATTATATGAATGTGCCGAAGTATGGACACGTTGCCGTCATGGATGTAAAATTTTTCGAAGATGCGCATGATTCATTATGCCAGTGCAACCAGTGCATATTTGACTAGTTTAGCTATATTGGATTAATGGAACATGTAATGGATTATTTACTTTTATCTCCTGAGTTTCAGATTTAATTGGATTAATTATTTACTGTCATTGTTAGATACTCAGTTCATTATCTGTAAGACTTTAGTTTATTTATTTGTTACCTCTGATTATTAATGTGGAATGTGTGTGTGGTTTGATATGGTGGGTACAACCTATACGAGATCTTGGTTGAACCGTTGGTTTATTGGTTGTTCATCACAACATTCTCGTTAGACCATAATTGGGGTGTGACACTCATACTAAGATTGCCTGCAGAATAAAATCTATAATGGAAAAAGAACCATGAATGCCTTAAGAAATTGATCACGAAAGGGATACTCATTGCCCAGGATCGACAATCTAATTGATCAATGGCATGGAACCACCATACACTCAGGGATAAAAAATTGTTATAACAGTTAAGAGATGGATGTAGTTATACAACCTATGAAAAGGAGATGATGATGGGGAATTTATTTCCGATGTGTAAGCACAAATTATATTTTAGGTTAAAGCCACTAGAAGTAGATATGAAAGAATTTGCATCTGAAGACTATATTGATGTTGCCAAAGAGTTTGATCAAGGTAAATTGACTCCCAACCTTATTAAGAGATAATGACTTTTACATCTCGAGGAATGATTTGTATATCGGGAGATGATGAAAATATCAGAAGAATATGTATATATCGATGGATACCTATACAATATATTACTTAGTATACCAAAGGAGATAGAATTTCGTATTAATATGAATTAAGATCTATGAACATTGGTATTATTAATTAAAGAAGTTGGTGTTAATGATTTTAAAGAAATTGACATTGTTTAAAATAAAAGTTGATTAATATGTATCTGCCTCATAGGTAAGTGAAGAGGTCGATATGGAAGAAGGTGTTAGATTTCATTATATTGGACCGATGTCAGTGAAAAGAATTTTGGAATGAAATAATTTGAGGAATGTTGAGAAGTTCGAAAGAATAGAGGAAGAATTTGAGACCACCTAGCGTCGTTACTCCCCAATGAAGCTGATACCTTGAAGAGGTTTCCTTCCATAGTAGTAAAGAAGTTGAACAAGGAGAAATACAAAATTTTGTTGTGTTGGAATTGGGAAGTAGTGAACCGGCATAGCTACATTTACCAAATAGTTATACGGATAATTATTCCAATGACCATGTCTTAATCCACATGTGATATAAGAAGATACATTAGAGACCCAAAGTACATACTAACCACCTGACTACCTCCAGCCTAGGTAGATTCACCTTATACGGTGAAATCGTCTACTATTGTAGACCAAATTGCTCAACCATAGGCCGATATGTTATATACAGTGGAACTTTCGACTATTTTATAACATTAAGGCAAGGAACTCCAGCTGCAATACGTCATGGATCTGAGTCTGTTGGAAGAATCATAGGGTCAAAGGATTTATTTTGGGAAGAAGGTGGGCAATATATATACAAGTAATACCCCAGCAACATAGGGCATAGTTACGCCTAAATTTCAAGGACGGAATTTTTTAAGGTGGGTGGAGTAGTAAGACCCATGCCCAAACTCCATTATAGTTTAACCATTTTGGGCATGTAACGGGTCGACCCAAGTATGAATGTATCGGGACGACACGGTTGAAGACATTGGCATAAACAAGTTGTCACACCCCCATTTCCGCACCATTCAGAGCGGTGTGATGAACCATCAATAAGCCAACGGTTCAATCAGGATCTCACAATAGGCTATCTCACATATGATAAACCAAAACACATTCTACATTAATCAGACGTAATAAAATAAATAGCAGAAGTGTTATAGTAAATGAACTGAGAATCTAACTGTGATAACCATAAATAAATATCAAATTATTCCTAAATCAACTGAGACATAATTAAATAAATATAAATTACATGTCTTTAATAAAATTAAACAAAATCTAATCGAATACGCATGAGTTGCACTCGCCTGAGGAGTCATGCATATCCACTAAGTCTTCAGCTTCCATTGTAGCCACATGCCCGTACACAGGAGCGTTCATATAATCTTCAACTGTGGTACCTGCATCATCAACTAAAAGTATTCGAATTCGAAAGGGTGAGCACACATCACGGCTCAGTGAGCAAACAAAACAATGCAACAATACATATGCATGCAATCAATTCATATCTTTGGTTTGGTTTAACGTTTGCAATGTTCTATAGAAAGAATAGGTGGCCGCCGCACCTCTATACACGAGTGTATGGAAACGCCCAATGAAAACGGCACTGTCGCCCCACATGCACCCACCATGGACAATATACACCCAATGAAAATGGCATTGCTGTACCGGTTCCCCATACCAACACGTAAACCCCTGTTGGAGAGGGCTTGCAAACTGGGCTTGCAACTAACCAACCCTAATGTCAAATAATGTATCCAAGGCCTCACCCCAGCATCCCTCAATACATCCATAGAGATAGAGCTAGGGTCTGGTGACCAGGCTGAACCACAATGCCTCATCCCCCTTGATGCCCTACGACATATTAGTTCCACTAAGATAATGGAGATACGACGATGTTAGTGGACAAGACTTGAGTAGAGATAGAGCTAGAGTCTGGTGACCAGGCTGAACCACAATGTCACGTCCTCCCCCTGATGCTCCACTCGCATCAAGCATACTAACACTTGCTTAGTGGACATGACTTGAATAGACCATGGCGCAATATACCCCGATGAGAACGGCATCGAAGTACCGGTTGATACCATCCCTACCCGCACCATGTGCACCAGCCAAATAGAAACATTCACATGCCTATTCCTACCATCATCAACATCATCATGTTATAATCAATAAATTTAAATATGCATGAACAATAATAATAGAAATATTGGATGACATGTTGAATGCACATTACAAGCACACACGCATATCACAATCATGGTATTGGACTCAAGAAATAAAACAGTTTCTTATTAACCAATTAGTTTAGTTCTTGTTCCCTCACCATTGCTTGTTTGTAGATCCTCTTTCCAAGCCTTAAGAATCACTGTTATATCAATATTATATTGCTAGAAGACCTAACAAAGTCGATAGAATTTAATTAGAATTTAATATAATTTTTACAGTTTGCTGTTAACTGGGGGTCGATGCCTAGGGTCGGAGGTTCCATCGACCCTAGGTGCTACCCCTCCTTACCTGAACTTCTCGAATGCTGGGGGTCGATGCTAGGTATCAGAGGTTCCATCGACCCTAGGTGCGACCCCCCATGGTTTGAGTCGAAAATATCAAATGTTGTCCTTTCATTCATGTTTGGGGTCCTATGGTTTGCTTTTATAATCCATTCCATACATGTTCTATGGTTTAGAACTATTCTTTATTCACCTACATGGTTTCAATGATCTCCTCCATGGTTTCCATTGAAACCTAACCATGGATGGGTGATTTGGGTTTCTTTCTAAGTCATACCCTCTTCATAAACTATTCTAAGGTCTTAAATAAATCATGGGGAATGTATTCATACCTTATGTTTGCTGAGATTCGGAGTTTCCTTTGAATTTCCTCCTCCTTGGTCTTCTTCTTAAATTCTCTTTCTCTTCTCCTTCTCTTCGTTCTCTTCTCTTTCTCTCAATCCAATTAGGGTTGTAAAAGGATTGAAAGAGGCTTAGGGACGTCCTATTCATAGAGTAAAACCTCCCAAAATAAGTCCCATTGAGTTTAGGAAAAGTTTCAATTGAAATTAGGAAAGTTTCCTAATTTTTGGTTCGTGCTGTTTTTCTCGATTACCGGGGGTCGATGGGTGGGTCGGACAATCCGAGACCCCCTGCGACCCCTGGTCACAGGTCGATGGTGGGGGTCGATGGGGGGTTGGACCTGCCTGTTTAGGCATGCGACCCTACCCTCGTTTTGACTGTTTTTTGAGTAAAATTTCATACCGGGTCTTGGGTTTCTTCACACACTTGGTCCACTTGGCTCGACCATGATATGTAGATGGGTCACAACACGAAATGTAAGGTTAAACCGGGTTCATGGCGTGCGGGTCTTACAACTCCATCACCCTTAAAAGAAATTTCGTCCTCGAAATTTGAACGTACGAATCATACAACTTCCTTAAATTTTGTCCTCAAAATTTTAATTTAGGTAGAAATTCTATTTTCGCATTGTATCTTCTTCTTTCCGTGCAAAATCTTCTCCCCGTCTTGTCTTCGTCGAGTTATTAAGTTGTCTTCACATACTAATCATCCCAGCATTGGAGATGTTGTACCTTCCAACTAGTGAACTAGGCTGGCACCACTTCAATAGTTAAATCTTTTATCTAATCCATTGGTTCCGTGATCTAAACGTTTGATATAAATCTCCAATGTACTTCTACGATAGATACACACAACATACGTCATGCATACTAGACATGGACAGTGGTAACGCTAGTTGATATACAACTTTTCTATATCTCTCCAAATTTTATTAAGTCCAAAATATATCGGTTATAACTTACGCTCCTCGTTGAATTTTTTTTCTTTAATCCATGCATAAGTGATATCCTCAAGAATACTTTGTCACTTATGGCGAACTCGAGGTCTTGGTGTGTCACACCCCAATTCCACACTATTCAAAATGGTGTGAAGAACCGCTAACAAACCAACGGTTCAACCAGGATCTCTAGTAGGCTATATCCGTGTTATCTAAACCCCATACATCCACATTCATAATCAGAGTAAATATACAATTCCGGAAGTCTTATAATAAAATGAAATGTCGAATCTAAATGTGATATTAATATTTAAATACCAAATAATTCTGCATCAACTAAGACATAAATAAATATCATTACATCCCTTTAATAAATCCAAATAATTAAATAAAAGAAAAACCCTAAACGAACACGCATGAGTTACACTCGCAAGAGGAGTCATGCGTATCCTCTACATCTTCAGCATCAATCGCTGCCACATGTCCATAGGCTGGAGCATCAATATAATCTGCAACAGTGGTACCAGCATCATCAACTAAAAATATTCGACGTCGAGAGGGTGAGCACACATCATGGCTCTGTGAGCAAACAAAATAATGCAACAATACATATGCATGCGATTCAATTCATATCTTTGGTCTGGTTTTACGTTTACACTGTGCTATAGAAAGGATAGGAGGCCGCCGCACCTCTATGCACGAGAGTGTGGATATGCCCGATGAACCTCTCACCGTCGCCCACAGCACCCACAATGAACATTGTATAACGAAGGTCACGTTTATCGATGCACAACTCTATACCAACAAATAAACCCCTGATGGCTAGGGCTGCAAACGGTGCTCGCTACTAACCAATCCTAATGTCAACAGTGTATCCAAGGCCTCACCCCAGCATCCCTCAGAGCACCCGAAGAGATAGAGCTAAGGCCCCCGGTAGAGTATAGGACTCAAAGACCGAGATCCTCCTTGATGCCCTACGTCGCAATAGTTCTGCTAAGGTAATTGCGATACAACGATGCTAATGCACAAGATTTGAGTTAGAGATAGAGCTAAAGTGCCCGAATCAAACACCGCCTAACACTTCCCCTGATGCCCTACTCGCATCAAGCACACTAACCACACACAAACATTCACATGCCTATTCCTAGCATCAATCATCATTATCAAGTTATGAGTAAACAAAATTAAATATGTATGAACAATAATAGCAGGAATATTGGATGACATGTTGAATGCACATTACAAGCATATTCGCATAGAATCAAGCATGGCACCGGATTAAAAAAAATAAAAATAATTTATAATTAACCAGTTAATGTAGGTCTGGTTTCCTGACCTTAGCTTGCTAGTAGATCCTCTTTCAAGCTTTAAGAATCACCTTTATATTGATATTATATTGGTAGAAGACCAAACAAAGTTGGTAGAATTTAATTAGATTTAATTCAAATTTTCTAACTTGTTGTTATCTATAGGGTTGCAGGATGGGGCGCAGGTAGGGTAGCAGTATACTGCGACCCCCTGTAACAGGGTCGATATCAGGGTCGATGGGTCTATCGACCCTATGTGTGACCGCCTCTGGTTTTGGTCGATATTATCATGTTTTGATCCATTCTTCCTTGTTTAACTCCTATGGCTTCTTCCATAGTCCATTCCACATAGTTTCTATGGATTAGAACTTCTCTTCACCCAATATATAGTCTAATTGATATCCTCCATGGCTTCCATTGAAATCTAACCATGAATGGATGGATTGGGTTTCGCCTACATCTTCCTTCAACTATTCTAAATCATACAAAATTCATAGGATTAGTATTTATACCTGAGAAGAACACTCCTTCTCTGTAACTCTTCTCCTTTTTCTTCTTCTCTCCTTTCCTTCTCTTCTTCCTCTCTTCCTTCTCTTCTCTTTCTGTCAATTCAATTAGGGTTCTAAAAGGAGTGAAAGAGGCCTAGGGACGTCCTTAAAATAGAGTAGAAACATCCTAAAATAAGTCCCTTTGAGATTAGGAAAGAGCCCCAATCGAAATTTCGAAAATTTCCTAATTCTGTTTTCGGCAGTAACTGAGGGTCGATGAGGGGGTCGATGACCCCATCCAACCCCCTCTGTGGAACAGGGGGTCTGACTTTCTGTCTTGGGGGGGTCCGACCCTCCCTTGCTGGGTATGCGACCCTCCTCTTAATTTAAGTGTTTTTGGGTCGATTTGATACCTGGGATCACGATCTCCTTTACTCCCTTGGTCCATTTGGCTCGACCATGATGGGTAAACCTGATTCAAGGTTGTAAGACCAGGTTAGTTTGATATGAGTCTTACAACTCCCCCCTACTTATAAAAATTTTGTCCTCGAAATTGTACGTACCTTCTGAATCAAATAAGTGAGGGTATTGGTTTCGCATAGCATTCTCTTCTTCCCATGTAATTTCTTCTGTGTCTCTACTTCTCCAAGTGACCTTAACGTAATAGATATCTCAGTTGCATAGTCGTTGAACCTTTCGGCTGGTGATTTCAGTTGGTGTAACTTCAAATGTCAAATCATCAGCCAATTCCCATAAATCTATATCAGGACGTGCGTTGGATCCTTGACATATTTCTTCAATAGGGAGATATGAAATACGTCATGCACACTTGACATTGATGGTGGAAGTGCTAGCTGATAAGCCACTTTTCCACGCTTAGCTAAAATCTCATATGGCCCGACATATCGTGGACTTAGTTTCCCTTTCTGTCCAAACCGTTTCAATCCTCGCATAGGCGATACTTTCAAGAATACTTTATCACCTACGGAAAACTCAAGATCTCTGCGTCGAGTATCTGCATATTGCCTCTGACGGTTCTGAGTTGTTTTTACCCTTTCCTTGATAATGTCGACTATGCGACAAGTCTCTTCGACAAATTCCGGCCCAACAATACTACGTTCTTCAACTTCATTCCAAAATAAAGGAGTTCGACACTTTATACCATACAGTGCTTCATAGGGTGACATCTGTATAGTAGCCTGATAGCTATTGTTATAAGCGAACTCGATCAGTGGTAACTTTTCATCCCATGATCCTTTTAAATCAGTTACACATGCTCGTTGCATATCTTCTAGAATCTGGATTGTACGCTCTGACTGTCCATCTGTCTATGGATGGAATGCAGTACTAAACTTCAATGTTGTACCCATTTCCTTTTGTAATCCTTCTCAAAACTTGGAAGTGAATCGTGGATCTCTATCGGACACAATGCTCTCTGTTACACCGTGTAGTCAAAAAATATTATCCACGTACAGCTTTGCTAACCTCTCCAGTGTATACTGAGGTCGTATCGGTATAAAGCGAGCTGTTTTGGTCAGACGGTCTACAATCACCCAAACTGCGTCAACCACTCGAGGAGTCAGTGGTAATCCTGTGACAAAGTCCATAGTGATGCAGTCCCATTTCCATGCTAGTTTTGGTAATGGCTGTAACAGTCCTGCGGGTATTTGTCGTTCAGGCTTTACTTTCTAACAATTTAGGCTTTGAGACATGAACTTAGCTACAGTTGCTTTCATCCCTCTCCACCAATATAGTTTCTTTAGATCATGATACATTTTTGTACTTTCAGGATGTATCGAATAGATGGTGGAATGGACTTCTTTCATCAGTCGGTTTCTAATGTCCACACTTGTGTTTCGGGTACACATATCCTTCCTTTGTACTTCAGTACCTTCTCTTCGTCCAAGGTGAACTCAGGGTTAGTTCTACCTTTTTCGATGTCTTCTTGTACCGTTCTCAGGTAAGGATCTGATTTGATAGATGTCTTCACTTCATCAATTATATCCGGTATAATCTTCAGTGCAGCGAATATATTCGAATACCGAAGAATAAACCCTTGGTTGGCTGATCCATCCGCTGTATCTATCACATATTACTCGTTGTCGTGATTGAATACCATTCTAATAGTACACATTGCTGCAGTTGTGCTAACCTCTCCTTGAGATTTTATCATTGCCTTTCTGCTCAACGCATCAGCTACTACATTAGCTTTCCCCGGATGATACTGGATATCACAATCATAGTCTTTTAATAGTTCCAGCCATCTTCTTTGTCTCATATTCAACTCCTTTTGATTATATAAATAAGTAAGACTTTTATGATCCGACTTAATCTGGAACTTCTCTCCGTATAGGTAATGTCTCCATATCTTGACAGCTTGTACAACTACTGCTAACTCCAAAACATGAGTGGGATAATTTTTCTCATGTGTCTTCAACTGTCTTGAGGCATAAGCAATTACATGTTCTCCTTGCATAAGCACACCTCCTAATCCTTGTCCTGACGCATCAGTGTATAGGGTAAATGGCTATCCTGGGACAGGAATAGACAATATCGGAGCGGATATCAATCTGGTCTTCAATGTCTGGAAGCTCTTCTCACATTTATCCGTCCATACAAAATTTTCACCTTTCTTAGTCAAATTGGTGAGAGGTACGGCGATCCGAGAATAGTCTTACACAAATCTCCGATAATAACCAGCGAGACCTAGAAAACTTCTAATTTCTGCAATGCTCTTTGGTGCTTCCCACTTTACAATAGCTTCGATCTTGCTGGGGTCCACTTCGATTCCTTCAACGGATACTACATGGCCTTGGAAAGAGACTTCACTTAGCCAAAACTCACACTTGGTAAATTTGGCATATAGCTTCTCTTATGGGTTTCTTTGTCCTTGGAATATACCAATATATCATCAATAAGTACAATAATCAACGTATCCAACATATCGTGGAAAATCTGGTTCATAAGTTCCATGAAAGTTGCTGGTGCGTTTGTTAATCCAAAAGACATGACAAAGAATTCATAATGTCCATATCTGGTCCTGAAAACTGTATTAGAAATAACACCCTCTTTAATCTTCAACTGATGGTAGCCTGATCGAAGATTGATCTTAGAACATTCTTTTGCCCCTTGCAACTGATCGAACAAGTCATCGATCCTAGGTAGTTGATATCGATTCATGATTGTCAGCTTGTTCAACTCCCGATAGTCGATACATAATCGAACGCTACCGTCCTTCTTCTTTAAGAACAATACTGGTGCTCCCCATGGTGATATACTGGGTCGAATATAACCCTTGTTCAGCAGTTCCTGTAGTTGCACTTCCAATTCCTTCAGTTCAGTAGGAGCCATTCTATAAGGTGCTTTTGATACTGGTGCGGCTCCAGGTATAAGGTCTATCACAAACTCTGTGGCTCTGTTGGGTGGTAATCCTTGTAGTTCCTCCGAAAATATGTCTGGATAGTCCCGCACGACATCAATATCTTCCATTCGAGGTGCTTGGTTGGTTAGGTCGACAATGATACTAGATACCCGACTGCCCCATTTTCAAGGAACTTCTTAGCCTTTAGTTCTGAGAGTATGAGCTTACGTTTACGGGGAAGTTTGGTTCCCGCAAAACTGAATTCTGCTACTTCATTGTCTTTATATGATAGCTTCTTTTCGGCGCATAATAGGTTTGTAGAATGCCGAGCTAACCAGTCCATTCCCAAGATGATATCAAAGTCTGCCATCCCATATTTGATAAAGGTTGCATCTAAGGTTTTCTCGCCAATGAGAACTTGACATGGCCCAAAACCTTTTTCTAATTCCACTTCTAACCCCATCGGTGACCGTACAAGTAGTTTGTAGTCCAATTTTTTGATGGGTAAGTTCAGCTTCTTTCCAAACGACACAGATATAAAGGAATGAGTAGCTCTTAAATCAAAGAGTACTCTGGCGGGTTTGCCATTTATAGGTACGGTACCTGTGATTTGTTTAAACTTTGTCTACATGCTTACACAATGTAATACAACTTAAAGGTTTAGGTCATACCTGTGACCACATCGGGTGATGCGGCAACGTCCTCAGACGTAACAGCATAAACTCATCCTTGATGTTGTTGCTTCCTGGTTTTAGGACACTCTCTCATCATATGTCCCACTTGATTGTAGTTATAACATCTTGGACTTTTATTATTTGGCTTTGGTTGCTGCTGAGCTGCTTCAGTGGTCTTGGGTGCAGTGGTAAAATTCTGATTACGGAAAGGCTTGTATGTCTTATTATTACCTCCGTTGTAAGAATTACCAGCTGGCCTTTTCACACCTCTGTTTTGCATAAAACAGCTTTCCTTCTGGCTCGACTCAATAACTTGAGCAATTTGCACGGCTTCATTATAAATTCTCTTGTCTAAGCCCAGTACGTGCTCTATGATGCTGCCTCTGAGTCCCGTGACAAACCTACGGGTTTTGGTGTCCTCTTCTTGCATGCTCAGTGGTGCAAAGAAAAATAGCTCCTCATAATGCTGCTGATACGCATCCACTATCATCTGTCCCTGATAGAAACTCAGGAACTCTTTCTCCATAGAATCCTTGAAGCTTCGGGGAAAATACTTCTCAAAGAAAGCTTCCCTATATATAGCCCAGGTCAATAGGGTGTGTTTGTTTATCAGATAGTCCCTTGTAGATTTCCACCAATATGTGTGCCACCTTTTAGCATGAAGGTGGCACATAATACCTTCTCCTCCTCTGTAATGGTCATCATCATGAAATTTCTCTCCATCTCGTCGATCCAGTGTGCTAGCCATAATGGTTCAAACGATTTACCATTGAACTCCTTGGGTTTCATCATTAGGAATCTCTCAATAAGTCGAGAATGATCTAACTGCACCGGAGCAAATGCTCCATACATAGGTGGTGGATATTGGAAATTCCCTTGCACTGGTTCCGGGTGATGGGTAGGAATCTGTGCAGCTGGTGGTTGTGGTGCTGGGTGGTTACCCACTGGTGTTGCATTGGCTTTCCCAGCCGGCATAGGTGTAGTTTGTGCCGCCTGGAACATCATTCCCATCATAGTCTGCATATGGGCTTGTGCATGTTGCATCTGCTGAAGTTGTTGTGCCAGATTTATCACCACGATAGTCAGTTCCAGTGGTAGGGGTGGCAGATTAGTAGGAATTGTCGGGCCTTGGTTCACTGGTGGTGCAACTTGTGGATTACCATGTGCATTCATATTGTCTAGACTGGTTTCCTCCACTGGTAGTGGTGGTGGAACCGTGTTATGTCTTTGCCTGGTTACTCTTCGTCTGACCATGTTCTTCACTGGTAGTGGTGATGCCTTAAAATCATAAGATACGTGAGGCAATCATTTATACTTCATGTAGATACACTAACCAATGTAAATTTCAAATTTCTCAGATCATTCTGGGTAAATTACGGTCCTTTCTATATAGGGTCGTAGTGAGGGTCGATGGTATATGCGACCCTAATATCAACCCTGGGAATTTCTGATTTTTCCCGAGAGTCGAGGGTCGATGGGTGTGCGACCCTCGATGTGACCCCTGGTTCCCTGTCAGGTTACCGAGAGCAATGGGTCGATATAGGGGTCGATGTATGTTTGACCCTGTGTTCGACCCTTGGTTTTCTGTCAGATCACTGAAAGCCGTGGGTCGATATGGGGGTCGATATGAGGGTCGACTCTTTGGGTCGAATTCTGCGACCCTCGGACTAAAAATTAGATTTTTAAGGTTCGATTTGAGTCATTTCTCATTCTTTACCCTCCGTTTCAACTCGGCTTCTTTCCTCTGGGTTGCTACAGTGCCGATTCCACTACATTGGCTATTTGGGTTACGTTTCTCGACACCTACATCCTCCCTACATGTATTTTTTCTCCATTTACCTATTTTTAGGTTTTCATTTACATAATACATTTTCTTCAAATTAAACATTTTCCAACCATAAAAATTCGATTTTTGTTGGGGGCTTTTGTAGTTGGTGAGTCAATGGATGAAAGCCTTCAATAATATTTGAGTTTTATCGGTTGGTTATCGAGAAACTCGAAATTTTCTCTTTTTGCCCTAATTTGTCAAGATTTTAGGATTTCTCGAAATTGCTTCAAATTGGGTTCTGTTAATTAAAATTTCCGACTATATGAGTATTGCAGGATAGTTTAGATCCTACGTAAGTCCTCCTACCCATGTGTATGAGTGACAAGTGAGGCTTTTGGTCAACTTACGTCGTTATAATGTCAAAAGTTTTGTGATTTTTCTATCTTACTAATCCATTATCTGTTTTTCATTGTGGTCTACTGATGTCATGGCTCGCACCAAGGTTCCTAGTGTTCACGACCGTCTCCGCTTCCGTACCAATGAAGCTGAGACACAGTATGCCCGCTTTGCCCTTAAAAAGTTAGAGGGTGGTTGACTGGTGGACTTGGCTAGCCTAGCCTTGTTCAATGTAGAGGGAGCATTTGGTGACATGGGTTGGCTTCCTGTCATCACCTATGACGCCTACACCTGCCGGATTTGGTGCGCCAATTTTATTGTAACCTCCAGGTGGTGGGGGATTACAATGATGTGGATAGGGGTCACGAGCTCACGATTACTAGCTACGTCAAGGGAGTTGAGGTCTCCTTTGACTACCGACAGCTAACGGATTTTTTGGGCATTTCCTATGATGGCCGTATGGTGTTCTGTGCTCCTGTAGAGCACCAGTTCCTTTCTTTGCAGATGAGGGTTGAGATAGACAGACAGCACATACAATTTGATCGCTGGGAGATGAAAGCGAGTTATCTATGTTCGGATCCTTGGGTGTACTGCAAGATCATTATGAACAACCTGATTTCACAGAGTGGACACTATGAGAGGATCTCCCAGTTGACCCAGTATCTGCTATACTGCATCTGTATTAGGCAGCCTGTATGCCTACCTTACATCATCATGTGGACTATGATTAGTTCCACATTGTGCAGTAATAGGGGTAATCTACCCTATGGACGTGTGATCACTAAACTGCTGACCCGCCTAGGTGTGGTTTTGTTGGATGAGAAGATTTAGGAAAAATTCTTCTCTGCTCCTCTGGATTGGGATGCCATCTGCAGTATGGGTATGCGGGATGCTCAGGTCAGTGATGAGGAGAGGAACGCGATGGTGCGCCCTCGCACTCACCTGGAGATGGTTGACGCTGAGGCAGCAGCAACTGCAGCTGGGGTCCCTGGTGGTGCTGTCGGGGATGATGATCGTCTTTACATGGATGTGGATTCCATACCACCTCCTTCTTCTACACATGCTGCTGGAGTGAGTACATCTTTTGCGGCTGGTCCTTCACATGCAGCTGGTTCTTCACTCCCACCTTCTGATGACGTGCTGAGTATGTTTCGAGATATCAGAGAGTCTCAGCGTGCATCAGATCTGAGGATGGGGGAGCTTCTAGACGCTCAGCACCGAACTGATCAGTGGGTGGCTGATCTCACAGCTAATCTTCAGGCGACCCAGACTCAGGTAGCCTGGTTGACTAGGGTCTTTGCTGAGGACTATGATAGAGACCGCGAGGCACTGCCTCCTCCTTCACCTCCAGCTTCATGATTGTATTTCTTTACTTTTTTCTTTCTAATACAGAGTAACTGTCCGGGTTGGGGACTATACTCTGCTTTAAATATTAATACATATCTGTTTCTCTCTTATTGTATTTAAAATTGTTTCTCCTTTAAATAGATGCATTATTCTCTTTTCAAATTTGGTCTCAAACATCACTTGTGCTTATAGTGTGTTATTATTACGGTTTTTACTTTTATCATATCACAGTTCATAATCTGTCGTGAAGGTATGTTGATTTAGTGGACAAGGCCTTGAAATCTCTGATACCAAGTTGTCACACCCCAATTCCACACTATTCAGAATGGTGTAATGAACCGCTAACAAACCAACGGTTCAACCAGGATCTCGAGTGGGCTATACCCGTGTTATCTAAACCTCATACATCCACATTCATAATCAGAGTAAATATACAATAGCAGAAGTCTTATAATAAAATGAACTAAAGAATCTAAATGTGATATTAATATTTAAATACCAAATTATTCTGCATCAACTAAGACATAAATAAATATCATTACATCCCTTTAATAAATCTAAATAATTAAATAAAATAAAAAACCCTAAACGAAAACTCATGAGTTACACTCACAAGAGGAGTCATGCGTATCCTCTACATCTATAGCTTTAATCGCCGCCACATGTCCATACACTGGAGCATCAATATAATCTGCAACAGTGGTACCTGCATCATCAACTAAAAATATTCGACATCGAGAGGGTGAGCACACATCATGGCTGAGTGAGCAAACAAAATAATGCAACAATACATATCCATGCGATTCAATTCATATCTTTGGTCTAGTTTTACGTTTGCACTATGCTATAGAAAGGATAGGAGGCCGCCGCACCTCTATGCACGAGAGTGTGGATACGCCCGATGAACCTCTCACCGTCGCCCACAACACCCACAATGAACATTGTATAACGAAGGTCACGTTTATCGATGCACAACTCTATACCAACAAATAAACCCCTGATGGCTAGGGCTGCAAACGGTGCTCGCTACTAACCAATCCTAATGTCAACAGTGTATCCAAGGCCTCACCCTAGCATCCCTCAGAGCACCCGTAGAGATAGAGCTAAGGCCCCCCGGTAGAGTATAGGACTCAAAGACCGAGACCTTCCTTGATGCCCTACGTCGCAATAGTTCTGCTAAGGTAATGGTGATACGACAATGCTAATGCACAAGACTTGAGTTAGAGATAGAGCTAAAGTGCCCAGATCAAACACCGCCTAACACTTCCCCTGATGCCCTACTCGCACCAACCACACTAACCACACACAAACATTCACATGCCTATTCGTAGCATCAATCATCATCATCATGTTATAAGTAAACAAAATTAAATATGCATGAACAATAATAGAAGGAATATTGGATGACATGTTGAATGCACATTACAAGCATATTCGCATAGAATCAAGCATGGCACCGGACTCAAAAAAAAGTAAAATTAATTTATTATTAACCAGTTAATGTAGGTCTTGTTTCCTCACCTTAGCTTGCTAGTAGATCCTCTTTCAAGCTTTAAGAATCACCTTTATATTGATATTATATTGCTAGAAGACATAACAAAGTCGATAGAATTTAATTAGATTTAATTCCAATTTTCTAACTTGCTGTTATTTATAGGGTCGCAGGATGGGTCGCAGGTAGGGTAGCAATAGACTACGACCCCCTGTAACAAGGTCGATATTAGGGTCGATGGGTCTATCGACCCTATGTGCGACCACCTCTAGTTTTGGTCGATATTCTCATGTTTTGATCCATTCTTCCTTGTTTAACTCTTATGGCTTCTTCCATAGTTCATTCCACATAGTTTCTATGGATTAGAACTTCTCTTCACCCAATATATAGTCTAATTGATATCCTCCATGGTTTCCATTGAAACCTAACCATGGATGGATCTATTGGGTTTCTCCGACATCTTCCTTTAACTATTCTAAGTCTCCCAAAAATCATAGGATTAGTATTCTTACCTGAGAAGAACACTCCTTTTCTGTAACTCTTCTCCTTTTTCTTCTTCTCTCCTTTCCTTCTCTTCTTCCTCTCTTCCTTCTCTTCTCTTTCTCTCAATTCAATTAGGGTTCTAAAAGGAGTGAAAGAGGCCTAGGGACATCCTTAAAATAGAATAGAAGCATCCTAAAATAAGTCCCTTTGAGATTAGGAAAGAGCCCCAACCAAAATTATTGAAATTTCCTAATTCAGTTTTCGGTGGCAACTGAGGGTTGATGATCCCGTCGACCCCTAAATCCTAAAGTGTCCGACCCCCTCTGTAAAACATGGGATCTGACTTTCTATCTTGGGGGGTCCAACCCTCCCTTGCTAGGTATGCAACCCTCCCATTAATTTAAGTATTTTTGGGTCGATTTGATACCTGGGATCACAATCCCCTTCACGCCCTTGGTCCATTTGGCTCGACCATGATGGGTAAACCTGATTCAAGGTGGTAAGACTGGTTTAGATTGATACGAGTCTTACATGGTTACTCTTCTAACAACTTGAGCTATTCAGGACCTTTTCTTTGATCTTGTCTGCTACTTGATAGGTTTCCTCAATAGGCTCAGGTCTTAAAACTCTTCATTCATCAACATCATTCCAAAACAAAAGAATTTGACATTCCTACCGTACCATGCTTTTTAGGTGACATCTACATAGTAGTTTGGTAGAAAATTCACTCCACATATAGCTTAGTTAGCCACTCCAAAGCATACCGAGGTCGTATAGCAATGGACTGAGCTATCTTCATAAGGCGATCAACAATCACCCAACCATGTCAACCGATTTGGGAGTCAGTGGCAAATCATTGACATAGTTCATGATACTGCAGTTCCATTCCCAAAACAAAAGTTAGGGTTTGGTTTTCCTTTTCTAAGTCTGCTTACATTGTTCCAATATACAGACCTAACAAAATTACTAGTTCTACTTCATCCATCAATTCATAGATGATCTTTAATGCCACAAGCGCAACCGATGAACTATTGCTCCATAAATTCATCCTTAAATTCTCGCTTAATTGGATCATCACGAGTTTCTATTATATGTTACTCTCTTTTCAAATCTGAATCTATTGCTGCGAAACATGACGTAGCATTTATACTGGGTCCTTCCTTGGACTTCATAATTCCCATCGGCGATCGTATAAGCAGTTTGTAGTCTAATGATTTAAGGGGTATATTTAGCTTCTTTCCAAATGACACAGATATAAAAGGATGAGTAGCTCCATAATCAAAGGGCACTCTCGCAGGAATGCCATTACTAGGTACGATACCTGTGATTTGTTTTAATTTAGTCTACATGCTCATACAATGTAACATAAAATGACAGGTTCAGGTCATACCTGTGACCACATCAGACGATGTGGCAGCATCCTTGGCTGAAACAGTGTGAACTCTTCCTTCCTGTAGTAGTTTTCTAGGCTTAGTACACTCTCTTGAGACATGCCCTACTTGGTTGCAGTTAAAACATCTGATCCCCTCACCATTTTGCTTTGGTTGTTATGGGGTAGCTGAAATGGTTTTGGTTGTAGCATTGAAGCCCTGGGTACGGAAGGGTTGAAATACCTTGGTGTTCCCTCAACTGTAAAAATTTTCATTTGGCATTTTTATTCCCCTATTTTGAGTAAAATAGCTCACTTTCTGACTCGACTCTATCACTCGAGCAATTTGTACAGCTTCATTGTAGATTTTCTTCTCCAGTCCCAAAACATGTTCACATATGCTTCCCCTAAGTCCCATGACGAACCTTTGGGTTTTCATATCCTCCTCTTGCATACTGACTGGTGCAAAGAAATACAGCTCCTCATAATGCTGTTGATATGAGTCGAAAGTCATCTGCCCCTGATATAAACTCAGGAACTCTCTCTCCATAGAATCTCTAAAACTTATAGGGAAGTATTTCTCAAAGAATGCCTCTTTGTATATATCCCAAGTCAAGTGGGCGTGTTTGGTTAATAGATATGTCCTGCTAGACTTCCACCAATGTTGTGCATCGCTCTTGAGCATAAATGTGGCACACAACACTTTCTCCTCCTCATTTACTATCATCATCATAAAATTTCTTTCCATTTCGTCAATCCAGTGTGCCAACCACAAAGGATCTGTTGGCTTTCCATTGAATTATTTGGGCTTCATCTTAAGAAAATGCCCGACCAGTCTGGAGCAGTCCAATTGATACAGAGCATAGGCCCCGTACATAGGTGGTTGGTACTGATAACTACCTTGAGCTATCTCACGGTTCTGCACTAGAGCATGCATGACTGGTGTTTAAGGTGCATGGGGTACTTCATTACTTCCCCCTGGTATTGTACTTGCCTGTCCTGCTGGTATCTGTGTAGTATGTGCAGTTGGAAAAGCCACGCCTATGGTACCTTGCATATTAGTTTGCACCTGTTGTATTTGTTGCAGTTATTATGCCAAGTTCATTACGACTGTAACTAAATCTATAGGTGGGGCTAGCAAGTTTGTAGGATTTGCCTGACCATTAGTTCCTAGCGGTGCCACGTTTGGATTCTCTGGTACTTCAGGAATTTCATGACTGGTTTCATCTATCGGTGGTGGTGGTGGGATTTGGTTACGTCCTCGTCTGTTCCCTCTTCGCCCAGCCATTTCCTATTTTGGTGGTGTAGTGTCTGAAAAGTCATAGAACATGTGAGGCAATCATTATATACTTCATTCTCATATTTGGATACACTAAGCAATGGTATTTTCAAATTTTTTAGATCATTCAGTGAAAAATACTGTCTTTTCTATGCAGGGTCGATGGTGGGGGTTGATGATATGTCCGACCCTATGATCGACCCTAGAAATCACTGATTTTTATTGAGAATCGAGGGTCGATGCGGGGGTCAATGGGTGTCCGACCTTAGGTTCGACCCCTGGTTTTCTATCTGATTACCGAGAGCCGTAGATCGATGCGGGGGTCGATGGGTGGGTCGATGGTCTTGGGCGAATTCTCCGACCCCCGGACTAAAAACCAGATTTTTAAGTTCCGATTCTGAGTCCATTTCCCATTCTTCCTCCTTCGTTTCGACTTGTCTCGTCCCTCTGAGTTGCTACAGTGGCAACTCCGATACGTTGGTGTGCTTCTTGTTTCGACGTCCACAACTCCTCTACAGGTATATCTTCTACGTTTTCATGTTATTAGGTTTCCTTACTTAGGTTTTTGCTCGTATATCTCGTTTTCTTTCAATTAAAACTTTTCCAACCGTAAAAATTTGATTTTCATTGGGGGATTTTGTTGTTGGTGGGTCAATGGACGAAAGCCCTCAAAATATTTGAGTTTCATCGATTGGTTATCGAGAAAATTATGATTTCCTCTTTTGCCCTAATTCGTCGATTCTTTTGAACTTCTCAAAATTTCTTCAAATTGAATCCCATTAGCTAACATTTCCAATGGTATGACTCTTGCAGGATAGTTTAGAATCTACTTAAGTCCTCATGCCCATGTGTTTGGGTCAAACGTGAGGCTTTTGACCAATTTACGTCGTTATATTGTCAAAATTTTGTATTTTTCTTCTCTACTAAGCCATTATCTATTTTTCTTTGTTGTTGCTTTTTTATTTTGTTAGACCAAGTTTATTACAACCGTGGCTAAGGTACTTGGTAGTCCAGGTGATTGGCTGGAGTGGCCTAGTTGTTCACCTCTTTTGATTTGCTCCAATCTAATTATCATTATTTAGCATCTACTCAGATGAGTTTTCATTACCCATTATCGACCCAGATAGTGGTGGGGTCAAGTTGCAACATCCTCTTCTTGCTTAGTGGGCAATAGATCAACATGTAATGGATCTCACTCTGAGTCTCTACGTCACCCAGGAGTATAGTTTAAGCTTCTTTATAGTTGCTCTTATTCTTAATGTGTGGCCATTATTCTCTTATCTCTGTTTGGATTTAGCCCAAGACCTTTCCCTTTACCTTTGCAGGGAATTAGGCATTACTAGCCATTTTCTCCTTCCTTTGTCATACGTCGAGTTTCACATCTTGTGAGTACCAACTCGGCATTCAATTTTTCTACTTTACAAATGCTTCCTCCTTCTTACTGTACTATATCCTTTGTATTCCTAGATAACTGCCCGACTTATAGATAAAACCCTATATTATTTGTTTATCAGGATGAATTTTGATCTTCTCTTTCTGTTTGATTGTATATATATGGTTCCACCTTTTATATGTACATTATTGTCTTGTTAAGTTCTGTCTCAACCAACACAGGTGCTTATGGTGTGTTTGTATTAAAGCTTTTAATTTATCCCAACTCAGTTCATGGGCTCCAGTGGTAGTATTCACGTTTAATGGGTAAGGCCAACGAGAACTCTGATACCAAGTTATCACACCCCCATTTCTGCACCATTCAGAACGGTGTGATGAAATGTCAATAAGCCAATGGTTCAACCAGGATCTCACAATAGGCTATCCCACATATGATAAACCAAAACACATTCCACATTAATCAGAGGTAATAAAATAAATAGCGGAAGTCTTATAGTAAATGAACTAAGAATCTAACCGTGATAACCATAAATAAATATCAAATTATTGTTAAATCAACTGAGACATAATTAAATAAATATCAATTACATGTCTATAATAAAATCTAATCAAATTCTAATCGAATACGCATGAGTTACACTCGCATGAGGAGTCATGCATATCCACTAAGTCTTCAGCTTCCATTGTCGCCACATGCCCGTACACAGGAGCGTTCATATAATCTTCAACGGTGGTACCTGCATCATCAACTAAAAGTATTCGAATTCGAAAGGGTGAGCACACATCACGGCTCAGTAAGCAAACAAAACAATGCAACAATACATATGCATGCAATCAATTCATATCTTTGGTCTGGTTTAAAGTTTGCATTGTGCTATTGAAAGGATAGGTGGCTGCCGCACCTCTATACACGAGTGTGTGGAAACGCCCAATGAAAACGGCACTGTGGCCCCACATGCACCCACCACGGACAATATACACCCAATGAAAATGGCATTGTTGTACCGGTTGCCCATACCAACACGTAAGTCCCTGTAGGCGAGGGCTTGCAAACTGGGCTCGCAACTAACCAACCCTAATGTCAAATAATGTATCCAAGGCCTCACCCTAGCATCCCTCAATACATCCATAGAGATAGAAATAGGGTCTGGTGAGCAGGCTGAACGACAATGCCATGTCCCCCCCTGATGCCCTACGACATATTAGTTCCGCTAAGGTAATGGTGATACGACGATGTTAGTGGAAAAGACTTGAGTAGAGATAGAGCTAGAGTCTGGTGACCAAGCTGAACCACAATGTCACGTCCTCCCCCTGATGCTCCACCTGCATCAAGCACACTAAGACATGCTTAGTGGACATGAATTGAATAGACCATGGCACAATATACCCCAATGGGAATGGCATCGAAGTACCGGTTGATACCATCCCTACCCGCACCATGTACACCAGCCAAACACAAACATTCACATGCCTATTCCTACCATCGTCAACATCATCATGTTATAATCAATAAATTTAAATATGCATGAACAGTAATAATAGAAATATTGGATGACATGTTGAATGCACATTACAAGCACACACGCATATCACAATCATGGTATTGGACTCAAGAAATATAGACAGTATGTTATTTACCAATTAGTTTAGGTCTTCTTCCTTCACCTTTGCTTGTTTGTAAATCGTCTTTCCAAGCCTTAAGAATCACTTTTATATATATATTATACTGCTAGAAGACCTAACAAAGTCGATAGAATTTAATTAGAATTTATTCTAATTTTTACAGTTTCCTGTTAACTGGGGGTCGATGCCTAGGGTCAGAGATTCCATCGACCCTAGGTGCTACCCCTCCTTTCCTGAACTTCCCGGATGCTGGGGGTCGATGCTAAGGTCGGAGGTTCCATCGACCCTAGGTGCGACCCCCCATGGTTTGAGTCAAAAATATAAAATTTCGTCCATTCATTCATGTTTGGGGTCCTATGGCTTGCTTCTATAATCCATTCCATACATGTTCTATGGTTTAGAACTATTCTTTATTCACCTACATGGTTTCAATGATCTCCTCCATGGTTTCCATTGAAACATAACTATGGATGGGTGATTTGGGTTTCTTCTAAGTCATACCCTCTTCATAAACCATTCTAAGGTCTTAAATAAATCATGGAGGATGTATTTATACCTTAGGTTTGCTGAGATTCAGAGTTTCCTCTGAATTTCCTCCTCCTTGGTCTTCTTCTTTAATTCTCTTTCTCTTCTCCTTCCCTTCCTTCTCTTCTCTTTCTCTCAATCCAATTAGGGTTGTAAAAGGAGTGAAAGAGGCTTAGGGTCGTCTTATTTATAGAGTAAAACCTCCCAAAATAAGTCTCATTGAGTTTAGGACAGGTTCCAATTAAAATTAAGAAAGTTTCCTAATTTTCGGTTCGTGCTATTTTTACCGATTACCGGGGGTCGATGGGGGGTGGATGACGGGGTCGGACAATCCGAGGCCCCATGCGACCCCTGGTCCCGGGTCGATGGTGGGGGTCGATGAGGGGGTCGGACCTGCCTGTTTAGGCATGCGACCCTACCCTCATTTTGACTGTTTTTTGAGTAAAATATCATACTGGGTCTTAGGTTTCTTCACACACTTGGTCCACTTGGCTCGACCATGATATGTAGATGGGTCACGACACGAAATGTAAGGTTAAACCGGGTTTGTGGTGTGCAGGTCTTACACAAGAGGTAACATAAAACCATTATCTTAAGGCTCCAACGTCATTGAAATGCAAGACATTTTACTATGAGAGGCCTTGGACCCAACCTACACAACCACCCGGCACTCCCCACGTACACACCTAAGCTGGCTGACCAAGATAAAGGTCCAGTTGGGAAAAAGGTGGTGCAGCTGTGGACTAGCCCCAAGTTGTGCAGCCGCACATCTAGGTGTAAATTTAGTTAAATGGTTGTGGGACTCACTGATTTGAACTCAAACCTTCTCCAAGCATGGAAAGGTTATCACAAGGGCTCTATCTATGGATGGGAAAGAGAGAGATCTAATCCTTTCAATTTTGGTTTCATGGACATCCCAAAATGAATCTCCAACCATGTAAACTGATATCAATCTTCTAATCTAAACAATGAAGATAAGAAAGGAAAAGAATGGAGGAAAGAGACTATAACAATCACACCCCAATTCCGCACCATTCGGAACGGTGTGATGAACCGTCAATAAACCAACGGTTCAACCAGGATCTCGAATAGGCTATCACACATATAATAAACCAAAACACATTCTACATTAATCAGAGGTAATAAAGTATATAGAGAAAATCTTGTAGTAAATGAATTGAGAATATAATTGTGATAACCACAAATAAATATCAAATTTTTGACAAATCAACTGAGACATAATTAAATAAATACCAATTACATGTCTTTAATAAAATTAAACAAAGTCTAATCAAATACACATGAGTTGCACTCGCATGAGGAGTCATGCATATCCACTAAGTCTTCAGCTTCCATTGTCGCCACACGCCCGTACAAAGGAGCGTTCATATACTCTTGAACGGTGGTACCTGCATCATCAACTAAAAGTATTCGAATTCGAAAGGGTGAGCACACATCACGGCTCAGTGAGCAAACAAAACAATGCAACAATACATATACATGCAATCAATTCATACCTTTGGTCTGGTTTAAAGTTTGCAATGTGCTATAGAAAGGATAGGTGGCCGCCGCACCTCTATACACGTGTGCGTGGAAACGCTCAATGAAAATGGCATTGTCGCCCCACATGCACCGACCGTGGACATTATACACCCCATGAAAATGCCTTGGCTGCACCGGTTGCCCATACCAACACGTAAGCCCCTGTTGGCGAGGGCTTGCAAACTGGGCTCGCAACTAACCAACCCTAATGTCAAACAATGTATCCAAGGCCTCACCCCAGCATCCCTCAATACATCCGTAGAGATAGAGCTAGGGTCTGGTAACCTGGTAGAACCACAGTGCCACGTCCCCCCCTGATGCCCTACGACATATTAGTTCCGCTAAGGTAATGGCGATACGACGATGTTAGTGGACAAGACTTGAGTTGAGATAGAGCTAGAGTCTGGTGACCAGGCTGAACCATAATGTCACGTCCTCCCCCTGATGCTCCTTCGCATCATGCACACTAACACTTGCTTAGTGGACATGACTTGAATAGACCGTGGCACAATATACCCCTATGAGAACGGCATCGAAGTACCGGTTGATACCATCCCTACCCGCACCATGTACACCAGCCAAACACAAATATTCACATGCCTATTCCTACCATCATTAACATCATCATGTTATAGTCAATAAATTTAAATATGCATGAACAGTTGTAAGACCCGCACTCCGTTAACCCGGTCTAAACCTTGGTTTTGTGTCGTGACAGGTCTTCTGATCATCACCGGGCCAGACGGGGTGAGCGGATGACAATCAGGTACGAAATTGGACCAAAGACGACCAATTAAATCTGATTTCAGGTTGACCGGTCAATGGTACCGGTCTGGGTACCGGTCGATGGTACCGGTCTGGGTACCGGTCGACCGGTATGGTCTGCGCGGCTAAGTGCGGAAATCCAGAAATTGACTTTTGAGGGTCCCACTTTCTTGATTTCGAATCATAGAACTTTCCTAATCCTAATAGGATTACTAAACCTTAATTCTAGCCTATAAATACACCCTTAAACCTCCTCAAATCCTTTCCATTATCTCTCACAAACCATAGAGAAGAGAAAGGTGGGAAAGGAGAAGGAGCAAGGAAGAAGAAGAAGAAGGTGCCGCCATTACCGTTCGACGAAGCTCACGCTACGCCAGTCAACGGTAAGTTTTTTAACTATTCTTCTTATCCTATGTTAGTTTTGTGGGTGGATCGATACCATGCAAAGTAGCTATTGATCTAAAACCCTATCTCGACCTTAAAACCCTAAGTTGCCGTCA
Organism: Protea cynaroides; assembly: GCA_028583415.1. Classification (NCBI taxonomy): domain Eukaryota; kingdom Viridiplantae; phylum Streptophyta; class Magnoliopsida; order Proteales; family Proteaceae; genus Protea; species Protea cynaroides. Next base: position 32,717,173 of record CM053270.1, on the reverse strand, counting down.
ATCCCTAGATTCGAGTTTCGAGATGATATTCATCGAAACAAGACTCGAATGAGTTGAGGATAACTCTAACTCCAAGTTTAGACTTAGAATGGATAGGAGAAACCCTGAAAATCCATGGAGATGGATTGACGGCAGTCGAAAAATCAAGTGTATGGTCTTCCGGAGACATACCGGTCGACCATACCGGTTGACAGTCTGTTCACAGTATTGCGACCGGTATGGTGAGACCGGTCAGGTCTGAAAGGCTGGTTTTGGACTTTGGTTGGTTTCCGACCAACATGAAACCCTAAGAAAAATATTATAATGAAACCCTAATAATGTTGTAGGACTTTGTGACATATCGTTTGGATCTTGTGACGTGGAGCAAGTATCGAACGAGCGTTAGGTAAGGGAATCTGACCTAAACTTAATAATTAAGGGACAGTAAATCTTTGTTAATCACTTGAATATATATGATGTGATGTTTGTGCATATTCACATTCTATCCTTTACTTTCAGCTATTATTACTGTTCATGCATTGATAGGATGTGATTATTAGGCATGTGATTGTTTTCGTTAGTGTGTGGAGTGGGACATGGGCCTGGGATCGCTCTTCACATTAGCACCTTTTGTAGTATTCTGTCCTAACATGCTTGGAACGGGTGGGGTATCAGGGGAAGGTCGTGGTACGGTGGTCTCCGATATTGATATTGGCCTGGCCATTGTTATGTGGCACTGTGGTCTCCGAGTCGACACTGGCTTGTCCACGATGCTTTAGCTCTATCTCTATGCCGTAGGGAGTTATGTTGGGATAGGGTTTACCTGCATTGTGTTTCTATCCTAGTGAGTTAGTTACAGATAGGGCATCAGGGAAGGTGTGGGAATGCCTTAGCTCTATCTCTATGCTGTAGACGGCTGTGCAGGGATAGAGCATACATTGTTGACATATAGGATTGGTTAGTTGCGAGCCCAGTTTGCGGGCCCTGGCCAGTAGGGGCTTAGGTCCTGGTATGGGTAGAGTATCAGGGGAGGTACGGGGTATTTTAGCTCTATCTCTATTCCATGTTGGGTGCATGTGGGCCAATGGGGGTGTGATCCATGAGGTGCCACACACTCGTGTATAGAGGTGCGGGGGCCATCAAACCTTTCTATAGCACATTGTAAACTTAAAACCAGACCACAATATAAAATTGATTGTTACTCATGCATAATATTGTGAAACTGTCTGATTGTCTTACTGAGCTGTGTTGGGAGCTCACCCTTTGTGTACACATTGTTTTTAGATGTTGATGCAGGTTATACTGTTGACGACTACGTGAACGCTCCGGCGTATGGAGGTGTTGTTGCTCTAGATGTGCAAGCAGGATAGGACGAGCATGACGCTTCGTGCGAGTGCCCTTTCTACGTGTACCTTTGATCGGATTTTATTTATCTCTTTCAGTTATTTCCGATTGGATTAAATGGATGTACAGATATTATTTTATGTGTTTGAATTTGGATAATTGGATATTTATTTAAATTATCAATAGATACTCAGTTTATTTTATTTAAAGTCTTCCGCTGTATATTTATATTCTGATTATGGTTATGTGTAATGGTTTGTGTGAACAGACACGACCTATTCCAGATCTTGGTGTGAACCGTTGGTTCAATGGCGGTTCACTCACACCATTCTGGTTGGATCAAAATTGGGGTGTGACAACTTGGTATCAGAGCTCTCGGGCTCTGTCTACAGACTATATTACACTTAACTGGGTCGATGAACTACGTTAGAAAATATTAAAAATGTTAATACAAACACACCCTAAGCATTGTATGATACCTGAGACGGACTAAGAAAGAGAATAATGTACTATACTAAATGTGGAACTTAACATTTACACATGCACGAGTTAGGAAAAAAACCATGAAAATTTCCATTAATTAAGAAAAATTGTAGCAAATGATATAGTGCTACAGGGTACAGTCCACAAACCGGACAGTTACCCTGTATTATAAATAGTCATAAGTGAAAGAAAATAAAAGGGACAATCATGGGGTAGGGGGCCTGGGAGGAATAGGGTCTGCTATGTCATAGTCTCGCTCGTAAGCAACCCTGAGCCAGTGCACCTGATCCTGTGTGACTCTGAGACTGCGAACCAACTGCGCCAAGTCACGGCTCATCTCACGTTGTATGTCCCTGATCTCCATCATCATACCCATCATGGTGTCGGAGGGAGGCTGAGATGGTCCAGCGGTAGAGGTAGATGGTGGTGCTGCTGGTGTAGGCTGTGGAGCTAGCACTGGTACACCCTCGGCCCTATCCTCGTCATCATCCCGCTCGAGCTCGGATGCATAGGCCGCATTGGCTGCTGCTGCTGCTGCAGCCATGGCTGCTACCCTCACAACAGGGCGAGGGCGAGCCTCCAACTCATCATCGCTAACTGGCAGATCAACCATCTGCATCCTCTGAATGGCGTCCCAGTCTATATCGGACGTCATAGTATCCTCCACGGTCACCAAGCCTCTCATGCTCATGCCCAGATGACGTAGCAAGGCGGTAATGAGACGACCATAGGGAAGGTTACCGGCCTGATCGGCCAGGGTCGCCTGATGCATGGTCCTAATGATGAGGTATGGGAGAGAGACCCGCTCCCCGTGCAGACGCAATAAGTGATGTACTGAGAGAGCTGGGTTAACTCATTATAATGGGCGCTCTGGGGAACGATGTTGTGTTGAATGATGTGACCGTAGACCCGTGGTATAGGTCTCAGGCTAGCCGCCTTCATAGGAGCCCCAGGGTTGAGTATCTGATCAGATATCTCTCGGCGCAGATCCTCAGTCAGATAGCCCTTCGCTTTGGGAGGGCAATACACTAGGTCTCCATCATTTGGAACCCCTAGAAGGTCGGCCAGCTGATGGGTGTTAAAGGAAATGGGAACACCCCGGACATAACTGGAGATACGTAAATCCCTACCTTGGTTGGGATCGTTCACATCTCCGTGCAGCTCCAGGTTAGCAAAGAAATGCTTAACCAGGTTAGGACGGGTGGTGTAGGTGTATGAAATGACGGGCAACCAACCAAGCCTGTCGAACGCCGCTCGCACGTCGAACCGGTCTAACTGCTCCAAGTTAACCCGACGCCCGGATTCTATGCTCTTGTTATCGAACCATGGGAATCGAGCTTGTGCCTCAAGAGAACGAAACCAGTGCTCATCAAGCTGAGAAACTGGTGGCTGGGGAGCACGTGAACTCGAGCCATGAGGGCGTTTCCCGAGAGCGCGTCAAGGAGCCATTTAAACTGCAAAACAATTGAAAATAAGAAGAAAAATGTTAGATTTTATCGAAATTTCGGCAGCATAACGGCAGTAATTTGGGAAAAAGCCTCGAACTCACCCAAAAACATGGGGAGGAGGACTTACGTAACCCCCACACTCTTCCAGAAACCAATCAAAAGCAATTACAATAAGAAATTTCAAGAAGTTGAGAAATTTGAGAAAAATCAAGAAATTTCAAATTTTTATGAAAACCTAGGTCAAAAGTTGAAAATTTTGATTTTTAGGAAAACCGTTCGCTGAAACCCCAAATTAGTTAAGGGATTTTTCTCTTGGGGGTCCCTAAACCCTTTCCTAGCCGAAGGAAAAGAGTTCCTACGGTTAAAACATCTCGAACAAAGAAAAACCTAAATTTCTACATATAGACGATACGGAAAATATCTAAAAACATGAGAGAGAGGGAAGAGACCTACCTGGAGACGATGTGCAAGGTCTTGAATGGAAGGAATCGGCTTCAAAAGGAATCGGCTTCAAATGGCACCGGTCGGACTGTAGCAACTCGGAACCCAGAGAAGAATCGCCACCGGAGAGAAAAGATGTTGGAAAAATGAGAAAAATCTCATTTTTCGCGATTTTAAAGCTAATCTGGGCATACCGGTCGACGGTTTTTGCCTATACCGGTCGACCGGTTCCTCCTAGAGGTGCGACCGCTATGTCTCGGTCAGAATTTTGGTTCTGACCGGTCGACTATACCGGTCGCAACCCTGTTTACAGAGGTGCGACCGGTATGCACCAGAAGAGTTCGAAAAAATTTCTAAAAATTTTTTAAAAATTGTGTAAGTTGAAATTCTACTTCTCGACTATTTCCCCTTGTATTATGCAAGACTAACACTACTATTATTGAGGTTCACACGTGTTATGTCTTCTTCTCAGATCCAAACAGAATAGTCTGAGATGGCAGGCGGAAACGGTCGTAGGGGTCGGAAGCGTCATCAGGCCAGGATGCGCCTAGAGGAAGAACAGGTTGAACAAGACCATGTTAGAGAGCCAAGTCTAGAAGTGGAGGAGGAACAGGTTCCCGAAGTGCAGACAAATTTACCTGGTCCACCCCATAAGAATTCAGAGACCATTGTTACAAACCTGGTCTATCAGATGCAAGCTCAACAGAAGGAGTTCCTGAGCGAGGTACTGAAGATGCTAAGACCACCGGGTCCTGTTCCCACTGACAATATGCCTGAGTCTGGAGAGAAAAGGTCTTCACAACCGATGCAGGGTAGCCCAAGACCGATGGGCCAAGCACAGAATGTACCACCACCGCATCAGTTTCCGTCGCCTACGGCGTACCCGGTAGCCTATCCGTATCCACCACAATGGTACGGAAAGAACACTCAGGGACAGCATGATCTGAGCAGAGCGGTGGACAGATTCATGAAGTTGAAGCCTTCATCATTCACTGGTAGAACGGGGAAACCATTGTGGCCAGCATAGTGGGTTGCAGAGATGGAGAAGAATTTTCGTCTGATGACATGTACGGAGGAGGAAAAGGTTTTATTTGCCACTCATATGCTGAAAGAAGATGCAAATGCTTGGTGTAATTCTACATGGGCATATCTGGAGACTAAGTATACACTGGTGGGTTGGGAAGTGTTTAATGCTGCCTTCTTCGATAAATATTTTCCGAAGAGTTTCAAGGATCAAATGGAGAAGGAGTTCCTCAACCTACAGCAATCTCAGTCGACCGTGGATGCTTATCAGCAGAGGTACGAAGAGCTATTCTTCTTCGCACCAGCAAGTATGCAAGAGGAAGAGACCAAGACACGTAGGTTCACCATGGGACTACGTGGAAGCATCAGAGAGCACCTACTGGGTTTGGACAAGAAGATCTACAATGAGGCTGTGCAGGTTGCGAGGGTGATAGAGTTCAGTCAGAGGGACAACTTCTTTGCTCAGAACAAGTGAGTGAAAGACCTGCTAGTGAGAGTTCAGGTGGCAGTAACAGTAGACCCTTCCACCCATACAGGGCTCAGACCGCTATAGTACCCGCAAGGAACAACACGGAACCCCCTGTGCCACAGAATACCGGATACAACTCGAATATAAAGTGTTTCAACTACCAGCAAGTGGGTCATATTGCAAGGACCTGCACTCTACCTAAGAAGCAACCTCCCCAGCAAGGAAAATTTTATGCGGTCACCACTGAAGAGGCAACCGCATCACCTGATGTGGTCACTGGTATGACTCTATCCCTTACTATTTGGCTTACTATTTTCATTGTGTGTATGTGCATATAGAACTAAGGGATAATAAAAATTCCAGGAATTGTAAATGTAGCTGGTATAACTGCCAGAGTACTATTTGACTCTGGGGCCACGCACTCCTTTGTTTCTATTTCTTTTGGAAAGCGAATGGAGTTACCAATCAAGCATTTGAACCCAAGCTTGATAGTTCGCTCTCCACTAGGAGTCGAAGTGGCTTTGACCGAATATTATGGACCATGTACTGTATGTATTGAGGGCCGAGACTTAGAAGCAAGCCTAGTACTACTCGAGATGGCAGACTTTGATGTCATCCTGGGAATGGATTGGCTAGGCCATCATTCAGCCGTCCTATTATGTGTTGAGAGGAAGCTTGTGCTTACTGACAAAGATGGAAGGGAGTATATTTTCGCTGGGATCAAGCTATCTAGGAAGCGGAAGCTGATTCTCTCCGCCCTAAAAGCTAAAAGATGCTTAGAGAAAGGAGGAGTGGGATATCTAATATCTGTAGTCGACACCAATGCTGAGGTGCCAAAGATGGAGGATCTAGAGGTGGTACGAGAGTTCCTAGATGTATTTCCATAAGATCTCCCAGGTTTACCACCAGACAGGGTTACAGAATTTGTGATAGACCTTATGCCAGGTTCGGCGCCGGTGTCTAAAGCACCATACAGAATGGCCCCGACCGAGTTAAAGGAATTGAAGACCCAGTTACAAGAATTTTTGGATAAGGGCTTCATACGACCTAGTATATCGCCTTGGGGAGCATCTATTTTATTTTTTAAAAAGAAGGATGGAAGTGTAAGGCTGTGTATTGACTACCGTGAACTGAACAAGTTGAGGATCAAGAATCGGTATCGTTTGCCTAGGATCGATGACTTGTTTGACCAGTTACAGGGTGCAAAGGTTTTCTCAAAGATCGACCTCCGATCATGCTATCACCAATTGAAGATCAAGGCCGGAGATATTCCGAAGACTGCTTTCAGGACGGGGTATGGGCATTATGAGTTTCTAGTTATGTCTTTCGGGTTGACCAATGCTCCAGCGTCGTTTATGGAACTGATGAACCGAGTGTTCCATGATATGTTGGACACTTCGGTCATCATATTCATCGATGACATATTGATCTACTCTAAGGATATGGAGACTCATACATTGCACTTGAGGGCAGCCCTACAACGGCTGAGACAGGAGAAGCTTTATGCAAAATTCAAGAAGTGCGAGTTTTGGCTGAAGGAAGTGGCTTTCTTGGGCCATGTAGTATATGAAGACGGTATCAAGGTTGATCCAAGTAAGATAGCTGCTATAGTAGGATGGGAAGCACCAAAATCTATTGCGGAAATTCATAGCTTCCTTGGGTTGGCTGGTTATTATAGAAGATTCGTGGAAGATTATTCTAGGATCGCTGTTCCACTCACCAGATTGACTAAGAAGGGAGAGAAATTCATATGGACAGATGAGTGTGAGAAGTGCTTTCAGACTTTGAAGTCAAGACTAGTCTCTGCACCTATCTTGACAATCCCAGAACCAAGCGTACCGTTTACTTTATATACGGATGCTTCGGGGTTGGGTATCGGTGTGTATTGATGCAAGGAGAACAGGTGATTGCTTACGCATCAAGACAGTTAAAAGAGCATAAGAAGAACTATCCTACGCATGACTTGGAGCTAGCAGCAGTTATTCATGCAATCAAGACTTGGAGACACTACTTGTACGGTGAGAAGTTTCAGATTAAGTCAGATTACAAGAGCTTAACTTATCTTTTCACTCAGAAGGATCTGAATATGCGACAGAGGAGATGGCTGGAATTGTTAAAAGATTATGACTGTGACATCCAGTACCATCCGGGTAAAGCAAATGTTGTGGCTGACGCCTTAAGCAGAAAGTGGGCATCGAAACCTGAGGCGGGACCAAGTACAAATGCTGCATTGTGTGCCGCAGCCTCAAGTTCAATCGATGGTGATGAAGAGCATATTATAGAGACTGCAAAAGATCCAGTTTAGCAAGGCTTGATTCATAAGTTCACCATGATGTTCGCCGCATTGAAGATCTCACCGGATCTAGTGGATGAAGTCAAGGTAGCAATCCTACAGGATCCGCATCTCAAGATAGTACAAGCAGACTTAGAGAAGGGTACGAGCAATCCTGACTTTACCTTGGATTCAGACAAGGTACTCAGGTATCGCGGAAGGTTATGTATACCTGAGAGTGAAGACTACGATATCAGAGATCGAGTTATGACTGAAGCTCATTACACTCCATATTCCGTACATCCGGGAAGTACCAAAATGTACCATGATTTAAGAAGACTGTATTGGTGGAGGGGTATGAAAGCAGATATAGCTCGTTTTGTGTTGCAATGTTTGAATTGCCAACAAGTTAAAGCAGAAAGGTAGAGACCCACAGGTTTACTACAGCCATTATCGGAACCTGCGTGGAAGTGGGATTGTATCACCATGGATTTTGTCACTGGCTTACCTTTGACACCAAGGTCAGTGGATGCAGTTTGGGTTATAGTAGATCGACTCACCAAGACAGCTCGATTTATTGCGGTCAGACCTTAGTATACCATGGAAAAGCTGGCCACGCTATATGTTGATAATATAGTCAGACTTCATGGCATTCCGGAGAGTATAGTATCTGACAGAGATCCCCATTTTACATCAAAGTACTAAGAGGGATTACAGAAAGCCATGGGAACCAAGTTGAAGTTTAGCACGGCTTTTCACCCTCAGACGGACGGATAGTCAGAGCGAACTATTCAAATTTTGGAAGATATGCTCCGAGCTTGTGCAATAGATTTCAAGGGAGCTTGGGATGAGAAGCTATCACTTATCGAGTTTGCTTACAACAACAGCTATCAGGCTACAATTCAGATGGCCCCATATGAAGCACTCTATGGGAAGAAGTGTCGTACACCTCTGTTATGGAACGAGGTGGGAGAAAGAAGAATTGTAGGATTGGCGTTTGTTGAAGAAACTTGTCGAGTGATTGATCAAATCAAGGAGAGAGTAAAGACAGCTCAAGTTCGACAGAAGCACTATGCGCATAATCGACGTCGAGATCTGGAGTTTGCAGTGGGTGACAAAGTGTTCTTAAAGGTATCACCAGTGCGAGGTCTGAAACGGTTTGGTAAGAAGGGGAAGCTATGCCCCAGGTATGTGGGACCATATGAGATATTGACCCGATGTGGTAATGTAGCATATCAATTGGCTCTACCACCATCTATGTCCAGTGTTCATAATGTGTTCCACGTATCATTACTGAAGAAGTATGTCAGAGATCCATCGCACATCTTGACCGCTGATCCCCCAAACTTGACTGAAGACTTAACTTTCGAGGTGGTGCCTGTAATGCTCTTAAGTCGAAAAGTTTAGCAACTTCGAACCAAGGATATCCATTATGTGAAGGTGCATTGGAGAAGCCAAAATGTGGAGGAAATTACTTGGGAAGAAGAGAGCGCAATGAGGAAGGAGTACCCTAACCTTTTCGACGAACAAGGTACGTTCAAATTTCGAGGCCAAAATTTCTTTTAAGGGTGGGGGAGTTGTAGAACCTACATTCAAATTTTGGTGGACTTGTAAGACCAGCACTCCATAACCCGGTCTAAACCTTGGTTTTGTGTCGTGACAGGTCTTCCAATCATCACCGGGCCAGACGGGGCGAGCGGATGACAATCAGGTACGAAATCGGACCAAAGACGACCAATTAAACCTGATTTCAGGTTGACCGGTCGATGGTACCGGTCTGGGTACCGGTCGACCGGTATGGTCTGCGCGGCTAAGTTTGGAAATCCAAAAATTGACTTCTGAGGGTCCCACTTTCCTGATTTCGAATCCTAGAACTTTCCTAATCCTAATAGGGTTACTAAACCCTAATTCTAGCCTATAAATACACCTTTAAACCTCCTCAAATCCTTTCCATTATCTCTCAGAAACCCTAGAGAAGAGAAAGGTGGGAAAGGAGAAGGAGCTAGGAAGAAGAAGAAGGTGCCGCCATTACCGTTCGACGAAGCTCACGCTACACCAGTCAACGGTAAGTGTTTTAACTATTCTTCTTATCCTATGTTAGTTTTGTGGGTGGATCGATACCATGCAAAGTAGGTATTGATCTAAAACCCTATCTGGACCTTAAAACCCTAAGTTGCCGTCAATCCCTAGATTCGAGTTTCGAGATGATATTCATCGAAACAAGACTCGAATGAGTTGAGGATAACTCTAACTCCAAGTTTAGACTTAGAATGGATAGGAGAAACCTTGAAAATCCATGGAGATGGATTGACGGCAGTCGAAAAATCAAGTGTATGGTCTTCCAGAGAAATACCGGTCGACCATACCGGTTGACAGTTTGGTCACAGTGTTGCGACTGGTATGGTGAGACCGGTCAGGTCTAAAAGGCTGGTTTTGAACTTTGGTTGGTTTCCGACCAACATGAAACCCTAAGAAAAATATTCTAATGAAACCCTAATAATGTTGTAGGACTTTGTGACATATCGTTTGGATCTTGTGACGTGGAGCAAGTATCGAACGAGCGTCAGGTAAGGGAATCTGACCTAAACTTAATAATTAAGGGACAGTAAATATTTGTTAATCACTTGAATATATATGATGTGATGTTTGTCCATATTCACATGCTATCCTTTACTTTCAGCTATTATTACTGTTCATGCATTGATAGGATGTGATTGTTAGGAATGTGATTGTTTTTGTTAGTGTGTGGAGTGGGGCATGGGCCGAGGATCGCTCTTCACATTAGCACCTTTTGTAGTATTCTGTCCTAACATGCTTAGTACGGGTGGGGTGTCAGGGGATGGTCGTGGTACGGTGGTTTCCGATATTGATGTTGGCTTGGCCATTGTTATGTGGCACTGTGGTCTGCGAGTCGACGCTGGCTTGTCCACGATGCTTTAGCTCTATCTCTATGCCGTAGGGAGTTATGTTGGGATAGGGTCTACCTGCGTTGTGTTTCTATCCTAGCGAGTTAGTTGTGGATAGGGCATCAGGGGAGGTGTGGGAATGCCTTAGCTCTATCTCTATGCCTTAGACGGCTGTGCTGGGATAGAGCATACATTGTTGACATATAGGATTGGTTAGTTGTGAGCCCAGTTTGCGAGCCCTGGCCAGTAGGGGCTTAGGTACTGGTTTGGGTAGAGTATCAGGGGAGGTACGGGGGTATCTTAGCTCTATCTCTATTCCATGTTGGGTGCATGTGGGCCAATGGGGGTGTGATCCATGAGGTGCCACACACTCGTGTATAGAGGTGCGGGGGCCACCAAACCATTCTATAGCACATTGCAAACTTAAAACCGGACCACAACATAAAATTGATTGTTACTCATGCATAATATTGTGAAACTGTCTGATTGTCTTACTGAGCTGCATTGTGAGCTCACCCTTTGTGTACACATTATTTTTAGATGTTGATGCAGGTTATACTGTTGACGACTACGTGAATGCTCCGGCGTATGGAGGTGTTGCTGCTCTGGATGTGCAAGCAAGAGAGGACGAGCATGACGGTTCATGCGAGTGCCCTTTCTGTGTGTACCTTTTATCGGATTTTATTTATCTCTTTCAGTTATTTTCGGTTGGATTGAATGGATGTACGGATATTATTTTATGTGTTTGAATTTGGATAATTGAATATTTATTTAAATTATCAATAGATACTCAGTTTATTTTATTTAAAGTCTTCCGCTGTATATTTATATTCTGATTGTGGTTATGTGTAATGGTTTGTGTGAACGGACACAGACTATTCGAGATCCTGGTGTGAACCGTTGGTTCAATGGCGGTTCACTCACACCATTCTAGTTGGATCAGAAATGGGGTGTGACAACAGTAATAATAGAAATATTTGATGACATGTTGAATGCACATTACAAGCACACATGCATATCACAATCATGGTATTGGACTCAAGAAATAAAAACAGTTTGTTATTAACCAATTAGTTTAGGTCTTGTTTCCTCACCTTAGCTTGTTTGCAGATCCTCTTTCCAAGCCTTAAGAGTCACTTTTATATCAATATTATATTACTAGAATACCTAACAAAGTCGATAGAATTTAATTAGAATTAATTCCAAATTTAAAAATCATTCTGTTAACTGAGGGTCGGAGGTAGGGTCGGAGTCATGATCGACCCTGGGTGCGACCCTCCCCAAATCTGGACTTCCAGAACCCTGAGGGTCGATACTCAGGACACATAGGGTCGGATGGTCATCGACCCTCTGTGCGACCCTCGGTGGATTTTGGTCAATTTTCCTCCTTTTAATCCATTCTTCTTGTTTGGGGTCCTATGGCTTGCTCCTACAGTCCATTCAACATGCATTCCATGGTCTAGAACCATGAATCATCCTCCTATATAGCTTTTATGTATTCTCCCATATAGCTTTTATGTATTCTCCAATGATTTTCCATGGAAACCTAACCATGGGTTGAGGGTTTGGATTTCTCCGAGATCACACTCTCATCCTTATCTAACCTAAGGTCTCTAGAAATTCATGGAATTAGTATCCATACCTGAGAAGAATACTCCTTCTCTGCAATTCTTCTCCTTTTTGCTTTCTTCTCTTCCTTGCTTCTCTTCTTCTTCTCTTCCTTCTCTTCTCTTTCTCTCAATTCAATTAGGGTTGTAAAAGGAGTGAAAGGGGCTTAGGGACGTCCTATTTATAGAGTAAAACCTCCCAAAATAAGTCCCATTGAGTTTAGGAAAGGTTCCAATCAAAATTAGGAAAGTTTCCTAATTTTCGGTTCGTGCTGTTTTTCCCGAATACCGAGGGTCGATGGGAGGGTTGGACAATTCATATACCCCCTGCGACCCATGGTTGAGTGTCGATAGTGAGGGTCGATGAGAGGGTCAGACCTGTTTGTTAAGACATGCGACCCTACCCTCATTTTGACTATTTTTGGGTAAATTTTCATATTGGGTCTTGGGTTTCTTCACACACCCGGTCCACTTGGCTCGACCATGATATGTAGACGGTTCACGACAAGAAATGTAAGGTTAGACCAGGTTTATGGCGTGCGGGTCTTATAACTCCACCACCCTTAAAAGAAATTTCGTCCTCAAAAGTTGAACGTACGGATCTTACAACTCCCGCATCCTTAAAATAAATTTTGTCCTCAAAATTTGAATTTACTATGGAGTCACTAAGTGGGAATTCTATTTCCGCATTGCATCTTCTTCTTTCCATGCCGTCTTCTCCACGTCTTGTCTTCGTCAGATTATCTTCGTATAATTGATACCATGTTTTTAAGGTGTTGTACCTTTCAACTAGTGAACTAGGCTGCTACCACTTCAATAGTTAAATCTCCTATTTAATCAAGTGATTTCGTGGTCAATACTTTTGATATGGATCTCCAATGTACTTCTTCAATAGAGACACATGAAATACGTCATGCACACTAGACATGGATAGCTGTAACGCTAATTGATATGCAATTTTTCTATGACTCTCCAGAGTTTATAAGATTCGACGCATATATAGAATACAACTTTCTCTTCTTGTCTAATCGTTTCGAACTGCGCATAAGTGATATCTTCAAAAACTATACTTTGTCACTTATGGCGAACTCTAGGTCTTGGTGTCTATTCTGACAATCCTGAGCTATCCTGCCCTTTTTCGTTGATCTTGTCTGCCACTCGATAGTTTTTCTTCATTAGACTTAGGTCTCAAGATTCTTCATTCACCAACTTCATTCCAAAATAGAGGGGTCTGACAATTCTACCGTACCATGCTATATGGATGACATTTACGTGATAGCTTGGTAGCATCTTCTATTCATGGTAACTTCTCAACTCCAACTCCTTGAAATCAGTTCACAAGCTCGGGACGTATCTCTTAGGATCTGTATAGTCTGCCCCGACTATCCGTCGGTTTGGGGTAAAGTGCAGTACTAAACTTCGACTTTGTCCCCATTATTTTCTATAGATCCTCCCAAAACTTCGAGATAAGGCATAAGCCTCTGACCGACACTAAGCTCTCATGCATACCATTCATTCCAGCAATATTATCTACATATAGCTTATTTAGCCGCTCCAAAGCATACCGAGGTCGTATAGCAATGGAATGAGCTATTTTCATAAGACGATCAACAACCACCCAACCATGTCAACCGATTTGGGAGTCAGTGGCAAATCATTGACATAGTTCACGATACTGTAGTTCCATTCCCAAAACAAAAGTCAGGGTTTGGTTTTCCTTTTCTAAGTCTGCTTACAGTGTTCTTATATACAGACCCAACAAAATTACTACTTCTACTTCATCCATCAATTCAGAGATGATCTTTAATGCCACAAGCGCAACCGACGAACCATTTCTCCATAAGTTCATCAATAAATTCTCGCTTAATTGGATCATCACAAGTTCTATTATATGTTACTCTCCTTCCAAATCTGAATCTATTGCTGCAAAACATAAGGTAGCATTTATACTCGGTCCTTCCTTGGACTTTATAATTCCCATCGGCGATCGTATAAGTAGTTTGTAATCTACAAATTTAAGGGGTATATTTAGTTTCTTTCCAAATGACACAGATATAAAAGGATGAGTAACTCCATAATCAAGGAGCACTCTGGCAAGAATGCCATTACTAGGTATGATACCTGCGATTTGTTTTAATTTATTCTACATGCTCATCCAATATAACATAAAATGACAGGTTCAGGTCATACCTGTGACCACATCAGACGATGCGGCAGCATCCTTGGCTGAAACAGCGTAAACTCTTCCTTGATGTAGTTATTTTCTGGGCTTAGTACACTCTCTTGAGACATGCCGTACTTGGTTACAGTTAAAACACCTGATACCCTCACAATTTTGCTTTGGTTGCCGTGGAGTTGCTGAAATGGTTTTGGTTGCAGCATTGAAACCCTGGGTACGGAAGGGTTGGAATACCTTGGTGTTGCCTCCGTTGTAAAAGTTTTCATTTGGCCTTTTTATTCCACTATTTTGAGTAAAATAGCTCTCTTTCTATCTCGACTCTATCACCTGAGCAATTTGTATAGCTTCATTGTAGATTTTCTTCTCCAGTCCAAAAACATATTCGTGTATGCTTCCCCTAAGTCCCATGACGAACCTTCGGGTTTTCGTATCTTCCTCTTGGATACTGACTGGTGCAAGGAAAAACAGCTCCTCATAACGCTGTTGATATGCGTTGACAGTCTTCTGCCCCTGATATAAACTCAGGAACTCTCTCTCCATAAAATCTTTGAAACTTCTAGGGAAGTACTTCTCAAAGAATGCCTCTTTGTTTTTATCCCAGGTCAAGTGGGCGTGTTTGGTTAGTAGATATGTCTTGGTAGACTTCCACCAATGTTGTTCATCGCTCTTGAGCATAATTGTGGCACACAACACTTTCTCCTTTCTTTCCATTTCGTCAATCCAGTGTGCTGGCCACAAAGGATCTGCTGGCTTACCATCGAATTCTTTGGGCTTCATCTTAAGAAAATGCCCGACTAATCTGGAGTGGTCCAGCTGATACAGAGCATTGGCCCCATACATAGGTGGCTGGTATTGATATTCACCTTGAGCTATCTCAGGGTTTTGCACTGGAGCTTGCATGACTGGTGTTTCAGGTGCATGGGGAACTGCATTATTTCCCCCTGGTATTGTGCTTGCCTGTTCCGCTGGCATCTGTGTCGTATGTGCAGCTGGAAAAACCACGCCTATGGCAGCTTGCATATTAGTTTGCACCTGTTGTATTTGTTGCAGTTGTTGTGCAAAGTTCATTACGACTGTAACTAAATCTATAGGTGGGGCTGGCAAGTTTGTAGGATTTGCCTGACCATTAGCTCCTTGCGGTGCCACGTTTGGATTCTCTGGTACTTCAGGAATTTCATGACTGGTTTCATCTACCGTTGGTGGTGGTGGGATTTGGTTACGTCTGCGTCTGTTCCCTCTTCGCCCAGCCATTTCCTATTCTGGTGGTGTAGTGTCTGAAAAGTCATAGAATACGTGAGGCAATCAATATATGCTTCATTCTCATATTTGGATACACTAACCAATGGTATTTTCAAATTTTTCAGATCATTCAGTGAAAAATACTATCTTTTCTATGCAGGGTCGATGGTGGCGGTCGATGGGTATCCGATCCTCAGTATCCGACCCTAGGAAATCATCCATTTTTCTCGAGTATATAATGCCATTGGTCAAGGCACTACAAGAGTAAATCCGGAGAAGCTTTCATAAATCAGTAAATCAGGTATAAATCAGGAGAAAGATTTTGTACATCAATAAATCAGGTATAAATCAGAAGATGTACGCTCAACACGATTAAACATTTTAACTATTCATTCAGTTCTTATCTCTGATCATGTTGTCGATAGAATGGTTCAGATTGGTATAATCAGGACTAATACTAAAGAAACAATATCTATAACTCCACATGATAGGTTAAATCAAGAACATATCCTGTCAAGGTACGAGAAATTAAAATCTGGAACGTGCATCCTCTATAATCAAATCAATAATGCACCGCATCCTATCTAAACTTTCTCGTCATATGGCTACAATAGATTAAATCCTTGCTGAAAACGTTTGAGGTTTAATCTTCAGAAAAGATTCCTAAATCTTTGGTCGGATCATTGTGTCATGATGCAGCTATCCCATACATCGATGGCTGATAAGGGTATCCACCTTAATACATTGCTCGTTGTGTACCAAACTTCTGCACTGGGGTGTGCATTACTGGGACTTGCTGTGTGGTAGGCACTGTGTTATAGCTAACAGGTGTTGGGGTACAGTGTTGCTACCAATTGGTACCATACTTGGTTTGACCCGGAGGTGTTGATGTAGCATCAGCAACTTGGGTAGTGATTTACATAGCAATTTCCATAGTCGGTCTCATCTGTTGTTGCTCTTGTATTTTATTGGGTCAAGTTTATGACAACCGTGACCAAGGTAATTGGTAGTCTAGGTGGTTGGCTAGAGTGGCCTGGTTGTTCATTTCCTCTTATTTGCTCTAATCTGATTACCAACTCTGATGAGTTTTCATTACCCGTTCTCGACCCAGATAGTGGTGGGGTCAAGTTGCAACATCATCTTCTTGCTTAGTGGGGAATAGATCAGCTTGTAATGGATCAAACTCTGAGTCTCCACGTTACCCAGGAGTATAGCTTAAGCTTCTTTATAGTTTCACTTATTCTTAATGTGTGGCCATTATTCTCTTATCTCTGTTTGGATTTAGCCCGAGACCTTTTCCTTTACCTTTGCAGAGAATTAGGCATTACTAGCCATTTTCTCCTTCCTTTGTCATACGTCGAGTTTCACATCTTGTGAGTACCAACTTGGCATTCAAATTTTCTGCTTTACAGATGCTTCCTTCTTCTTACTGTACAATATCCTTATACACTTGGATAACTACCCAACTTATAGGTAATACCCTATATTATTTATTTATCAGGATGAATTTTGGTCTTCTCTTTCTGTTTGATTGTATATATATGGTTCCACCTTTTATATGTACATTATTGTCTTGTTAAGTTCTATCTCAACCAACCCAGGTGTTTATGGTGTGTTTGAATTAAAACTTTTAATTTATCCTAACTCAGTTCATGGAATCCAGTAGAAGCATTCAGGTTTAATGGGTAAGGCCTACGAGGGCTCTGATACCAAGTTGTCACACCCTAATTCCACACCATTCGGAACGGTGTGATGAACCGTCAAACCAACGGTTCAACCAGGATCTCGAATAAGATATCCCACGTATGATAAACCAAAACACATTTCATATTAATCAGAGGTAATAATGTAAATAGCAGAAATCTTATAGTAAATGAACTGAGAATCTAACTGTGATAACCATAAATAAATATCAAATTATTGATAAATCAACTAAGACATAATTAAATAAATATCAATTACATGTCTTTAATAAAATTAAACAAAATCTAATCAAATACGCATGAGTTGCACTCGCATGAGGAGTCATGCATGTCCACTAAGTCATCCACTTACATTGTTGCCACATGCCCGTACACAGGAGCGTTCATATAATCTTCAACGGTGGTACCTGCATCATCAACTAAAAGTATTCAAATTTGAAAGGGTGAGCACACATCATGGCTCAGTGAGCAAACAAAATAATGCAACAATACATATGCGTGCAATCAATTCATATCTTTGGTCTGGTTTCAAGTTTGCAATGTGCTATAGAAAGGATAGGTGGCCGCCGCACCACTATACACGAGTGTGTGGAAACGCCAAATGAAAACGGCACTGTCTGTCACACCCCAATTCCACACTGTTCAGAATGGTGTGATGAACCGCCAAATAACCAACGGTTCAACCAGGATCTCTAATGGGCTATCCCCGCGTTATCCAAACTTTACGCGCATCCACAATCATAATCAGAGTAATACACAATAGCGGAAAATTTATAAATAATATGAACTGAGAACTAGAATGATACCCATAAATAATATCAAATTATTCTGTGTTTAACTAAGACATAAATATTTAAATACCAAATACATGTCTTATAAATTCAATGAAGAAACCTACAAAAAAATATCTAATCGAATACACACGAGTTGCACTCGCAAGAGGAGTCGTGTGTATCGTCTTCAGCTCCAACTTCCATAGCTACTACAGTTCCATACGCTGACAGGTTCATATAATCTTCTACAGTATATCCTGCATCATCAACTAAAAATATTCAACGTCGAGGGGTGAGCACACAACACGGCTCAGTGAGTAGACAAAACAATGCAACATTACATATGCATGCAAAAAAAATCAATTTATATCTTTGGTCTTGGTTTATAGTTTGCAATGTGCAATAGAAAGGTTGGGTGATCAAAGGTTAACGGTTATTGATACCGCCTCTATACACAGGGGGTGGAAGCCCGCCCGAAGGTTAATGGTTATAGAGACTACAAGGACCAAGACCACCTCCCCTGATACTCTACGACATAATAGTTCTGCTAAGGTAATGGCGATACGACGATGCCAATGCACAAGACTTGAGTTAGAGATAGAGCTAAAGTGCTGAGACCCGTCAAAGGTTAATGGTTATCGACGTTCTCATCACACCTCCCCTGATACTCGCTCGCATCCAGCACATCAACCACACACATACAAGCACATGCCTATTCCTATCATCATCATCATCATCATGTTATAAACAATAAAGTAAATATGCATGAGCAAGTAATAGAAATATTGGATGGCATGCTGTATGCACATTACAAACATATTCGCATAGAATCAACATGGCATAAGACTCAATAAATAGAAAACAGTTTATTATTAACCAATTTAGTTTTGGTTAAGGTTCCTCACCTTAGCTTGCTAATAGATATTTTCCAAGCTTTCGAATCACTGTTATAACTGTATTATATTGCTAGCAAACCTAACAAAGTCGATAGAATTTAATTAGAATTAATTCAGAATTTAAAACCATTCTGTCAACTGAGGGTCAATGCTAGGGTCGATGCAAGGGTCGATGGGTCTATCGACCCTCCCTCCATTCTAAACTTCCCGAATGCTGAGGGTCGATGGTCAGAAACACCTAGGGTCGGATGGTCTATCGACCCTCGGTGCGACCCTCGGTGCACTCTGGTCCAATTTCCACTTTTTAATCCATTCTTCGTGTTTGGGGTCCTATGACTTGCTTCCTACATTCACCCAACACTCATTCCATGGTCTAGAACCATGTATGATTCATCTAGATAGCTTTCATGCATCCTCCCATGGTTTTCCATGAAAACCTAACCATGGATGGATGGTTTGGGTTTCTCCAAAATCCTACACTCAACCATATCTAACTTAAGGTCTGTAGAAACTCATGGAATTAGTATCCATACCTAAGAAGATTACTTTTCTCTGCGAATTCTTCTCCTTTCTGCTAAACCTTCTTCCTAGCCTTCTTTCTTCCTCTTTTC
Organism: Protea cynaroides; assembly: GCA_028583415.1. NCBI lineage: Eukaryota > Viridiplantae > Streptophyta > Magnoliopsida > Proteales > Proteaceae > Protea > Protea cynaroides. The sequence continues at coordinate 32,697,800 of CM053270.1, read as the reverse complement.
CTTCTTCTCTCTTTTACTCAATTCAATTACGGTTATGAAAGGAGTGAAAGTGGCTTAGGGACGTCCTTTAAATAGACTAGGAATGTCCTATAATAATCCCATTGAGATTTGGAAAGAATCCCAACCGAAAATTAGGAAATTTTCCTAATTTCAGTTTCGTCAGAAATCTAGGGTCGATGGGAGGGTCGATGATCCCGTCGACCCTAGGGTTTTAAGCTGTCCGACCCTCCCTCTAAAACTGAGGGTCTGACTTTCTGTATAGGGAGGTCCGACTCTGCTTCACTGGGTGTGCGACCCTCCCTCAAAATTAAGTGTTTTCGGGTCGATTTCGTACCTGGGATCTCGATCTCCTTCATGCCCTTGGTCCATTTGACTCGACCATGATGGGTAAACCTGGTTCACAATGGTAAGACCGGGTTAAATTGACATGGGTCATACAACTCCCCCCAACTTATAAAAATTTCGTCCTCGAAATTGTACATACCTTCTAAATCAAACAAGTCAGGGTATTGCTTTCTCATAGCATTTTCTTCTTCCCATGTAATCTCTTCCATGTCTCTACTTTTCCATGTGACCTTAACATAGTTGATATCTCTGTTGCGTAGACGTTGAACCTTTCGACTAGTGATTTCCGTTGGTATTACTTCAAATGTCAAATCATCAGTTAGTTCCGGCAAATCTATTGTCAACACATGTGTTGGGTCTTTGACATACTTCTTCAATAAGGATATGTGGAATACGTCATGCACACTTGACATAGACGGTGGTAGTGCTAACAGATAAGCTACTTTTCCACGCTTAGCCAGAATCTCATATGGTCCAACATATCTTGGACTTAGTTTTCCTTTCTGTCTGAATCTCTTCAATCCTCACATAGGTGATACTTTCAAAAATACTTTATGACCTATGGCGAACTCTAGATCTCTTCGTCGAGTATCTGCGTATTGCTTCTGACGATTCTGAGCAACTCTTACTCTTTCCTTGTTGATGTCGACCACTCGAGAAGTCTCTTCAACAAATTCTGGTCCAACGATACTACGTTCTCCAACTTCATTCCAAAACAAGGGAGTTCGACACTTCCTACCATACAGTGCTTCATAAGGTGACATCTGTATAGTAGCCTGATAGCTGTTATTGTAAGCGAACTCGATCAGTGGTAACTTTTCATCCCATGATCCCTTGAAATCAATCACACATGCTCGTAGCATATCTTCTAAAATCTGAATGGTACGCTCCGACTGTTCGTCAGTCTGTGGGTGGAATATAGTACTGAACTTCAATGTGGTACCCATGGCCTTTTGCAGTCCTTCCCAAAATTTGGAAGTAAATCGTGGGTCCCTATCGGACACAGTGCTTTCTGGAACACCATGTAACCGAACAATATTATCTACGTACAGCTTTGCTAACCTTTCGAGTGTATATAGGGGGTCGTATCGGTGCACGGCGAGCTGTTTTAGTCAGACGGTCTATAATCACCCAAACTGCGTTAACTACTCGAGGAGTCAATTGTAGTCCTGTGACGAAGTCCATAGTGATGCAGTCCCATTTCCATGCTGGTTCCGGTAATGGTTGTAACAGTCCTGCGGGTCTTTGTCGTTCCGCCTTTACCTTCTGACAATTTAGGCATTGAGACATGAACTTGGCTACATCGGCCTTCATTCCCCTCCACCAATACAGTTTCTTTAGATCATGATACATTTTTGTACTTCCAGGATGTACCGAGTAGATTGTGGTATGGGCTTCTTTCATGAGTCGGTGTCTAATGTCTACACTTTCTGTTTCGGGTACACATATTCTTCCTTTGTATTCCAGTACCTTCTCGTCATCCAAGGTGAACTCAGGGTTAGTTCTACCTTTCTCAATATCTTCTTGTACCGTTCTCAGATAAGGATCTGCTTTGATAGCTGTCTTCACTTCCTCCACTATATCCGGTACAATCTTCATTGCCGCAAACATACTTGAAAACCGATGAATGAACCCTTGGTTGGTTGATCCATCCGGTGTATCTATCACATACTGCTCGTTGCCATGATTAAACACCATTCCATTGGTATACATTGCTGCAGTCGTGCTGGTTTCCCCTTGAGATTTTATCATTGCCTTCCTGCTCAATGCATCCGCTACCACGTTCGCTTTTCTCGGATGATACTGGATATCACAATCATAGTCTTTCAATAATTCCAGCCATCTTCTTTGTCTCATATTTAACTCCTTCTGATTAAATAGATACGTGAGGCTTTTATGGTCCGATTTAATCTGAAATTTCTCTCCGTATAGGTAGTGTCTCCATATATTGACAGCATGTACTACTGCCTCTAACTCCAAATCATGGGTTGGGTAATTTTTCTCATGTACTTTCAATTGTCTCGATGCATACGCAACTACTTGTTCTCCTTACATAAGCACACATCCTAGTCCCAATCCCGATGCATCAGTATATAAAGTAAATGTCTGTCCTGGGACGGGAATGGTTAAAATTGGAGCGGATATCAATCTGGTCTTCAGTGTTTGAAAGCTCTTTTCACACTTATCCGTCCATACAAACTTTTCTCCTTTCTTGGTCAAACTGCTGAGAGGTACGGCGATCCGAGAATAGTCTTCTACGAATCTCCGATAATATCCAGCTAGACCCAGAAAACTTCTAATTTCTGAGACGCTCTTTGGTGCTTCCAACTTCACAATAGCTTCGATCTTACTGGGGTCCACTTTGATTCCTTCCACGGATACTACATGGCCTAAAAAGGCGACTTCACCTAGCGAAAACTCACACTTTGAAATTTTAGCGTATAACTTCTCCTTCCTTAAACGCTGTAGGGCTACGTTTAGGTTCTTGACATGGGTTTCCTTGTCCTTGGAGTATACCAATATGTCATCAATAAATACTATCACAGACGTGTCCAACATATCGTGGAAAACTCGGTTCATAAGTTCCTTGAACGTTGCCGGTGCATTAGTTAGTCCGAAGGACATCACTAGGAACTCATAATGTCCGTATCTTGTCCGGAAAGCTGTCTTCGGAATGTCACCTTCTTTAATCTTCAATTGATGATAGCCTGATCGAAGATCGATCTTTGAAAATACCTTCGCTCCTTGTAACTGATCGAACAAATCATCGATCTTGGGTAGTGGATATCGATTCTTGATTGTCAGTTTATTTAATTCTCGATAGTCGATACATAATCGAACACTACCATCCTTTTTCTTTACGAACAACACCGGTGCTCCCCATGGAGATATACTGGGTCTAATATAACCCTTATCCAGTAGCTCTTGTAATTGCACTTTTAATTCCTTTAGTTCCGTAGGAGCCATTCTATACGGTGCTTTTGATACCGGTGCGGCTCCAGGTATCAGGTCTATTACAAACTCCGTGGCTCGGTCGGGTGGTAATCCGGGTAGTTCCTCTGGAAATACATCAGGAAAGTCTCCCACTACATCAATATCTTCCATTCGTGGTACGTCCTTGGTTAGGTCGACCACTGATACTAGGTATCCGACCGCTCCTTTCTCAAGGCACTTCTTAGCCTTTAATGCTGAGAGTACGAGCTTGCGTCTCCTGGGAAGTTTGGTTCCCGAGAAACTGAATTCTGCTCCTTCTTTGTCCTTGAACGTTAGCTTCTTCTCGGCGCATAACAACTTTGCAGAGTGCCGAGCTAACCAGTCCATTCCCAAGATGACGTCAAAGTCTGCCATCTCAAGTTGTATTAAGGTTGCATCCAAGGTCTGCTCTCCGATGAGAACTGGACATGGTCCATAACCTTTCTCTAATTCCACTTCTAGTCCCATCGGTGACTGTACAAGTAATTCGTAGTCTAGTGTTTTGATGGGCAGATTGGTCTTCTTTCCAAACGACACAGATATAAATGAATGAGTAGCTCCTGAATCAAAGAGTACTCTGGCGGGTACGCCATTGATAGGTACGATACCTGTGATTCGTTTTTACTTAGTCTACATGCTCAACCGAGGTAATTTTAATCTTAAAGTTTCGGTCATACCTGTGACCACATCGGGCGATGCGGCTGCATCCTCTGATGTAACAGCATATACCCGTCCTTGATGTAACTGTTTCTTGGGTTTTGGGCACTCTCTTGCCATATGCCCTGGTTGGTTGCAGTTATAACACCTCGGGGCTTCAACATTTGACTTTGGCTGTGGTTGAGCTGCGGGAATAGCCTTGGTTGCAGCATTAAAATTCTGAGGACGGAAAGGTTTATACGTCCTGCTATTGCTTCCATTATAAAAATTTCTAGCTGGCCTTTTTATGCCTTTGTTTTGAGTGAAATAACTCTCTTTCTGGCTCGGTTCAATCACTCGAGCAATCTGGACAGCTTCATTATATATGTTCTTCTCTAGTCCCAGAACATGTTCCCTTATACTTCCTCTTAGTCCCGCGACGAATCTATGGGTTTTTGTATTTTCTTTTTGCATACTTAGTGGTGCGAAGAAAAACAGCTCTTCATAACGCTGTTGGTACGCATCCACCGACATCTGTCCCTGATAAAGACTCAGGAACTCCTTCTCCATCGAATCTCTGAAGCTTCGTGGAAAATATTTCTCAAAGAAAGCTTCTTTATATATAGCCCAAGTCAGTAGGGCGTGCTTAGTCAATAGGTAGGTCCTGGTCGACTTCCACCAATGATGTGCGTCGCCTTTGAGCATGAAGGTGGCGCATAACACTTTTTCTTCTTCGGTAATAGTCATCATAAGGAAATTCCTTTCCATTTCGTCTATCCAGTGTGCTGGCCACAGTGGATCAGACGGCTTTCCGTTGAATTCCCTTGGTTTCATTTCCAAAAATCTCTCTACTAGCCGGGAGTGATCCAGTTGATTTTGGTATACCCCAAACATAGGGGTGGATACTGATAGTTTCCTTGGGCTGCTTCTGGGGCTTGCACAGGAATTGGTGCAGCCGGTTGTGGAGGTGTCTGAGGGGCTGGGTGGTTACCCACTGGTGCTGCACTAGCTTGCCCAGTGTGCATGGCTGCAGCCTGAGTGGCTTGAAACATAACTCCCATCGCAACCTGCATTTGTGCTTGTGCATGTTGCATTTGTTGTAGCTATTGAGCCAGATTCATCACCACTGTTGCTAGCTCTGGTGGTGGTGGTGGTAAATTTGTAGGGTTCACCGGTTCTGGATTTTCCGGTACCTGGTTATTCTCTTGACTAGTCTCCTCCACGGGTGGTGGTGGTGGGACTGTGTTTCGGGTCTGTCGGGTAACTCTACGGCCAGACATATTTCCTTTTTGAGATGGTTGGTGCCTGATCAAAATCAGTGAGAAATCATTTATACTTCATGTAGGCACGCTAATTGATATAAAATTTGAATCCTCAATTCATTCTGAAAAAAAAATACTGTCTTTTCTATGTAGGGTCGATAGTGAGGGTCGATGGTATGTCCGACCCTTGGTATCCGACCCTGGGAATGACCTGTTCTTCCCGAGAGCTGAGGGTCGATGCGAGGGTCGATGGGTGTCCGACCCTCAGTCCGACCCTTGAATTTTTGTCAGATTCCCGAGAGTCGAGGGTCGATTGGAGGGTCGATTCGAGGGTCACTGGTGTCAGTCGAATTGTCTGACCCTCGGACTAAAAATCAGATTTTGAAGATCCGATTCTGGGTCATTTCTCACTATTCACCCTCCGTTTCGACTCGTCTCTACTCTCCGAGTTACTACAGTGCTACTTCACTATTGTGGATCATTCTTAGTCCGAGTCTTGACATCCACATCATCTTTACAGGTAAAATTTCCCAACCTTCCCTGTTTTTAGGTTTTTATTTCGAGGTTTTTGCTTATTTAACTCGTATTTTCTGAATTAAACTTTTTCTAATCGTAAAAATTCTATCTTTATTGGGGGCTTTTGTTTTTGGGGTCTTGAGGAACGAAAGCCATCAAAAAAATTTCAGTTTCATCGGTTGGTTATCGAGAAACTTAAATTTTTCTCTTTTTGCCATAATTTATCGAAATTTTTTATTTTTCTTGAAGTTCTTCAAATTGGACATCGTCAGTTAAAATTTCCTACTGCATGTGGGTTGTAGGATATGTCTAAACCTTCGTAAGTCCTTATGCCCACTTGTATGGCAAGAAATGGGGCTTTATGGTCAACTTACGCCGTTATTAAATCAAATTTTGGATTTTTATCCTGCTAACTCCTTGTTTCTTTTCTCTTTCTTATTTTGCAGATACTATGGCCCGTACCAAAGTGCCAAGATTGCGTGATCCACTCCGCTTCCGTTCAAATGAAGCCGAGGCACAGTATGCCTACTATACCGGCAAGAAAGTTGAAGGGGGTCGTATGGTGAACCTGGCTGATCTAGCCTTGTTCAACATAGAGAGAGCATTCGGTGACATGGGGTGGCTCCCTGTCATCACATACGACGCGTGCACATGTCCAGACTTGGTACGCCAGTTCTATTTTAATCTCCAGGTGGTGGGGGATTACAATGATGTCGAGCGTGGTCCGGAGTTGCGCATCACTAGCTATGTCAAGCGGTGCACATTTCTTTTGAATATCGGCAACTGGCCGATCTGTTGGGCATTCCCTTCGATGGTCCTATGGTGTACTGTGCGCCGGGAGAGCCACAGTTTATTCAGATGGAGATGAGAGCAGAGATCGACAATCGTTGTCTCGGCCCCGATAGATGGCGGATGAGAGCTTGCTACTTGCGTCCATCTCCACGAGTCTTCCGCAAGATTATCCAGCATAATTTGATTCCACCGAGTGTGCACTATGAGAGGGTGTCTCAGCCTGACCCAGTTCTTGATCTACAGCATATGCACTCGACACCGGGTCGCCTTCCTTACATCATCATGCGGACGATGATCAGTGCCACATTGTCCGGCCATAGGGGTAATCTACCCTATGGATGCATGATTACCGTGCTACTGACCCGTTTGGGGGTGGATCTAGTAGATGAGAAGATCCAGGAGAAGACCTGCTCGTTGCCTCTAGATTGGGAGGCTATTTGCAAGATGGGGCTGCGAGATGCGGAGGTTAGTGATGAGGAGAGGAACGCGATGGTGCGCCCTCGGGTCGAGGTGACTGATGCTGCGGCTGCTGCTAGGGCTCGGGGAGATCCGGTCGACGATGATGATCGTATGTATATGGATGTCAACGCGATACCCCCGCCATCACCCACACAAGCGGATGGAGTTGGTACTTCTGCTGCAGCGGCTTCTGCACCTGAGGCTGGTCCTTCTCACGAGGCTGGTCCTTCACGCCATCTTCTGATCTGATGGAGATGTTGTGCGAGATCAGAGAGGCTCAGCGCAGATCGGACCTGAGGATGGAGGATTTACTAGATGCTCAGCGCCTGAGAGTGGAGGAGCTGTTGGCTGCTCAGCACACTTCTGACGCGTGGATAGGTGAGCTCATGGAGATCCAGCGTGCGACTGACAGGAGAGTAGTCGATCTCACAGCTAGTCTACAGACGACCCAGACTCAGATAGCCTGGTTGACTAGAGTTTATGCTGAGGACTACGACAGAGATCGTGAGGCACGGCCTCCTCCTTCGCCTCGAGTTTCCTGATTGTACTTAACCTTTCTTGTACTATAGAGTAACTGTCCAGGTTGTGGACTGTACTCTGCTTTAGCGATGTATATACGTTGTAGTTCTCTTACTCAGTGTATGTAACCGGTTTTTCTCTTTAATAGATGTATTATTCCCTTTTTAATTCGGTTTCAGTCATCACTTGTGCTTACAGTGCGTTTGTATTAAAGCTTTTAATTTATCCTATCTCAGTTCACAATGGTCTTGGATGTGTGTCAGTTCGGCGGGCAAGGCCTGAGATGCTCTGATACCAAGTTGTCACACCCCAATTCCACACTGTTCAGAATGGTGTGATGAACCTCCAAATAACCAACGGTTCAACCAGGATCTCTAATAGGCTATCCCTGCGTTATCCAAACTTTACGCGCATCCACAATCATAATCAGAGTAATACACAATAGCGAAAAATTTATAAATAATATGAACTGAGAACTAGAATGATACCCATAAATAATATCAAATTATTCTGTGTTTAACTAAGACATAAATATTTAAATACCAAATACATGTCTTATAAATTCAATGAAGAAACCTACAAAAAAAATATCTAATCGAATACACACGAGTTGCACTCGCAAGAGGAGTCGTGTGTATCATCTTCAGCTCCAACATCCATAGCTGCTACAGTTCCATACGCTGACAGGTTCATATAATCTTCTACAATATATCCTGCATTATCAACTAAAAATATTCGACGTCGAGGGGTGAGCTCACAACACGGCTCAGTGAGTAGCCAAAACAATGCAACATTACATATGCATGCGAAAAAAATCAATTTATATCTTTGGTCTTGGTTTATAGTTTGCAATGTGCAATAGAAAGGTTGGGTGATCAAAGGTTAACGGTTATTGATACCGCCTCTATACACAGGGTGTGGAAGCCCGCCCGAAGGTTAACGGTTATCGTCGTCCCCATCCACCCTACCATAACATTATACAACAAAGGTTAACGGTTATTGCTATATAATGCTATACCAACACGTAAGCCCCTGTTAGCGAGGGCTTGCAAACTGGGCTCGCTACTAACCAATCCTAATGCCAAACAGTGTATCCAAGGCCTCACCCCAGAATCCCTCAGAACATCCATAGAGATAGAGCTAAGGCCCCCGGTAGAGTCAGAGACTACAAGGACCGAGACCACCTCCCCTGATACTCTACGACATAATAGTTCTGCTAAGGTAATGGTGATACGACGATGCCAATGCACAAGACTTGAGTTAGAGATAGAGCTAAAGTGCTGAGACCCGCCAAAGGTTAACGGTTATCGACGTTCTCATCACACCTCCCCTGATACTCGCTCGCATCCAGCACATCAACCACATACATACAAGCACATGCCTATTCCTATCATCATCATCATCATCATCATGTTTTAAACAATAAAGTAAATATGCATGAGCAAGTAATAGAAATATTGGATGGCATGCTGTATGCACATTACAAACATATTCGCATAGAATCAACATGGCATAGGACTCAATAAATAGAAAATAGTTTATTATTAACCAATTTAGTTTGGGGTTAAGGTTCCTCACCTTAGCTTGTTAATAGATATTTTCCAAGCTTTCGAAACACTATTATAACTGTATTATATTGCTAGCAAACCTAACAAAGTCGATAGAATTTAATTAGAATTAATTCAGAATTTAAAACCATTCTGTCAACTGAGGGTCGATGCTAGGGTCGATGGGTCTATCGACCCTCCCTCCATTCTGAACTTCCCGAATGCTGAGGGTCGATAGTCAGAAACACCTAGGGTCAGATGGTCTATCGACCCTCGGTGCGACCCTCAGTGCACTGTGGTCCAATTTCCACTTTTTAATCCATTCTTCGTGTTTGGGGTCCTATGACTTGCTTCCTACATTCACCCAACCCTCATTCCATGGTCTAGAACCATGTATGATTCATCTAGATACCTTTCATGCATCCTCCCATGGTTTTCCATGAAAACCTAACCATGGATGGATGGTTTGGGTTTCTCCGAAATCCTGCACTCAACCATATCTAACTTAAGGTCTGTAGAAACTCATGGAATTAGTATCCATACCTGAGAAGATTACTTTTCTCTTTGAATTCTTCTCCTTTCTGCTAAACCTTCTTCCTAGCCTTCTTTCTTCCTCTTTTCCTTCTTCTCTCTTTCTCTCAATTCAATTAGGGTTATGAAAGGAGTGAAAGTGGCTTAGGGACGTCCTTTAAATTGACTAGGAATGTCCTATAATAATCCCACTGAGATTTGGAAAGAATCCCAACCAAAAATTAGGAAATTTTCCTAATTTCAGTTTCGTTAGAAATCGAGGGTCGATGGGAAGGTCGATGATCCCGTCGACCCTAGGGTCTTAAGCTGTCCGACCCTCCCTCAAAAACTGAGGGTCTGTCTTTCTGTATAGGGAGGTCCGACCCTGCTTCACTGGGTGTGCGACCCTCCCTCAAAATTAAGTGTTTTCGGGTCGATTTCGTACCTGGGATCTCGATCTCCTTCATGCCCTTGGTCCATTTGACTCAACCATGATGGGTAATCCTGGTTCACAATGGTAAGACCGGGTTAAATTGACACGGGTCTTACACTGTCCCCCCACATGCACCCACCATGGACAATATACACCCCATGAAAATGGCATGGCTGCATTGGTTGCCCATACCAACACGTAAGCCCCTGTTGGCGAGGGCTTGCAAACTGGGCTCGCAACTAACCAACCCTAATGTCATACAATGTTTCCAAGGCCTCACCCCAGCAACCCTCAATACATTCATAGAGATAGAGCTAGGGTCTGGTGGTCTGGCTGAACCACAATGCCGCGTGCCCCCCTGATGCCCTACGACATATTAGTTTCACTAAGGTAATGGCGATACGACGATGTTAATGGACAAGACTTGAGTAGAGATAGAGCTAGAGTCTGGTGACCAGGCTGAACCACAATGTCACATCCTCCCCTTGATGCTCCACTCGCATCAAGCACACTAACACTTGCTTAGTGGACATGACTTGAATAGACCATGGCACAATATACCCCGATGAGAACGGCATTGAAGTACCGATTGATACCATCCCTACCCGCACCATGTACACCAGCCAAACCCAAACATTCACATGTCTATTCCTACCATCATCAACATCATCATGTTATAATCAATAAATTTAAATATGCATGAACAGTAATAATAGAAATATTGGATGACATGTTGAATGTACATTACAAGCATACACACATATCATAATCATGGTATTGGACTCAAGAATTAAAAACAGTTTGTTATTAACCAATTAGTTTAGGTCTTGTTCCCTCACTTTAGCTTGTCTATAGATTCTCTTTCCAAGCCTTAAGAATCACTTTTATATCAATATTATATTGCTAGAAGACCTAACAAAGTCGATCGAATTTAATTAGAATTAATTCCAAATTTAAAAATCATTCTGTTAACTAAGGGTCGGAGGTAGGGTCGGAGTCATGATCGACCCTGGGTGCGACCCTCCCCAAATCTGGCTTCCAAAACCCTGAGGGTTGATACTCAGGTCACATAGGGTAGGATGGTCATCGACCCTCTGTGCGACCCTCGATGGGTTTTGGTCAATTTTCATCCTTTTAATCCAATCTTCATGTTTGGGGTCCTATGGTTTGCTCCTACAGTCCATTAAACATGCATTCCATGGTCTAGAACCATGAATCATCCACCTATACAGCTTTTATGTATTCTCCCATATAGCTTTTATGTATTCTCCCATGATTTTCCATGGAAACCTAACCATGGGTTGATGGTTTGGATTTCTCCGAGATCACACTCTCATCCTTATCTAACCAAAGGTCTGTAGAAATTCATGGAATTAGTATCCATACCTGAGAAGAATTCTCCTTCTCTGCCATTCTTCTCCTTTTTGCTTTCTTCTCTTCCTTGCTTCTCTTCTTCTTCTCTTCCTTTTCTTCTCTTTCTCTCAATTCAATTAGGGTTGTAAAATGAGTGAAAGAGGCTTAGGAACGTCCTATTTATAGAGTAAACCTCCCAAAATAAGTCCCATTGAGTTTATGAAATGTTCCAATCGAAATTAGGAAAGTTTCCTATTTTCGTTTCGTGCTGTTTTTCCCGAATACCGAGGGTCGATGGGAGGGTCGATTGGAGGGTCAGACAATTCATAGACCCCCTGCGACCCATGGTTGAGGGTCGATAGTGAGGGTCGATGAGAGGGTCGGACCTGTTTGTTAAGACATGCGACCCTACCCTCATTTTGACTGTTTTTGGGTAAATTTTCATATTAGATCTTGGATTTCTTCACACACATGGTCGACTTGGCACGGCCATGATATGTAGATAGTTTACGACACGAAATGTAAGGTTACATCGGTTTCATGGCGTGCGGGTCTTACAATAACGCAGTTGAATGAAAAGAGAAAGAGATGAGAGGAAGAGAAGAAGAAGAATAAGAAGAAGAGGAAGAAACCTTCCTCTAGGTACAGCCCAAGAGAGAAGAAGGTGAAAAGATGAGAGGAAAAACTTACCTCTGCAAACTCGTGATTGATAGAGAATTTGACATCAATATTGCATGCTTGTTGGAGAACTCGAAGAGGAAGGAGATCATTGCAAGTAACCTCTTCCTCATTAATAATAGATTTAGAATGATTGTAAGCACTCTTTACCAAGTCAAAAACTTATGTGAAGGAGTTTCAAGATAAGAATTTAATGATGAGATGTTCCCATGACTAAATCAGAAGAAGAAATGGTGTTCCACCACCAATGGCAAAGCCATGATCATATAGGCTACCATTCATGGATATGGATTGTAGACAGTAGCATATATGGCACAACAGAGAGGTGGATTTGAGCCCTAGGAAACATAAGTAAACAACCGTGACCACTCAAAGATCCGAAAGTACCCAATAGAGACCAAGACCATGAACTAAACTTGGATTAAAAAGGTTTGGGTTCAGATCCGAAGGTTTCCAGTTCAGATCGGCCAAATAAGATACCGTTTGGATGGAAATAATATCCAAACTATGATGTAGACAAGGATCTATGAGCCTGAAATCCTTAAACTCATTGGTTTGAATCTGGTTAACACCCTAGAGAAAAATCGCAGCCATCCGGCCATGTTACGATGTGCAGCCACGGGCACCAGTCTCACGACCACGTAACAGCATGTGGTAGTGACCACCAGCCACAAGCCTAGCACCTGGTGAGGTGCGGCCTTGGCCATTAACCACATGGCTGTTTGGCCGCTACCCCTTCCCATGCTGGGATAGTAGTTGCCATATAGCCCTATGAACTGTGTTTGAGGGAATAAAGCCAAGGACCCTCGTTATAAGAAGTCCTTTGTAGTATTAACCTAAACAAAAGGTGGAATTTGATGAAAAAATGAAATGTTTGTCCTTACGCCATTTGTCTGGAATGGACAGTAGCTTAGCATAGGATGGAATTGAATCGTGAACTTGGTAGGACAGCCTTGAAACCAAGGGCTGCAACCTAAACATAATGGTATGCCATGATATATGAATAACTAGTTAACAATGGACCTAACCTGTAGATTTTGTAGTGAAATACTAATCCACACCTTATCTACCTCGTATGGGCAGTGTGTCTATCGTAATTTATAGAGAGATTTATGGTAATGGAATTGGTAACAATATTTAATCCTATGGTATGATAAACCGATTGTAGACAGTAGGCATGAATATCAGACAAGTTAGTAACACTATGAATACATGAATAATAAGCTTAAGTTAAAGAAATGTTAGAACTAACCCTGTTAAACGATAAATTAATGAATACTAATGTATATGATTTTGATAGATATACGAAGAATACTCGAATAGGAAACTACTTGATCGAGACTGTGGTAGTCTACTCCTCTAGCATTCGATAAGGGAACTGAGCCTTTTAGATGTGTGTGATTCTATATTTATTATGTTTTGTAATGATGTGAGATTGATAACATGTTGTTGTGTGATTACATGACATCCAATACACTACACTGTGTGATCATGCATATGTATCCTTGTGAGTGGGACAAGTAGTGCCGGTAGGGATTGAGAGTGAGTGGAATGAGATGTTCATAACCTTTCCCCAAAAGTTACTAGTGTTGTTTGATTCTTGATGTCATAGCCCATTCTGGGATATCGGGCTTGATATCCGGGTCATCCACGAGACAACCCGAATCTTTTAGCGATCGACAACCAAAATGATCTACCAACAAACGCCATAGTCTACACCAACAATATCCAACATAATCAATTATAAGTCATAATAATTCTAGTGGAATCATATGTGATGCAGTAAAATCATAATAAAGAACAGAAGCCAACTAATGATATTATAACATAAATATGTCTGTTATGTCTTACCATATTGTTTCCACAAATACTATCTTAATACTTATAAGCCATACTTACTATCCAGGAATAATCTAATAAGACTACTGTAGATAGACCAAACCATCATCTATCTATAGATGTCAAGAATCAAAGAGGTGAGGTGCTGACTCGGGTCTAGTAAATACAATCCTTATAGGTACAGCCCTCAACATGATCCCTAAGTAGCCCTCTGCTGAGAGAATTGTCTTCTACATCAAAGAGATCCATAGCAGCATACACAGTAAAGGTACCTGCAATCAAAACTAAAAAGATTTTGAATTCGAGGGTTTAGCTCCCATCCCAGCTTAGCAAGAGGTCAAGTATCAATGCAATCCTAATACAACATTTTAGTGATGCAATAAGGGAAATAAACAAATAATTTTGAGTGGCAATCAATTGTGTATGCGATCAAGATCAGCTTGTACCCTAGTGATGATATGTCCGAACCTTACCCCCCTTGGACAATGCTTGATTCTCCCCCTAATCATATGTCCATACCCCATCGCCTGAGCACTCTGTACCCCACCGTCTGGATTAATTTCCCTCACTATAGCACGGATCATTTGACCAAGTTGATGCTTGATGCATGAGGAATATAATAACAAGAGGGTTGTACCCCAGTAGAGATCCTCGGTTCCACTCAAATGGATTAATCGTCCCCCCAATATGGTGCTAGCCAGGGCATATGACCGGTGTACTATGCTCAAACATGCCATAAATCCATCATAACCCATCAAGTAACAATCATAAAATCTCACTCATTAACACCATATCCAACTAGCAACAACATGGCATGTGCTGTAGTAAATAAAGCTGTACTCCAGCAGAGATGCCTAGCTCAACTATAATGGACTGACCAGGCCCCCGTTAGAGTACAAGCAAGGCTATACCCTAGTAATGATCCCCGACTCCCTACTCCCATGGTTCATCATGCGTCCACTAAGGTATTAGCCTCCCCAACATGATCCGTAAAGTCACCCATTACACGAACCATCATACATCAGTTGCATCCTCAATAGAGATCCTTGGATCCCCACTTTAATGGATCACCGTGTCTCTAGTAAGGTGCCATCAGTCCAACATGATACGTGTACCTATGCTCCAACATGTTACACACACCGTCATACATGGTGATGTATATGTAATGATAATGAAAGACTACCCAGCAGAGATCCCTAACTCCACTCTAATGGATCACCGTGCCTCCAGTAAGGTATAGCACCAAACAACATGGCCCGCGTATTATGCTCTAACACCCCATACGGCTATCATACCCATCCAAACATATAATGTTCTTGTTATTATGAAAATGTATGCTCATACATACGATTTATTGGATGACATGTTTTATAATATAAATACATCATACAACAAACACATGCTCAAACTCTACCTACCCAACCCCTAACCTGTAGACACCAATTGTACTGAAGAACCTTGAAGTCGATAGAAGGCTCAATCCATTACCCTTGTTGCTAGACCTAATTGATTATATAACTTGATTAGGTTGGTGAACATCTTTTAAACCAGTAGGGACAAGTCATAGGTGTCCATGCATGGGTCCCAAGAGAAGCTGGGAGGCAAACGGTTTGTCTTCTATAATCTAAAGTAGGTATACAGGTCAAACTGGGTCATAACCACATGATACTTCTGGGTGGTAATCCCTATGTAATTACCCTCCAATTATGCACTTATACAATTCCTATTTCAGCTTAATCGGAGGATGCAATTTAATGATGTATCATCTTGCACACCAGTTGGTTTAATACTTTGGTCATAAACTGATGGTTCCAAAAGGTTATCCGATGGCCTAGTCGGGTGGTGTACCATCCAAAAATGCATTCGCTTACATATAAGCCTAAATAGATGTTTAGGATCAATCGGACCCAAGAGTAATCGGAAGGACTCACCTAGAGGGTTATGCTCCCGGTTACATGCCTTTGGATAGGATCCTGCGATTAATACTTGGCCAGTATTCCAAAAAGGCAATTACCTTACTAAAGGGTTGGTCTTAGTCACCCGAAGGCAAGGTCAACGTCGAGCCTCCAGTTACTACCTCTAGTTAATGCCTAAAAAACAAGCATGAACCAAAGATGGATTCCATCTTGGAGGGTTGGTCTTCCCACATGGTTTCCTTGCATTTTAGTTGTTGGAAAGCACTCTCCCAGCCTCGAACACACAATGGAAGTCATTTAGACCCCATTGATATCTCCATTCATTGAGATCAAGGATTACCTAGCTTTTCTAGGTTGGAATCGATCTCCATTATTGGAGACCATTAATGGTATGTACTTACCACAGATGTAGCACACAACTACGAGAAAAGAAGAAGGAGGCATGGAACTTACTTTAAAGGGAAGAATTAAGGGCTTGATCTCCAAGCATGAGCTTTAACTTCTCCTCTTCAACTCTTTCCCACACATAAGAAACCAAAATTGAGAAATAAGGAGGAGGACCTCCTAAGTTATTGAATATTGAGGAAAGAAAGTATGCTACTTGGACTCAAACCGGATGTTGACAACCAGGTGATGTACTATTTGGCAGAGCATTCGGTAGGGCTTAAAAATGGCCCTGCGCTTGGTTTAAAGAGCCCAAGCTAGTGGTGATACTTTCCAGGTCTTGAATCTTGTTCCCCATACTCATCACCATAACTGGGTAACTCTAGGGTTCGACCCGACATCATATGGAGGGTTAAGATATCAGGGTGTTAAGTGTTGGTACAGTAAGACCCAACACAGAGGGATACGAACTGTTGAGGATTCCAAGTGTGAGTTTTCAATAACCCCAATTTATAAGGATTTTATCCCCAAAATTAAGGCATAGTTGTTAGTTTCATCCCATACCTATGGGTGTCTATCATGCATCACAAACTTTAATTGATTTGTACATATCCATCATGTCATTTAGCAGTCAAGGATTTCAAGGCTTACCTGGTCCCAAAATTTTCAAAACTAGCACGAGGTCTACGCTCGAATTTGAGCATAACAATCCCAAAACATTTGACAGTCTTGAGCTTCATGCCCCACTGCTCCATAGGAGAGACATGTAATGAACCCCTCAGAGTTGGGTGGCAATTCCCTTACAGCAGGTAGTGTACACTTTTGACTTAGGTGCTTTTCATTCCCACACCGATAGCATTTCTAATGACACACATTAGGTGCTATTTGGATTTCTGCACAATGAGTGGAAGTTCCATCGATAGTGCATCATTCTACAATAGTGGCAGCTTTGATACTTCCAGAGGTGCTTCTTCATCTAGGGTCCTTTTAGGTTGTTCACCATTTTTGAGTTTGCCAATACTTTACCTTGAGGACTTTGATGAGTTCCTTGGTTGCCGCACTCGGTTACCATTCACGCAACCATACCCCTATGTTGCTCTTGGAGGCTCTGGGTAAGGTGTCCCAATAAGTCTGATACTTTGCCCAACATAGACACAGCTCCAGTACCATTGCACAGGGCTCCTATTAAAGCTTCTATTGTCCTTTGCTGGAACTCAGAATGTCGGTTGCAGACCATTTTAGTGGCCTCATCTACCATTGTCGCAATATCCCGGGTGTCCTGACAGAAGTGAGACAAAGTCGCACTTTGGTCCATTTTGTTGCCAGGAGTTTTTCTTTTGCAAGTCCCTGCACTCGAGTGAGCAGGGGTAGTGAAGTTAGCACGATCCATTACCTAACAAAATTACTAGTATGTTAGTAGCAACTCGACATTAAAGTCTCCGAGGTGGAATCTCATTATTTATATATTTAGGTTATCATCTTAACCTACAACATGCATCTATGCCCAACATCTAATGTTTGGCACATATTTCAACCTATCTTACATCATGTGATGTTCTCCTTACAATTATTATTCAAGTATGTATGCACACATGCATTAAGTCCTAGTAAGTTGGACTTCCTATTGCTTCAGTTTAGGGTCACTTATCAGTCCATGCCCATTTTCAAATTTTTTACAGAAGGTACGAGTACCGATGAGGGTATCTTAACCCGTGGCACTTGTGAATTCTTTATTATCTCTATTTCATAGCCTCAGTATATAACTGTTTGTAGTTGCTTATGTACCCATTCTACCCTTTCTTTATCCTGAAGCTATAAGTACTTCATCAGTTAAAATTTGCATTAATTAGTCTTGCAATTAGGGCGCATGCCTGATGGTTTTGCCTAAGGTTTGAGCATTTGTAATTCTAGCACTCCCTGAGAAGTTACACTTTGTATGTTTATACCATAAGTATACCTTTCATACGTAACAATGGGGCGGTCACTAATTATATGACCTTAATCAATCCTTCATACTTCCATTCCCTACCTGAAGTACCTTACATCCATTGAGGTCCATCTTCTTCCTATGGTAATCAATCCATGATTGGGTGTCCTGGCATACGGATAGTTTCGTGGCTATCCATGTGTCAAAGGGACGCTACTACAAATCAATTTACATTTTCGAACAAAATCCATTTATGGCATTACATAGTTCAATGAGTTACATGATGAGTTTGCATCAATGAATTTGAATACTAGTCAGAGGCAATATTCAAATTCCTTATGCAAATGAAATCATGTAATCATATTTAAATTTTCATCAAATTTTACAATTTCCCCATTTTTGGGATTCCATCAAAATCACACAATTTAAGAATTACCCCGGTTGTGGGGCTCTGAATTGCTACTTTCCGCATGGTAAGTGCTTTGATAGTATGCCCGTATGTCAGCGAAACCTTTTCGTGCAGTTAGACCAGCTCAGACCCTTAGAATGGCTTCACATAGCTCTGGGCCAGGTTCCTTTCGTTGCAGAGCATAGTTGGCTAGGAAAGCTTATCGAAATATGTTCAATGTTATCACTCCATGGCGCTGTAGAAGCACGGGTTGAGTGAGTTGGCACCATTTATATGGCACGCCTTCTAATTTGTAGGTGGCACACATAACCTTCTGTGCACCAGAATAGCAGAGGTTGCTCATAGTTTTCTCCCTTGGTTCGGAGAAATCTGCATATGCTCCATTAAATCATTTTAGGCTTAATTATTGGAAACCATCCATGGTGTCAAATGTAGTGTCTGAGTCCTCACCTTGCAATGGAGAAAGATGGTAATTTCCTACTTGACCCATTAGGTTCACTGACTGGTGTGTGCCGATGGTTGGGCAACACATTGGAGATGACATGCCAATGTCTTTTTAGTTCATTTTCTAATGCAAGCACCTTGGAGGTGGGCTTCTTATTAGGATGCTCGGGTAGTATATCTTTGCCGGTCTTGGGCGAATCCGGAAAAGATAAAATTTTTACATCCAAGGTTAAAGTTCATTCACCCCAATAATCCAAAGGAAATCAATATCATATGCCTCATACAAGTCAGAAAGGAATTTAATAATGACTAAATTTTGAAGGGCACATGCATCAATTAGGGTGACACGGTTGCATCAACCAAATGATATGCATTGGGTGGGCAGCAACTGGTTAACACATGATTTAATTAAGGTACCTGTAATTTATAAGAATGGAAGCTGTATGGAAAGTGGTATGGTCAACTTGCACAATTTTGGTCATGTTTTGACCTGTTTATAGGCTAACTGGAGGGTCTACCAAGTGCTTAAGCATCCGGTTTACATCTACCATCCAGTTTATCAAACTGTCATAGGTTAAAACATTCTCAGAGCAAACCGGAGGTAGTGACAGATGGTTAAGCATCGGGCAAAGAATTTTCTTATTAACCAAAATATACCAGGGGATCCAAGTGGAGGGACGATCCTTCAATTGTAATAGAGGCTCCGATTATTTAGGCGGCAAAAATTCAAAGGTTATAACCTTTGGCCTAACTCGAGGATGGAATCGGAGGTAGTTTCAAGTGACCAGTCCTCCAGTTCCGTAAAAATTCATTTTTATAATAGGGTGCAGGTGGGTTCTCATTTGAACTCCCAAAAACACCAAACACAGGCGAATAGAGAGATAACAGGCTTTGGCGATACTCCCCCAACTTCTCTTCCATTTCTTCGGTAATTTCGTGGTTCTTCCTCTTCTTTAATCATCATTTCAATTATTCTCTTCCCCTTCTTCTATCATTTCTTTTCCTTACATTATTGTTAATCCCAATTATAGGGTTCTCATGGTTATCCACCAAAATTTGAAGAGAACCCCATCAACTCTATATACCAAATCAAATATGGATTCAACATGCCTCATTACCTTCTGGTTTACTTGAAGGCTAGGCCAAATGTGTCAACCTAATGACTTGATTATCACTCCATTGCCTCCGAATTCATATGTTTGCCCATTTTTTGGGTTTCATTTGGTCATTTACGAAAATGGGAAGAAGGTTGTATGATCGAAGGGACTCCACTTATGGTTGGGATCTTTTCCCATTAGAGTTTGAGGCATGGTTTGGTCTCTAATCATGGAATGGTACTATGCATTCCGCATTCCTAGTATACCAAGTGAATTCCATGAGTTACCCACTATATATGTATCCAAGGGAACCGTTTGCTCACTGTCGACCCACCTAGTGCATGGCACATCTATTGCTCACATTTTTTATTGGCTTTGGTGAACACACTGGAGGAACCATCTAAATCCCTTGTGTCCACATGAAGCTGATTACTGAAATGGTTCAGTTTTGCCCCCCTGTGGTCATGCCTTATACATTGGGCAGGCCACTCATGGCAACACCACAATCATCCTCACATGGACCTACTTAGTTTGGCAATTGGTGCAAGGTTGTTTCTTTTGATTGTGGGCAACATCTTGCCCATTGATTCGGGGGTTTGGCTAATTATTTTGAGGCTGTTTGGAGAAATTATCTAGCCCATTCCGTACTTAAATATATAACTTAAATTCCACACAACCATCATTTGACCAAGTTGATCCCTTCTACTGAATGACTTGTCTACGACCATCCCTGGTGTGACCACAGTCACCCCGTTAAGAGGACTACATGGGGTGGGTTGCCTATATGGTATGAGTGACAACTTCATATGGGTTAAATTCGTATGAGCCCTCTTAGCTTGGTCATTAACTCAAATTGGGTCTTCTTTTCCGATCTTAGCACTTGTCGGGGTGGCTTACTAGCGGTCTATTTATCTTAGTCCCATCTTGAGATAACTTCGTTTCCCCTGATCCCCAATTTATATGGTTTGAGCCAAGGTTACTATAGACTCTTCCCCTTGGACAATGGGGTCCTACTCACATGTACTATTGAGAACTACATGATTCATGCCCATTAATACCTACCACTATCAAATTTGATTGTTAGCTGGTGCTTATCATCTAGTGATGGCACCCAAGTCAATAACCATCTAATATAAGCCATATTCATGCAGTCAGGCTTCATTGCTCATTAATTTTTGTCAACTTTTGCAGACTTAAGGTTCTTCCATTTTTCTATTCACGTACTATGGGCCCTGAGAGAGCTGTTTAGCCTTCAGTGCAGGGTTTTAATGCACATTGGTTCAACTCTTTCCTATAAGTCAAAATTAGAGTAGGTTTGGCGAAACCATGGTGGAAGCGAGCTGATATGTTGCCGACCATTCCCAATTCGTTATTCAGAAGGCATTAGATCATTTAGGGTGGACACCAGCGATGCACATCAAGGGTGATACATATCCCATCTTGGTGGGTCACTTATTTTATATCCTAAACTACTGTATAGAGGAGGAAACTAAGGAGTTGATACTGACCAGCCTGGTCAAGGAAGTGGATCTTACCCTGATGGTTGCCAACCTAGTAGCCATATTGGAGGTTTCAACTAGTAGGGACTACATCTATAAAGCTCACAGGGAGTCTTGGGTATTACAGAGGATGAGTATCTGGCGATGAGTCATGCATACACACAACCAATTCTCATAGGAAAGCTCAAAGGAGAGTAGTCGAGCTTTAAGCCTACTCCCATGTTGCTCAACAGAGTTGTACAGCATAATGTCTTGCCTTGTTTTGGTCATAGGGATGAGTTAAACTAGTTCGGCATATTCATGACGGATTGGTTGGTAAAGTGGGAGCCCTTATGTCTTCCCTACATCATTTTGTGCACACTCATACATACATTCCATCATCCGACCAAGAATGGCCAGTTCCCATTTGGATGGCTCTTGACATGTTATTTTGTTTGATCCGAAGCGAGTCTAGAGGATGAAGTGGTCGACAATGGTAAGGAGTCATCCATGTTCAACTAGGACACAATAGTGTCGATGAGGCTCCATGATGTAGTCATGGAGGATCCAGTTCTTAAGGCACATGCTAAACCACTTAGAGAAGAATAGGTCTCTAGATGAGTAGCAGTAGCAGCAACCAGAGATAGTGAGGCCGGAGTGGGAACTAGCTACGGCATTAGGATGGTAGTAGGTGAGGTTCCCTAGCCATCCACTAGTAACAAGGTGGAGGGTGAGTCTAAGGATGGTGTTGACAGTAGTGACAAGGGCAGTGGTGACATCAATGACAGTGGGAGTGGTGACCATATGGGGGTGGACACCGCTTTACTTACCAGAGAGTTACCACAAGCTGTTAGTACTAGAGAGGCATTACCAACTACTTGCACTTCGAGACCACCTGCAGCTGTCTAGACTTTGAGTACATCTGCTAACATGGGTCAGGTGTTAGGTGTACTCCAACTCTTGCAGAAGGAACTGCAGAAGTTGACTGAGGCTCAGGCGAGACTGGAGAAATGGATGGAGACTATAGAGACTTGGTTGGGGACTATGGAGATTCACATGGGCTACATACATAATGCTATGATTACTGCTGGCCATTTGCCTTACTATGTGAGACGTAGGCCTACTCCTTCATCAGTCCCTCCAAGTGCACCTCCACCATCATGTTCACAAGATTTACTTTCATCTTCTGTACCTCCGAGTGGTCCTTAGCCATTTGACTTGTCTAGTGGGCCCCAATAGATACAGCCCAGATCCTACTTTATCTTTTTCATATATTTTTTGACATAGCATGTGCATAGGATAACTATTCGAGGTGTGGACTGTACCTTTTTTTTTCTCGTGATAATTTATCCTTTTGATTCATACTTGTATGCTCTTTTCTATTATTTATATCAGATACTTATACCTAGGATAATTACCTGGATTATTGGCCATATCATAATTTTGTACGTACAAATTGGGTACACATATATATACATGTCTTCTCTTGTTCTTAGTTCCTATTGTGCATTATAGTCTATCTTAATTTCTTGTAATGTGGTGTGACTTGACTTACTATTTTTCTACTTACTACTATTGGTTCATAACAGCTTTTAAATATCATAGGCATCCATTTCTACACATGGAAATACACTTGTAGGGGAAGTTTGTACGTAGAATCAAAGTGATTGTGCCCTGATACCAGTGTTGTCACACCCCATTTTGGGATATTGGGGGTGATATCTGACTCTCATACACGAGACAACCAAAATCTACCAATGATTGACAACCAAAATGATCTACCAAAAAACCCCATAGTCTACACAAGCGATATTCAACACAATCTACCATAAATCATAATAATGGTAGTGGAATCATAATAAAGAACAGATGCCAACTAATGATATTATAACATATATATGTCTGTTATGTTTTGCAACATTGTTTACACAAATACTATCTTAATACATATAACCCATACATACTTTCAAGAAATAAATTTGATAAGACCGCCATAGATAGACCAAACTATCATCTATCTACAGATATCAAGAGAGATGAGGTGCTGACATAGGCCTCGTAAATACAACCCTTACAGGTACAGCCTATGACATGATCCCTAACTGACCCTATGCCAAGATAAGGGCCCTATACATAAATAGGTTCCATAGTAGTAGATACAGTAGAGATACCTATAATCAAAACTAAAAGGATTTAGAATTCGAGGGGTGAGCTTTTATCCCAACTCAGCAAGTGGTAAAGTATCAATACAATCCTAATACAATAATTTAATGATGCAATAAAGGAGATAAATAAATAATTATGAGTAGCAATCAAGTGCGTATGCGATCATGGTCGGCCTGTACCCTAGAGAGGATCTATCTGAACCTTATCCCCTATACAACGCTTGAGTCTCCCCCCTAAACATATGTCCATCCCCTACCACCTGAGCACTCCTTACCCCAGTGCCTGGATCAATTCCCCTCACTAAAACACAGGTCACTTGACCAAGTTGATGCATGATGCATGAAGAATATAATAACAAGAGGGATATACCCCAGTAGAGATCCCCTCCTCCACTCCAATGGACTGACCGTACCCCAGCTAAGGCACTAACCGGGGTATATGATCCGTGTATTGTACTTCAATACACCACATGCCCTTCATACCCCATCAAGTAACAATCACAACATCTCACTCATCAACACCATATCTAACCAGCAACAACATGGCATGTGCACATAGCAAATAAAGTTGTACACTAACAGAAAGTACAAGTAAGGCTATACCCCAATAGAGATCCCCGACTCCCCACTCCCATTGTTCATCGTGCCCATATTATGTTATTAGCCACCCCAACATGATTCGTGAAGTCAACCGTTACACGAACCATCATACAGGGCTTACACCTTCAACAAAAATCCCTAGATTCCCACTCTAATGGATCACCATGTCTCTACTAAGGTACTAGCAATCCATCATGATACGTGTACCTAAGCTCCAACATCACACACGCATCATCATACATGCTTATGAATATGTAATGATAATGACAGATTATACCCCAGTAGAGATTTTCGGCTCCACTCCAATGGATCATCGTGCCTCTACTAAGGTATATCACCACACAACTTAGTCCATGAATTATGCTCTAATACGCCACACATCAATCATACCAATCCAAACATATATAGTTACTGTAATTATGCAAATGCATGCTCATACATACAGTTTATTGGATGACATATTTTAAAATGTAAATACAGAAAATAGCAAATGCATGCTCAAATTCTATGGACCCAACCCCTCACCTATAGACACTAATGGTGATGAAGAACCTTGAAGCCGGCAGAAGGCTCTGTCCACTACCCCCATTGTTTTACCTAATTGATTTGATAACTTGATTAGGTTAGTAAACATCTTTTAAACCAGCATGGACAAGTCCTAGGTGTCCATGCACAATTCCCAAGATAAACCAGGAGTCGAATGGTTGGTCTTCTATAATCCAAGCTAGGCATACAGGTCAAACTGGGTCATAATCGGATCATACTTCAGGGTAGTATTCCCTCCGAAATTAGCCTTCGATTATACACATATATAATGCTTATTTTAACTTAATTAGAGCATGCAATTAGATGATGTATCATTCGGCTTAACATTTGGTTTAATAATTCTATCATAAACAGAAGGTTCCAAAAAGTTGTTCGAAGGCTTAGCCAAGTAGTGTACCATCCGACAATGCCATCGCTTACATATAAGCTTAACCAGATCAGCCGGACCCAAGAGTAATTTAAGGGACTCACCCGGAGGGTTAGGCTGCCGATTACATGTCCCTGGTTGGGATCCTCTGATTAATACTTGGTCAGTAATCTAATTAGGAAATTGCCTTAGTGGAGGGTTGGTCTTAGTCACCCGAAGGCAAGGTGAAGGTCAAGCCTTTGGTTACTACATGCGTTTAATGCCTAGAAACCAAGCACAAAATAGGATGGATTCCATCATTGGGGGTTGGTCTTCCCACTTGGTTTCCTTCCATTTTAGGTGTTGGGAAGCACTCTCCCACCAATAAACAGACAGTGGGAGTCTATTAGACCCCATTCATATCTCCATTCGTGGAGATCAAGGATGTCCTAGCTTTTCTAGGTTTGAATTAGTCTCCATTAATGGTGACCATTAATGGTATGGACTTACCATAGGTCTAGTATACAACTACAAGGAAAGAAGAAGGAGGCATGGAACTTAACTTCAAGGGAGGAAGGTTAGGGCTTAAGCTCCAAAATATCCTCTTCAACTCTTTCTCACTCACAAGGAAGCAAAAGAGGGAAATAACAAGGATGACCTCCTTATTTTGAATCCCAGAGATTATGCTACTCGGACTCAAATCGGATGCTGACAACCAGGTGATGCACCATCCGGCAGAGCATCTGGTTAGGCTTAAAATTGGCCCTAGGCTTGGTTTGAGGAGCCCAAGCTAGTGAGGACACTTTTCAAGTCTTGAATCATATTCTGCATACTCTTTACCATCACTGGGTATTCTTAGGGTTCGACCGACATCATATGGAGGGTCAGGCTGTCAGGGTGAGGATTCCGAGTGTGGGTCTTATACATGATGTTTGGTTAAGTTGGTAAGGAGAAGGGTGGGCCGAATAGGATTTTTGCACAACTTCTTACCATCGCTACGTTTCATTGACCATATGTAACTTAGCCAAGTCACAATGTCCTATGTGAGGGCTCGAACAGGGTTGGAAGCTTGGCCATGTTATGGTCTGGTAGTATAGTTAATTAGGTAAACATTGGTAGTTGAAGATTAATTACCCATATAATTATACCCTTAGACATTAAGGAGTTATGTAATGTCATGGGTTCAATAAAGGGTGGTACAAACTGTCACACCCCATTTCTGCACCATTCAGAACAGTGTGATGAACCGCTATAGACCAACGGTTCAACCAGGATCTTTAATAGGCGGTATCCATTAAAAATAAAACCATGCAAATCCACAACCATAATCAGAATAAATACATAATAGCGGAAGTCTTATAGTAAATGAACTGAGCGTTCTAAATGTAATAATCTTACTTAAAAATATCAAATTATTGTTGTATCAACTGAGATATAAAATAAATAAAATATCAATTACATCATTTATACATCCAAATAAAATCCTAATAGAACACACATGAGTTGCACACGCATGAGGGGTCATGCGTATCCTCTAAGTCTTCAGTCTCCATTGCAGCAACATGCGCATACACCGAATCATTTATATAATCTGCAACTGTGGTACCTGCATCATCAATTAAAAATATTCGAAGTCGAGAGGGTGAGCACACATCATGGCTCAGTGAGCAAACAAAACAATGCAACAAACATATGCATGCATTCAATTCATATCTTTGGTCTGGTAAATGAGTTTGCAAAGTGCTATAGAAAGGATAGGAGGCCAAAGATCACGTTTCTTGACGCCACACCTCTATACAAAAGTGTGTGAAGCCGCCCAAAGGTAACGTTTATTGCCGACTCACATGCACCCAATCATGAACAATGTACACACAAAGGTCACGTTTATTGCTGTACCCGTTGCCCATACCAACACGTAAGCCCCTACTGGCGAGGGCTCGCAAACTGGGCTCGCAACTAACCAATCCTAATTCCAATCAATGTATCCAAGGCCTCACCCTAGCATCCCTCAATACATCCATAGAGATAGGGCTAAGGCCCCCCGGCAGAGTCAGAGACTACACGGTCCGAGAACACCTCCCCTCATACCCTATGACGTAATAGTTCTGCTAAGGTAATGGCGATATGACGACGTCAGTGGACAAGACTTGTAAGACCCATGTCAATCTATCCTGGTCTTATCACCTTGAACCAGGTTTACCTATCATGGCCGAGTCAAATTGACCAAGGGCGTGAAGGAGATCGAGATCCCAGATATCAAATCGACCCAAAAACACTTAATTTAAGGGTAGGGTCGCATACCCAGCCCAGTAGGGTCGGATCCCCCAAAAATAGAAAGTCAGACCCTCAATTTTGATGGGAGGGTCAGACTCATTAGAAACCTAGGGTCGACGGGATCATCGACCATCCCATCGACCCTCAGTTGCCTCCGAAACTAAAATTAGGAAATTTCCTAATTTTCGAGTGGGATTCTTTTCTAATCTCAAAGGGACTTATTTTAGGATGTTCCTACTCTATTTAAAGGACGTCCCTAAGCCTCTTTCAACCCTTTCACAACCCTAATTGAATTGAGAGAAATAGAAGAGAAGGGAAAGAGGAAGAAGAGAAGCAAGGAAGAGAATTTAGCCAAAAGAGGAGAGTTGCGGAGAAGGATTATTCTTCTCAGGTATGGATACTAATTCCATGAGTTTCAACAGACCTTAGGTTAGATATTGATGAGAGTGTGATCTCGGAGAAACCCAAACCATCAAACCATGGTTAGGTTTTCATGGAAAATCATAGCAGAATGCATGAAAGCTATTTATGTGGTTGATTCATGGTTTCAGACCATGGAATGAATGTAGAATGGACTGTAGGAGCAAGCCATAGGATCCCAAGCACGAAGAATAGACTAAAAGAGGGAAATTGACCAAAGTACACCGAGGGTCGCGCCGAGGGTCGATGACCATCCGACCCTAGGTGATCCAAACTATCGACCCTCAGTGTTCGGAAAGTTCAGAGTTTGGGGAGGGTCGCACCCAGGGTTGATCATGACTCCGACCCTACCTCCGATCCTCAGTTAATAGAATGGTTTTTAAATTCCAAATAAATTCAATTTAAATTCTATCAACTTTGTTAGGTCTTCTAGCAATATAATAACAATATAAGGGTGATTCAAAAGCTTGGAAAAGTATCTATTAGCAAGCTAAGTGAGGAAACAGAACTCTAAACTAATTGGTTAATAACAAACTATTTTTTATTTTCTTGAGTCCAATGCTAAGCTTGATTCTATGCGAATATGTTTGTAATCTGCATACATCATGTCATCCAAAATTTCTATTATTTGTCCATGCATATTTACTTTATTGTTTATAACATGACGATGATAATGATAATAGGAATATGCATGTGATTGTATGTGTGTGGTTTGTGTACTTTATGCGAGCGAGTATCAGGGGAGGTGTGATGAGAACGTCAATAAACGTTAACCTTTGACAGGTCTCAGCACTTTAGCTCTATCTCTAACTCAAGTCTTGTGCATTAGCATCGTCATATCGCCATTACTTTAGCAGAACTATTATGTCGTAGAGTATCAGGGGAGGTGGTCTCGATCCTTGTAGTCTCTGACTCTACCGGGGGGCCTTAGCTCTATCTCTATGGACATTCTAAGGGATGCTAGGGTGAGGCCTTGGATACACTTTTTGGCATTAGGATTGGTTAGTTGCGAGCCCAGTTTACAGCCCTCGCCAATAGGGGCTTACGTGTTGGTATGGCACTATATAGCAATAAACGTTAACCTTTGTTATATAATGTTCATGATTGGGTGCTTGTGAGTGGACGATAGACGTTACCTTCGGGCGGCATCACACACTTGTGTATAGAGGCGGGGTCAATAAACGTGACCTTTGACTACCTAAACCTTTCTATTGCATATTGCAAACTTTAAACCAGACCAAAGATATGAATTGATTGCATGCATATTTACTGTTGCATTGTTTTGTCTACTTACTGAGCCGTGATCTGTGCTCAGCCCTCGACGTCGAATATTTTAGTTGATGATGCAGGTTTCACAGTTGAAAACTATGTAAACGCTCCAGCGTACAAGAACATAGTAGCAATGGAGGTTGAAGCTGATGTAGATACACATGACTCCTCTTGCGAGTGCAACTCATGTGTATTCGATTAAATATTTTCTAGTTTTCTTTATTTGGATTTATTAAAGACTTGTATTTGATATTTACTTATGTCTCAGTTGATACATAATAATTTGCAATTTAATTATTAATATCATAGTAGATTCTCAGTTTGTTTTACTATAAAACTTCCGCTATTGTTTATTTACTCTGATTATGATTATGGATGTATGGGAGTTTAGATAACACGGATATAGCCTACTTGAGATCCTGGTTGAACCGTTGGTTTGCTAGCGGTTCGTCACAACATTCTGAACAGTGTGGAAATTGGGGTGTGACAACTTAGTAACAAAGCATCTCAGGCCTTGTCCGTTGAACTAACATACATTTGAGACAATTGTGAATTGAGATGGGATAAAAGTAAAAACAGTAATATTAACACATTATAAGCACAAGTGATGATTGAGACCAAATTTAAAAAGAGAATAATGCATCTATTAAAGGGGAAACAATTTTACATTCAATGAGAGAGAAACAAATGTTTATACATAACTAAGCAGAGTACAGTCAACAACCCGGACAGTTACCCTAAAGTACAAGGAAAGAAAGTTCAATCAAGAAGCTGGAGGTGAAGGAGGAGGTGGGGCCTCACGGTCTCTGTTGTAGTCCTCGGCATAGACTCTAGTCAACCAGGCTATCTGAGTCTGGGTCGTCTGTAGACTAGTCGAAAGATCGGCTACCCTCCTATCAGTCGCCCGCTGAACCTCTACGAGCTCTCCCATCCGCGCGTCTGATATGCGCTGGGCGGCTAGCAACTCCTCCATCCTAAGATCAGATCTGCGCTGAGGCTCCCTGATCTCCTGTAGCATCTCCATCATATCATAAGGTGGGCGTGAAGGACCAGCCGCATGATAAGGACCAGTCTCAGGTACAGGATCCGTCGCAGAAGAAGTACCAACTCCACCCGCATGCGTAGGTAAAGGCGGTGGTATCGAGTCGACATCCATATACATACGGTCATCATCATCGAGAGGATCCACATGAGCTCCAGCAGCGGCAGCAGCAGCCTCAGCGTCAGCCATCTCAATGCCAGTGTGAGGGCGTACCATCACTTTCCTCTCCTCGTCACTGACTTGGGCATCCCGCATACCCATCTTGCAGATAGCCTCCCAATCTAGGGGCGACGAGAAGGTCTTCTCCTGAATCTTCTCATCCACCAAGTCAACCCCCATGCGGGTCAGAAGAACAGTAATCATGCGTCCATAGGGTAGATTACCCCTATGACCGGACAATGTAGCACTAATCATGGTCCGCCTGATGATGTAGGGAAGGTAGACAGGCTATCTGGTGCAGATACTATATATCAGGAACTAAGTCAGCTGAGAAACCCCCTCATAGTGCCCACTCTGTGGAATCAGATTATGATGGATAATCTGGCAGAAGACCCGTGGAGCTGGGTGTAGGTAACAAGCTCTCATTTGCCAACGATCAGGTCGTAGCAACTGATTGTCGATCTCTGCCCTCATCTCCAGGGAAACAAACTGGGGCTCTACAGGTGCACAGTACACCATAGGGCCATCATAAGGAATGCCCAGCAGATCGGCTAGTTGCCGATAGTCCAATGAAATGTGCACCCCTTTAACATAGCTGGTGATGCATAACTCTTGACCACTCTCAATGTCATTGTAATTCCCCACCACCTGGAGATTACAATAGAACTGACGCACCAAATCCGGACATGTGCACGCATCGTAAGTGATGACGGGAAGCCACCCCATGTCACCAAATGCTCTCTCTACGTTGAACAAGGCTAGCTCAGCCAAGTTCACCATACGACCACCCTCCACTTTCTTACGAGCATAGTCTGCATGCTCTGCCTCGGCTTCGTTGGAGGGAAGCGAAGCAGAACACGAACTCTGGGTATCTTGGTATGAGCCATGGTATCTGCAGATAAGAAAGAAAAAGGGATACAAGGAGTTAATAGGAAATAAATCTGAAATTTAACATTTTAACGACGTAAATTGGTCAAAAGCCTCACTTTTCACCCGTACACGCGGGCAGGAGGACTTACGAAGGTTCCAACATAGCCTACGACACTCACACAGTAGGAAATTGGAACTAACGAAGACCAATTTGAAGAAATTTTGAGAAATCGAAAAATTTCGACAAATTAGGGCAAACGAGCAAAAATCTAAGTTCTCGATAACCAACCGAAGAAACTCAAAATTTTTTTAGGGCTTTCATTCCTTGAGACACTGATAACAAAAGCCCCCAATAAAAATCAAATTTTTATGGTTGGAAAAAGTTTAATTGGAAGAATACCAGTTAAATGAGCAAAAACCTAGAAAAGAAAACCTAAAAACAGGTGCAAATGGGAGAACATACCTGTATGGATGACGTGGACGTCGAAACCTGGACTCAAACCGACCAAAAACAGTGGAGTGGCACTGTAGCAACTCATAGGGGAGAGACGAGTCGAAACGTGATGGAAATAATAAGAAATGACCGAAAATCGGATCTTAAAAATCTGATTTTTGGTTTGAGGGTCGGACAATTCGACCAGAACCATCGACCTTCGGATCGACCCTAACATCGACCCTCGGCTCTCGGGAATCTGACAGAAAACTAAGGGTCGGACACCCATCGACCCTCACATTGACCCTCAGCTCTCAGGAAGAACAGGTTATTTCCAGGGTCGGATACTAAGGGTCGGACATACCATCGACCCTCACCATCGACCCTGCATAGAAATGACAGTATTTTTTTTATAAAATGAATTGAAATTTGAAAATTTACATCAGTTAATGTGCCTACATGGAGTATCAATGATTTTCTCACTTATTTTAGATGATTTTTAGGCACAACCCATCTCAGAAGGAAAATATGTCTGGAAGAAGAGTAACCAGACAGAGCCGAAATGCAGTTCCACCACCACCACCTGTGGAGGAAACTAGCCAAGATAATGTATATGTCCCAGGCAATCCAGATCAGGAAAATGCTATAAATTTGCCACCTCCACCACTGGAACTAGCAACCGTAGTTATGAACCTAGCTCAGCAGCTGCAACAGATGCAATACGCACAGGCCCAGATGCAGGTTGCAATGGGAACCATGTTCCAGGCTGCTCATGCTACACCCATGCAGACGGGACAAGCCAGTGCAGCACCGGTGGGTGACCACCCAGCACCTCAATCACCTCAACAACCTGCTGCACAAATTCCAGTACCCGGTCCAGAAACAGCTCAGGTTAATTATCAGTATCCACCCCCTATGTTTGGGGCATACCCCAAAATCCGATGGATCACTCTCGACTGGTTGAGAGATTTTTGAAGATGAAGCCAAGGGAATTTAATGGCAAACCGTCTGATCCATTATGGCCAGCACACTGGATAGACGAGATAGAAAGAAATTTCCTCATGATGACTATTACAGAGGAAGAAAAAGTATTATGCGCCACCTTCATGCTGAAGGGTGACGCACATCATTGGTGGAAATCAGCCAGGGCTTACTTACAGACCAAGCACGCCCAACTGACTTGGGCTGTTTATAAAGAAGCTTTCTTCGAGAAATATTTTCCACGAAGCTTCAGAGATTCAATGGAGAAGGAGTTCCTGAGTCTATATCATGGACAGATGTCAGTCGATGCATATCAACAGCGTTATGAGGAACTATTTTTCTATGCACCACTTAGTATGCAAGAAGAGGACACCAAAACCCGTAGGTTTGTCACGAGACTCAGGGGAAGCATCAGAGAACATGTACTGGGCTTAGAAAAGAAGATTTATAATGAAGCTGTCCAAATAGCTGGGGTTATTGAATCGAGCCAGAAGGAGAGTTATTTCACATAGAACCAGGTTATCAAAACACCAGCGGGAAATTCTTACAACGGAGGGAACAACAAGACATTTAAACCCTTCCATGCTCAGGGCTTTACTGCTGCACCCAGGACTGCTCCAGTAGCTCAGCATCAGCCAAAGCCAATTCTGAAGGCCCAAAGTGTTTTAACTGCAACCAACCGGGACATATGGCAAGGGAGTGCCCTATGCCCAAGAAGCAGTTCCATCAGGGACGGGTATATGCTGTTACATCCGAGGATGCTGCCGCACCACCCGATGTGGTCACAGTTATGACTGAAACTTTTTAAAGTTGTAATTACATTGTATGACCATGTTGACTAAGTAAAATAAATCACAGGTATCGTACCTATAAATGGCGTACCCGCCAGAGTACTCTTTGGTTCAGGAGCTACTCATTCATTCATTTCTGTGTCATCCGGAAAGAAGATAAACTTACCCATGAAAACATTAGACTACAAATTACTTGTACGGTCACCGATGGGGTTAGAAGTGGAATTAAAGAAAGGCTATGGACCATGTCCAGTTCTCATTGGCGAGAAAACCTTAGATGCAACCTTGATACAACTTGAGATGGCAGATTTTGACGTCATCTTGGGAATGGACAGGTTAGCTCGGCATTCTGCAAACCTATTATGCACCGAAAAGAAGCTAACATTTAAAGACAAAGAAGGAGCAGAATTTAGTTTTTTGGTAACCAAACTTCCCCGTAGAAGCAAGCTCATACTCTCAGCACTAAAGGCTAAGAAGTGCCTTGAGAAGGGGCAGTTGGGTATCTAGTATCAGTGGTTGACCTAACCAAGGAAGCACCACAAATGGAAGATTTTGAAGTCGTGTGGGACTATCCCGACGTATTTTCGGAGGAACTACCAGGATTACCACCCGACCGAGCCACAGAGTTTATGATAGACCTTGTACCTGGAGCCACACCAGTATCAAAAGCACCTTATAGAATGGCTCCTACTGAACTGAAGGAACTGAAAGTGCAACTACAGGAACTGCTGGACAAGGGTTATATTCGACCTAGTATATCACCTTGGGGAGCGTCGGTGTTATTCGTGAAGAAGAAGGACAGTAGCGTTCGATTATGCATCGACTATCGGGAGTTGAATAAACTGACAATCAAGAATCGATATCCACTACCTCGGATCGATGACTTGTTCGATCAGTTGCAAGGAGCAAAGGTATTTTCTAAGATCGATCTTCGATCAGGCTATCATCAGTTGAAGATTAAAGAAGGTGATATTCCGAAGACAGCTTTCAGGGCCAGATATGGACTTTATGAGTTCTTGGTCATGTCTTTTGGATTAACAAACGCACCAGCAACTTTTATGGAACTAATGAACCAGGTTTTCCATGATATGTTGGATACGTCGGTTATAGTATTTATTGATGATATATTGGTATACTCCAAGGACGAAGAATCTCATATCAAGAACCTAAACGCCGCCCTACAGCGTTTAAGGAAAGATAAGCTATATGCCAAATTTTCAAAGTGTGAGTTTTGGTTAAATGAAGTCGCCTTCTTAGGCCATGTAGTATCCGCTGAAGAAATCAAAGTAGACCCCAGCAAGATCGAGGCTATTGTAAAGTGGGAAGCACCAAAGAGCGTTTCAGAAATTAGAAGTTTTCTGGGTCTAGCTGGTTATTATCGGAGATTCGTGGAAGACTATTCCTGGATTGCCGTACCTCTCACCAGTTTGACTAAGAAAGGTGAAAAGTTCGTGTGGATCAATAAATGTGAGAAGAGTTTCCAAACGTTGAAGACCAGATTGATATCCGCTCCGATTTTGACTATTCCCGTTCCAGGACAGACATTTACTTTATACACCGATGCGTCAGGACTGGGATTAGGATGTGTACTTATGCAGGGAGAGCAAGTAATTGCTTATGCCTCGAGACAATTGAAGATACATGAGAAGAATTACCCCACCCATGATTTGGAGTTAGCGGCAGTAGTACATGCCGTCAAGATATGGACACATTACCTATACGGAGAGAAATTTCAGATTAAGTCGGACCATAAAAGTCTTACTTATTTATTTAATCAAAAGGAGTTGAATATGAGACAAAGAAAATGGCTGAAACTATTGAAAGACTATGATTGTGATATCCAGTATCATCCGGGAAAAGCGAACGTAGTAGCGGATGCGTTAAGCAGAAAAGCAATGATAAAATCGCAAGGAGAGATTAGCACAACTGCAGCAATGTCTACTATCGGAATGGTATTCAATCACGGAAATGAGTAGTATGTGATAGACACAACGGATGGATTAGTCAACCAAGGGTTTATTCATCGGTTTTCAAATATGTTCGCTGCTTTAAAGATTATACCAGACATAATGGATGAAGTGAAGACAGCTATTAAATCAGATCCTTATCTGAGAACTGTACAAGAAGATATTGAGAAAGGTAGGACTAATCCTGAGTTCACCTTGGACGAAGAGAGGGTACTGAAATACAAAGGAAGAATATGTATACCTGAAAAAGAAAGTATGGACATTAGACATCGACTGATGAAAGAAGCCCATACCACCATCTATTCGATACATCCTGGAAGTACAAAAATGTATCATGACCTAAAGAAACTATATTGGTGGAGATGAATGAAAGCAGATGTAGCCAAGTTCGTGTCTCAATGCCTAAATTGTCAGAAAGTAAAAGCTGAACGATAAAGACCCGCAGGACTATTACAGCCATTATCGGATCCAGCATGGAAATGGGACTGCATAACTATGGACTTCGTCACGGGACTACCACTGACTCCTCGAGTAGTTGACGTAGTTTGGGTGATTATGGACCGTCTGACTAAAATAACTCGCTTCATACCTATACGACCTCAGTATACACTGGAAAGGTTAGCAACGCTGTATGTGGATAATATTGTTAGGTTATATGGTGTTCCATAAAGCATTGTGTCTGATAGAGATCCACAATTTACTTCTAAGTTTTGGGAAGGATTGCAAAATGCTATGGGAATAGCGTTGAAGTTCAGTACTGCATTCCACCCACAGACAGACGGACAGTCAGAGCGTACAATTCAGATTCTATAAGATATGTTACGAGCATGTGTAATTGATTTCAAAGGATCATGGGATAAAAAGTTACCATTGATCGAGTTCGCTTACAACAATAGCTATCAGGCTACTATACAGATGCCACCTTATGAAGCACTATATGGCAGGAAGTGTCGAACTCCTTTGTTTTGGAATGAAGTTGGAGAACATAGTATTGTTTAGCCGGAATTTGTTGAAGAGACTTGCCGAGTGGTCGACATTATCAATGAAAGAGTAAGAACAGCTCAGAACCGTCAGAAGCAATATGCAGATACTCGACGCAGAGATCTGGAGTTCACTGTAGGTGATAAAGTATTTTTAAAAGTATCGCCTATGTGAGGATTGAAAAGGTTTGGACAGAAAGGGAAGCTAAGTCCTAGATATGTCGGGCCGTATGAAATTCTAGCTAAGCGTGGTAAGGTGGCTTATCAGTTAGCACTACCACCAACTATGTCCAGTTTGCATGACGTATTTCACATTTTCTTATTAAAGAAGTATGTCAAGGATCCAACGCACGTGTTGACAGTAGATTTACCGTATTTGACTGGTGATTTGACATTCGAAATAACACCAACAGAAATCACCAGACGAAAGGTTCAATGTCTACGCAACCGAGATATCTATTATGTTAAGGTCACATCGAAAACTAGAGACATGGAAGAAGTTACATGGGAAAAAGAAAATTCTCTACGAAAGCAATACCCTCACTTATTTGATTCAGAAGGTACGTACAATTTCGAGGACAAAATTTATATAAGTAGGGGGAGTTGTAAGACCCGTGTCAATCTAACCCGCTTTTATCACCTTGAACCAGGTTTACCAATCATGGTCGAGTCAAATGGACCAAGGGCGTGAAGGAGATCGAGATCCTAGGTATCAATCGACCCAAAAACACTTAATTTAAGGGGAGGGTCGCATACCCAACCAAGTAGGGATGGATCCCCCCAAAACAGAAAGTCAGACCCTCAGTTTTGAATGGAGGGTCGGACTCATTAGAAACCTAGGGTCGACGGGATCATCGACCCTCCCATCGACCCTCAGTTGCCTTCGAAACTGAAATTAGGAAATTTCTTAATTTTTGAGTGGATTCTTTCCTAATCTCAAAGGGACTTATTTTAGGATTTTCCTACTCTATTTAAAGGACGTCCCTAAGCCTCTTTCACTCCTTTCACAACCCTAATTGAATTGAGAGAAAGAGAAGAGAAGGAAAAGAGGAAGAAGAGAAGCACGGAAGAAAATTTAGCCAAAAGAGGAGAGTTGTGGAGAAGGAGTATTCTTCTCAGGTATGGATACTAATTCCATGAGTTTCTACAGACCTTAGGTTAGATATTGATGAGAGTGTGATCTCAGAGAAACCCAAACCATCAACCCATGGTTAGGTTTTCATAGAAAACCATAGGAGAATGCATGAAAGCTATTTAGGTGGATGATTCTTGGTTTCAGACCATGAATGAATGTAGAATGGAATGTAGGAGCAAGCCATAGAATCCCAAGCACGAAAAATGGACTAAAAGAGGAAAATTTACCAAAGTACACCGAGGGTCGCACCGAGGGTCGATGACCATCCGACCCTAGGTGATCCTAACTATCGACCCTCAGTGTTCGTGAAGTTCAGAGTTTGGGGAGGGTCGCACCCAGGGTCAATCATGACTCCGACCCTACCTCCGACCCTTAGTTAACAGAATGGTTTTTAAATTCAAAATAAATTCTAATTAAATTCTATCGACTTTGTTATGTCTTCTAGCAATATAATAACAATATAAAGGTGATTATAAAGCTTGGAAAAGTCTCTATTTGCAAGCTAAGGTGAGGAAACAGAACTCTAAACTAATGGTTAATAACAAACTATTTTCTATTTTCTAGAGTCCAATGCCATGCTTGATTCTATGCGAATATGTTTGTAATGTGCATACAACATGTCATCCAATATTTCTATTATTTGTTTATGCATATTTACTTTATTGTTTATAACATGAAGATGATGATGATGATAGGAATAGGCATGTGATTGTATGTGTGTGGTTCGTGTACTTGATGAAAGCGAGTATCAAGGGAGGTGTGATGAGAACGTCAATAAATGTTAACCTTTGGCGGGTCTCAGCACTTTAGCTCTATCTCTAACTCAAGTCTTGTGCATTAGCATCGTCGTATCGCCATTACTTTAGCAAAACTATTATGTCGTAGAGTATCAGGGGAGGTGGTTTCGGTCCTTGTAGTCTCTGACTCTATCGGGGGGCCTTAGCTCTATCTCTATGGGCATCCTGAGGGATGCTGGGGTGAGGCCTTGGATACACTTTTTGGCATTAGGATTGGTTAGTTGCGAGCCCAGTTTGCAGCCCTCGCCAATAGGGGCTTACGTGTTGGTATGGCACTATATAGCAATAAACGTTAACCTTTGTTATATAGTGTTCATGATTGGGTGCTTGTGAGTCGACGATAAACGTTACCTTCGGGCGGCGTCACACATTTGTGCATGGAGGCGGGGTCAATAAACACGACCTTTGCCTACCTAAACCTTTCTATTGCATATTGCAAACTTTAAACCAGACCAAAGATTTGAATTGATTGCATGCATATGTACTGTTGCATTGTTTTGTCTACTTACTGAGCCGTGATGTGTGCTCACCCCTCGATGTCGAATATTTTAGTTGATGATGCAGGTTTCACAGTAGGAGACTATGTAAACGCTCCAGCATACGGGAACGTAGCTGCAATGGAGGTTGAAGCTGAAGTAGATACACATGACTCCTCTTTCGAGTGCAACTCATGTGTATTCGATTAGATATTTTTTAGTTTTCTTTATTTGGATTTATTAAAGACCTGTATTTGATATTTACTTATGTCTCAGTTGATACAAAATAATTTGCTTTTTAATTATTAATATCACAGTAGATTCTCAGTTCGTTTTACTATAAGACTTGCGCTATTGTGTATTTACTTTGATTATGATTATGGATGTATGGGAGTTTAGATAACACAGATATAGCCTACTCGAGATCCTGGTTGAACCGTTGGTTTGCTAGGGGTTCATCACACCATTCTAAATAGTGCAGAAATTGGGGTGTGACAAGACTTGAGTTAGAGATAGAGCTAAAGTGCTGAGGCCCCACCTATGACACCTCCCCCTGATACTCGTTCGCATCAAGCACACCAACCACACACATACATCCACATGCCTATTCTTATCATCATCATCATCATCATTATCATAAACAATAAATAAATATGCATGAACTGTAATAATAGAAATATTAGATGACATGATTTATGCACATAACAATCATACACGCATAAAATCATTCATGGCATTGGACTCAAGAATAAAAATAGTTTATTTTTAACCAATTAGTTTAGGTCTTGTTCCCTCACCATTACTTGATCGTTGTTCCTCTTTCAAGCTTTAAGAATCAACTATATATCGATATTATATCACTAGAAGACCTAACCAAGTTGATAGAATTTAATTTGAATTAATTCTGATTTTAAAAACCATGCTATTAACTGGGGGTCGATGCTAGGGTCGGAGGTTTCATCGACCCTGGGTGCGACCACCCCTATTCTGGACTTCTCGAACACTGGGGGTCGATGATCAAGGTCTGGTAGGGTCGATTGGCCATCGACCCCGTGTGACCCCCTGTGGGTTTAGTCAATTTTCATCCTACAGTCCATTCTTTTTGTTTGGGGTCCTATGGCTTGCTTCTACAATCCATTCCACACATGTTCTATGGCCTAGAACCATGGTTCATTCAACTAGATGGCTTTCATGATTTTCTTTGTAGAAAACCAAACGATGGGTGGATGATTTTGGTTTCTCCTAGATCATTCCCTCTTCTCTATCTATCCTAAGGTCTATAGAATTTCATGGGGATAGTATCCATACTTGAGAATTATGTTTGTTTCTCTGAAGCCTTCTCCTTAATCTTCTTCTCCACTTTCATTATCTTCTCTTTCTCTTCCCCTTCTCTTCTCTTTCTCTCAATCCAATTAGGGTTCTAAAAGGAGTGAAAGAGGCTTAGGGACGTCCTATTTATAGAGTAGAAACTCCCAAAATATGTCCCATTGAGATTAGGAAGGAATCCCATTGAAATTAGAAAATTTTCCTAATTTTCGATTCGTGCTGTTTTTACCGATTACCGGGGGTCAATGGGGGGGGTCAGAGATCCCGTCGACCCCTGGTTCTTAAAATGTCCGACCCCCAGTATAAAACTGGGGGTCTGATTTTTATACTGGTGGGTTCCGACCCTCCCTTGCTGGGTATGCGATCCTCCCCCTATTTTAAGTGTTTTTGGGTCAGTTTAATACATGCGATCGTGATCTCCTTCAAACACTTGATCCGTTTGGTTCGACCATGATGGATAGACCTGGTTCAAGGTGGTAAGACCGGGTTAGTTCGATACGGGTCTTACAACTCCCCCCTACTTATAAAAATTTCGTCCTCGAAATTGTACATACCTTCTGAGTCGAATAAGTAAGGGTATTGCTTTTGCATAGCATTCTCTTCTTCCCACGTAATTTCTTCCATGTCTCTACTTCTCTAGGTGACCTTAACATAATAGATATCTCGATTGCATAGTCGTTGAACCTTTCGGCTGGTGATTTCAGATGGTGTTACGTCAAATGTCAAATCATCAGTCAAATCAGGTATGTCTATTGTCAAAACGTGTGTTGGATCCTTGACATACTTCATCAATAAGGAAATATGAAATACGTCATGCACATTTGACATAGATGGTGGTAGTGCTAACTGGTAAGCCACTTTCCCACACTTAGCTAGAATCTCATATGGCCCGACATATCTTGGACTTAGTTTCCATTTCTGTCCGAACCGTTTCAATCCTCGCATAGGCGATACTTTTAAGAATACTTTATCACCCACGACGAACTAAAGGTCTCAGCATCGGGTATCGGCATATTGCTTCTGACGATTCTGAGCTGTTCTCACTCTTTCTTCCATAATGTCGACCACTCGACAAGTCTCTTCAAAAAATTCTGGCCCGACAATACTACGTTCCCCAACTTCATTCCAAAACAACGGAGTTCGACACTTTCTGCTATACAGTGCTTCATAGGGTGACACTGTATAGTAACCTGATAGCTATTATTATAAAGCGAACTCAATCAGTGGTAACTTTTCACCCCATGATCCTTTGAAGTCAATTACACATGCTCAAAGCATATCTTCTAGAATCTGAATTGTACGCTCCGACTGACTATCTGTCTGTGGATGGAATGCAGTACTAAACTTCAATGTTGTACCCATAGTCTTTTTGCAATCCTTCCCAAAACTTTGAAGTAAATCATGGATCTCTATCGAACACAATACTATCAGGTACATCGTGTAATTACACAATGTTATCCACATACAGCTTAGCTAACCTCTCTAGTGTATACTGGGGTCGTATAGGTATAAAGCGAGCTGTTTTAGCCAGGCGGTCTACAATCACCCAAACTGCATCAACTACTCGAGGAGTCAGCGGTAATCCTGTGACAAAGTCCATAGTGATGCAGTCACATTTCCATGCTGGTTTCGATAACGGCTGTAATAGTCTTGCCGGTCTTTGTCATTCAGCCTTTACTTTCGGACAATTTAGGCATTGAGATACGAACATAGCTACATCTGCTTTCATTCCTCTCCACCAATATAGTTTCTTTAGATCATGATACATCTTATTGCTTCCTGGATGTATCGAATAGATGGTGGTTTGGGCTTCTTTCATCAATCGGTGTCTCATGTCCCCACTTTCTGTTTCGGGTACACATATTCTTCCTTTGTACTTCAATACCTTTTCTATGTCCAAGGTGAACTCAGGGTTAGTTCTACCTTTTTCGATGTCTTCTTGTACCATTCTCAGGTAAGGGTCTGATTTGATAGCTGTCTTCACTTCATCAACTATAACTGGTATAATTTTTAATGCGGCAAACATATTTGAAAATCGATGAATAAACCCTTGGTTGGCTGATCCATCTGGTGCATCTATCACAAACTGCTCATTACCGTGCTTGATTACCTTTCTAGTGGTACACATTGCGGCAGTTGTGCTAACCTCTCCCTGAAATTTTATCATTGCCTTTTTGCTCAATGCATCGGCTACTACATTAGCTTTCCCTGGATGATACTGGATATCACAATCATAGTCTTTCAATAATTCCAGCCATCTTCTTTGTCTCATATTCAGCTCCTTCTGATTAAATAGATAAGTAAGACTTTTATGGTCTAATTTAATCTGAGACTTTCCCCGTATCGATAATGTCTCCATATTTTGACACCATGTACTACTGCCGCTACTTCCAAATCATGAGTGGGGTTATTCTTTTCATGTGTCTTCAGTTGTCTTGAGGAATATGGAATTACTTGTTCTCCTTGCATAAGTACACATCTTAATCCCAGTCCTGATGCATCGATGTACAAGATGAATGGTTGTCCTAGAATCGAGATGGTCAAGATTGGAGCAGATATCAACCTAGGCTTCAAGGTTTGGAAACTCTTCTCGCATTTGTCCGTCCAGACAAACTTCTCACCCTTCTTAGTCAAACTGGTAAGAGGTATGGAAATTCAGGAATAGTCTTCCACAAATCGTCGATAATTCCTAGCTAGACCCAGAATACTTCTAATTTCTGCAACGCTCATCGGTGCTTCCCACTTTACAATAGCCTCGATCTTGCTGGGATCCACTTTAATTCCTTCCGTGGATACTACATGGCCTAGAAATGCGACTTCCTTTAGCCAAAACTCACACTTTGTAAATTTGGCGTAGAGCTTTTCCCTTCGTAGTCACTGTAGGGCGGCGTTTAAATTTTTGACATGAGTTTCCTCGTCTTTGGAGTAGACTAATATATCATCAACGAATACAATAACCGATGTATCCAACATGTGGAAAACCCGGTTCATAAGTTCCATAAAGTTGCTGGTGCGTTTTTCAACCCAAAAGACATGACCAAAAATTCATAATATCCATATCTGGTCCTGAATGCTGTCTTGGGTATATCACCATCCTTAATCGTCAGTTGATGGTACTGACTGAAGATTGATCTTTGAGAACACTTTGGCACCTTGCAACTGATCGAACAGATCATCGATCCAAGGCAATGGATATCGATTCTTGATTGTCAGTTTATTCAGCTC
Organism: Protea cynaroides; assembly: GCA_028583415.1. NCBI lineage: Eukaryota > Viridiplantae > Streptophyta > Magnoliopsida > Proteales > Proteaceae > Protea > Protea cynaroides. Next base: position 32,654,481 of record CM053270.1, on the reverse strand, counting down.
TCGATAGTCTATACACAAGCGAAGGCCAACGTCATTTTTCTCCACGAATAATACTGGCGCTCCCCATGGTGATATGCTAGGGCGAATGTAACCCTTGTCTAGCAGTTCCTGTAGTTGTACTTTGAATTCCTTCAGTTCAGTAGGATCCATTCGATAAGGTGCTTTCGATACTGGTGCGGCTCTAGGTATAGGATCTATAACGAACTCTGTAGCTCAGTCGGGAGGTAATCCTGGTAATTCTTCAGGAAATACATCTAGATAGTCATGCACAACATCAATATCTTCCATTCGTGATGCTTCCTTGGTAATGTCAACCATAGATACTAAATAACCGACTGCTCCTTTCTCAAGGCACTTCTCAACCTTTAGCTCCGAGAGTATGAGCTTTCATTTTCGGGGAATTTTCTTCCCTGTAAAACTGAACTCGGCTCCTTCCTTGTCTTTAAATGTCAGCTTCTTTTCGACAAACAATAGATTTGCAGAAAGCCAAACTAACCAGTCCATTCCCAAGATGACGTCAATGTCTGCCATCTCAAGTTGGATCAAGGTTGCATCCAAGGTCTTTTCATCAATAAGAACTAGACATGGTCCATAACCTTTTTCTAACTCCACTTCTAATCCAATAGGTTATCGTACAAGTAGTTTTTAGTCTAAGGATTTAAGGGCTAGATTTATCTTCTTTCCAAACGTCACAGATACAAATCAATGAGTAGCTCCTGAATCAAAAAGTACTCTGGTGGGAATGCCATTAATAGGTATGATACCTGTAACCACATCAGGCGAGGCGGCAGCATCCTTGGATGTAACTGCGTAAACTCATCCTTGATGTAGCTGCTTCTTGGGCTTAGGACATTCCCTTGCTATTTGTCCCACTTGGTTAGAGTTAAAACATTTTAACCCTTCAGTAATTGGCTTCTGTTGCTGTTGAACTACGGGGATAGTCTTGGTCGCAGCGGTAAAGCCTTGAGCACGGAAGGGTTTGAATGTCTTGTTATTCCATCAATTTTAAGAATTTCCAGCTGGCCTTTTTATACCTCTGTTTTGCATGAAATAACTCTCCTTCTGGATCGATTCTATAACTCGAGCAATTTGTGCTGCTTCATTATAGATTTTTTTTTCATGTCCCAGAACATGCTCATGGATGCTTCCCCTAAGTCCCATGACGAACCTTCGGGTCTTTGTGTTTTCTTCTTGCATACTAGTGGGTGCAAAGAAGAACAGCTCTTTGTAACGCTGTTGATACGCATCCACGGTCATCACTCCCTGATATAAACTCAGGAACTCTCTTTCCATAGAATCTCTGAAACTTCTTGGAAAGTACTTCTCAAATAACACCTCTTTATAAATATCCCAAGTCAGTTGGGCATGCTTTGTAAGTAAATACATCCTGGTAGACCTCCACCAATGGTGAGCATCTCTTTTCAGCATAAAGGTGGCACACAACACTTTATCTTCTTCATTTAATGTCATCATCATAAAGTTTTTTTCCATTTCGTCCACCCAGTGTGCCGGCCATAAAGGATCTGCTGGCTTGCCATTGAATTCTCTGGGCTTTAATTTCAGAAAATGCTCCACCAGTCTGGAGTGGTCTAGTGGCTACGGGACATGCGCTCCATATATAGGTGGTTGGTATTGGTATCCACCTTGAGCTATTTCAGGATTCGGTACTTGAGTATGCATGATAGGAGTCTGAGGTGCGTGGGGTACTGTGTTACTTCCCCCAGGTGTTGTCCTTGCCTGTCCAGCTGGCATTGGAGGTGTTTGTGCAGCTGGAAGAGTTATGCCTATGGCCGCTTAGATAGTAGCTTGTGCCTGTTGCATTTGTTGCAGCTGTTGGGCCAAGTTCATTACGACTGTGGCCAAGTCTGTAGGTAGTGCTGGAAGATTGGTAGGATTTTCCTGCCCATTTATGATGGACGGTACCGTGTTCCTGTCCCCCTGTGGTTCCTGGTGTGTCTGGTTATCTTCCCCCACAGGTGGTGGTGGTGGTTTAGAGTTACGGCTCTGTCTAGTTGCTCTACGTCCCACCATTAATTAATCTGTTAGTAGGATTACCTCGTTATTACGTCGAAATCTCGGGTTTTTTCTTTCCACTAACCCATTATTTATTTTTCTTTCTTATTTGCAGATACTATGGCTCGTACCAAGGTACCCAGAGTTCGCAACCGTCTATGTTTCCGTACCAATGAAGTCGAGGCACAGTATACCCATTACGCTCGCAAGAAGGTAGAAGGAGGCCGCAAAGTGGACTTGGCTAACTTAGCCTTGTTGAATGTGGAGAGAGCCTTTGGTGATATAGGATGGCTCCCTGTCATCACTTATGACGCGTGTACCCGTCCTGACTTGGTAAGCCAGTTCTACTATAATTTCTAGGTGGTGGGAGATTACAATGATGTGGAGAGGGGTGATGAGCTTCGCATCATGAGCTACTTCAATGGGGTTGACATTAAATTTGATTTTCGGCAGCTGCCCGACTTATTGGGAATTTCCTATGCTCGCCTCATGGTGTTCTGTGTTCCTAGAGAGCCCCAGTTCTTTTCTCTACAGATGAGGGATGAGATCGATAGCCAGCTCGTCTAACCTGATCGCTGGCAGATGAAAGCGAGTTGTCTGTGCTCAGATCCACAGGTATATTGCAAGATCATTCAGCATAACCTGATAGCGCTGAGTGGCCATTATGAGAGGATCTCCCAGTTGACCCAGTATCTATTATAATGTATATGCACTAGGCAGCCCGTCTTCCTTCCATACATCATCATACGTACCATGATTAGTGCCATGTTTCCCAATCACATTGGTAACCTTCCTTACAGACGCATGATCACTACCTTGCTTACCCGCCTGGGGGTTGACTTAGTGGATGAGAAGATTTAAGACAAATCCTTCTCATCGCCTCTGGATTGGGAGGCTATTTGCATGATGGGTATGCGGGATGCCCAGGTCAGTGATGAGGAGAGGAACGCGATGGTGCGCCCTCGCACTCGAGTGGAGATGGCTGATGCTGAGGCCGCAGCAATAGCCGCTAGAGTAGGGGTTCCTGGGGATGATGACGATCGAATGTACATGAATGTAGATGCCATACCTCCTTCATCACCTACCCATGCTACTGGAGCTGGTCCGTCTTCTTCAGCATGTCTTTCGCATGTAGCTGGTCCTTCGTATACTCCATCTGATGACATGATGAGGATATTACACGTGATACGAGAGGTTTAGCGTATGTCTGTCCTAAGGATGGGAGAGCTTATAGAGGCTCAGTGTATAACTGACCAGCGGGTGGCTGATCACACAGCTAGTCTCCAGACGAGCCAGACTCAGCTAGCTTGGTTGACCAGGGTATACGCTGAGGACTATGATAAAGACCGTTAGGCACCACCTCCCCATCACCTCTAGGTTCTTGATGTACTCCTTTTTTTTTTGTACTTTAAAGTAACTGTTCGGACTGTGGACTGTACTTTACTTTAATAATATATATAAACATTTGTTCTTCCTTTTAGTTATATATATATTTGTTTCTCATTTAATAGATGCATTATTCTCTTTCAGTTTAGTCTCAAACAACACAGATGCTTATGGTGTGTTATTATTATGTCTTTTATATTTTTATCCTATCTCAGTTCACACCCTTTTTGTAGAAGTATATGCTTTCACAGAAAAAGCCTGAGATGCTCTGATACCAAGTTGACACACCCCATTTCTGCACCGTTCAGAATGGTATGATGAACCGCTATAAATCAATGGTTCAACTAGGATCTCTAATAGGCGGTATCCATTAAAAATAAGACCATGCACATCCACAACCATAATTAGAATAAATATACAATAGCAAAAGTCTTATAGTAAATGAACTAAGCATTTTAAATGTAATAATCATACTTAAAAATATCAAATTATTATTGTATCAACTGAGACATAAATAAATAAAATATCAATTACATCTTTTATAAATCCAAATAAAATCCTAATAGAACACGCATGAGTTGCACTCGCATGAGGGGTCATGCATATCCTATAAGTCTTCAGCCTCCATTCCAGCAACACGAGCATACACCGAATCATTTATATAATCTACAACTGTGGTACCTGCATCATCAAATAAAAATATTCGACGCCGAGAGGGTGAGCACACATCATTGCTCAGTGAGCAAACAAAAGAATGAAACAAACATATGCATGCATTCAATTCATATCATTGGTCTCGTAAATAGGTGGCCAAAGATCATATTTAATGACGCCGCACCTCTATACACAAGTGTGTCAAGCCACCCAATGGTAACGTTTATTGTTGACTCACATGCACCCAACCATGGACAATGTACACACAAAGGTCACGTTTATTGCTGTACTCGTTGCCCATACAAACACGTAAACCCCTACTGGCGAGGGTTCGCAAACTGGGCTCGCAACCAACCAATCCTAATGCCAATCACTGTATCCAAGGCCTCACCCCAGCATCCCTTAATACGTCCATAGAGATAGGGCGAAGGCCCCCCGACAGAGTGAGAGACTACACGGTCCGAGACCACCTCCACTCAAACCCTATGACGTAATAGTTCTGCTAAGGTAATGGCGATACGACGAAGTCAGTGGACAAGTGGACAAGACTTGAGTTAGAGATAGAGCTACAGTGCTGAGGCCCCGCCTATGAAACCTCCCCCTGATACTTGCTCGCATCGAGCACACCAACCACACACTTACATCCACATGCCTATTCCTATCATCATCATCATCATCATTATCATAAATAAAAAATAAATATGCATGAACAGTATTAATAGAAATATTGGATGACATGTTGTATGCACATAACAATCATACACGCATAAAATCATTCATGACATTGGACTCAAGAATAGAAACAGTTTATTATTAACCAATTAGTTTAGGTCTTGTTCCCTCACCTTTACTTGATCATAGATCCTCTTTTAAGTTTTAAGAATCAACTATATATGGATATTATATCACTAGAAGACCTAACCATGTTGATAGAATTTAAATAGGATTAATTTTGATTTTAAAAAGCATGCTTTTAATTAGGGGTCGATGCTACGGTCGGAGGTTTCATCGACCCTAGGTGTGACCACCCCTATTCTGGACTTCCCGAACACTGGGGGTCGATGATCAGGGTTTGGTAGGGTCGATTGGCCATCGACCCCCCGTGCGACCCCCTGTGGGTTTAGTCAATTTTTCATCCTACAGTCCATTCTTCGTGCTTGGGGTCCTATGGCTTGCTTTTACAATCCATTCCACACATGTTCTATGGCCTAGAACCGTGGTTCATTCAGCTAGATGGCTTTCATGATTTTCCCCATGGTTTTCCATGAAAACCTAACCACGGGTGGATGATTTGGGTTTCTCCAAGATCATTCCCTCTTCTCTATCTATCCCAAGGTCTGTATAATTTCATGGGGATAGTATCCATACCTGAGAATTAGGCTTGTTTCTCTGAAGCCTTCTCCTTAATCTTGTTCTCCGCTTTCCTTCTCTTCTCTTTCTCTTCTCCTTCTCTTCTCTTTCTTTCAATCCAATTAGGGTTCTAAAAGGAGTGAAAGAGGCTTAGGGACATCCTATTTATAGAGTAGAAACTCACAAAATAAGTCTCATTGAGATTAAGAAGGAATCCCATAGAAATTATGAAAGTTTCCTAATTTTCGATTTGTGCTGTTTTTACCAATTACCGTGGGTCGATGGGGGGGTTGGAGATCCCGTCGACCCCTGGTTCTTAAAATGTCCGACCCCCGGTTTAAAACTGGGGGTCTAACTTGTATACTGGGGGGTTCCGACCCTCCCTTGCTGGGTCTGCGACCCTCCCCATATGTTTAGTATTTTTGGCTCAATTTAATACCTGGGATCGTGATCTCCTTTACGGACTTGATCCGTTTGGTTCGACCATGATGGCCTGATTCAAGGTGGTAAGATCGGGTTAGTTCGATTCGGGTTTTACATAAACATAGCCGCAATGCTCCATAAATCTGACATAGTGTGAATAGGCGGGTGAGTCAACTAGTGGGATTATCACCTACTCAAGGGCCACTATTTATGGACTAGGGCTGAGTTACAGACATGGAAAACCAAGATGATCGACCCATACATGGGGGATGTATGTTGTATGCCATGTAAGGCGGTACTCATTCTGATACGGGTGACCCATGCAGTCAGAGGCTCAGTTTTAGTCATTTTTAGCTTGCACATATAATTATCTTATCTGATCATAATTGTTAGTTGCATGCATTTGTTTGTAACCTTGTTTACACAAATTGTTTTAGATATCATGCGATGCTCAGGCAAACTCTTAATCCTGTGTGTAGGATGGTGTTAGTTAACTTGAGGAAGATATATCTGATTCTTTGTGCATTTCATAGCGACCGTTTGTATGCCTTGGTTGTGCCTTTTATCTCTAGTAATTTTGGATTTGGGTTTGTTTTACTTTGGGATTCATTTTATTTTGATGGATAAACTTTTAAACAAAGTTTTTATTTATTTTTGATAATTATGGAACTTAAAATTAAAAATTTAGAACTATTTAGATGTCAGCTTAATAATTTGGTATTTGGATTTTAAGACTTCCACTATTTACTTTGTTAATTTTGATAATTGGCTTACTTGAGATGTTTTATTTTATTGGATAATTTTTGTCAGTATTTGATGAGGATCGTTAGTTGGTTATACCATGACATATGATACCAGAAGGGGATTTCTAATGCCCTTATAGGATTAGGAGATCCTATTGCATTCCATAGTACCGATATGTCAAGAACGAGGTGTGATAGGGTTGGAGCCCTAGATGGGGGTTTACTTACAGAAGTTGTTTAATGGCCTGAGGTTATACATTCTGCTTTTACCCTTGCTTAGTATATGAAAATTGGTTGGGGACCTTAGGCATGACCGAAAGCACAAGACGAATATCAATATGATACCAAGTAGAAACAATAGTATAAGACCTGCACCCATTAACCCGGTCAAACTGTGTCATGTCAAGTCTTTTAATCATAGCTGGATCAAGTGGATCGACCGTTTGAAGAAGGACCATAAGACCAGGTATGAAAATCGACCCAAAACAGTTAAAATCGTGTATGGTCGACTACCTGGGTAGGTATGGCGGACCATACAGAAAGAAATAAGGACCACAGATTAATAGCCATACGGTCGATGTTTTCAAGCATATGGTTGACGAATTTTGCGACTATATGTCTGACCGTAGGATCCCAAACAAGACTCCAAATTTGGAAACTTTCCAACTAAAAGGAAGATCTCTTTCCTATTTTTGGAGAGCCTTATATGGAGAGTTTTTCCCTATATAAAAAACGTTCCTCAACCCTTTTTCACTCTTTTAGAACATCATCAAACCCTAGAGGAAGAGAAGGAAGAGAAGGAGAAGGCTGAGAGAAGAGTTCTACAGACTCTTTGCTACAAGTAAGGTATGAACCTTGTCTTTGTAGCCTTAGAACATTAAGAGTGAGAATTTCTAGTGTAAATTGTAATACAAAACCCAGTGTAAGGATTCAACTTTGTGATTCTCTGAGCACTTCTCAAGAAGGGACCATGGAGAATGGATTAGAGTAATTAGTTGGTAAAACTAATAAATTTGCCTTTAAAATGATCATTAGGAAGGACCCTATTAAAGAGCCAAGAGGAAGAATTTGGACTAAAAGTAGAATTTGGTCAGAAAAATGTGTGGACGTAGCTACATTCCACCATAGCATGGCCAGAGTATTGACCATAGCCATTCGAAAAGAATTCAGGAACCATGTGGTCACAGGTATGGTCGCATTTAGTGTGACCGTAGGGTATCGACAGTACGTGGTAAGATCGAGACAGTATGAGACCATAGGATCAATCAATGACCTGTTTTGATTTTTGATTACTGTAAGACCTTACACAAGTATCCAAACTTAAATTCATACAACTCCTATGTTACTAAATTAATTCAAGAGAGTTACAAGGTGTGGAAAGAGATCGGGTACTGTTAACAAGTGAAGGAACAAGACCTACACTAATTGGATAATAACAAACTTATTTCTCCAATGAGATGCTCGATTCTATTTTTATATGCTTGTACTGTGCATCTCATATGTCATCTAATATTTATGTTGTTACTTCTTATGCATATTTATTCGATGTCTATTTACAACATGATGATCATGATGCTAGAAATAGGCATGTGATTGTGTATGTGTGGTTAGTGTGGTTGGTGAGAGTGCAGCATTAGAAGGAGGATGTGACATTGTGGTTCATCTTGGTCACAAGACTCTAGCTCTATCTCTACTCAAGTCTTATCCATTAACATCATCGTATTGCCATTACCTTAGCAGAACTATTATGTGATAGGACATCAGGGGAGGTGGTCTCGGACTATGTGGTCTTTAATGTATGCATACATTCATTGTATTGTTTTGTTTTACTTACTGAGCCATGATGTGTGTTCACCCTTTTTACATCGAATAACTTTAGTTGATGATGCATTTCCTACTGTAGAAGAGTACATAAATGCTCCGTCATATGGATACATGGCGGCTATGGACATGGAAGCTGTTGAAGATGTGCATGATCCTTCATGCGAGTGCAATCAATGCATCATTGATTAGTTTAGTTATATTTTAGTTAATGAACATATAATTAATTATTTTATATTACGTCTTGAGGTACTTGGAGATAACTGGATTAAATATTTATTTATCACTATTAGATATTCAGTTCATCAATTATAAAGACTTTCGTTTATTTATTTATTATCTCTGATTATTATCGTAGAATATGTGTGTGGTTTGATATGCTGGGTACTACTTAAATGAGATCATGTTTGAACCATTGGTTTATTGATGGTTCATCACATTATTCTGGTTAGTCCAGAATCAGGGTGTGATAATTAACCCTGAGACCTGATATTAAAATTACATTTCATTTCATTGTGTAAAGCATGCATGTGATAAAAGATTTCTCATTGAGCTGGGATGGGAATTCACCCTCGTATCGATACTTCTTTTCATATTCTGTTGTGGGTGACTACTCTAATGTAAATTTCATGGAGTCTCATTTATCGACTGTTATCACGAGGACCAATGATGTTAATGGAGAGCACAGTGAGGGCTGAACTACCAACGACTACGTCTACGAATGACGTAGCCCTCCCTGTACTATTTTTCATCTTAGATATGATTTTTTATGGGTAGGCGAAGAGGCTTATCAAAACAATATCATAAATTTACTCTTTTGGTTTGGCTACATGTATATTGAATATTATATTATTTTGGTGGAAAACGACGATTGTAATTCATAACAAACATATTATCATTATGTTATCACCTTAGTCGCATTTGTTATTTATTAATGCTTCCACTATTTTTATTATTTAATTCTTGATTATTAGATATTTCTTATGTAGACTGTGGGATTCATATGATAGAATACTGTGGTTATTGGATGGATTCAGGTTGCCACAAGAGTTGACCTGGAGATCACTCCTGATTCCCCAGAATGGGCTATAACAGTGATGCTCCCCTTTCTCAAATAGTATAAATGGACAGGTAAGTTGACTAGTGGAATATAGTCATCTCCTCAAGTTTCACATTGGTGGACCTGGGATGAGTCGATGACAAGGACCGTGACACTGGACCTATAGATGTGGGACATTTATTCACTATTAGGGAGGCTTCATTCAGCTTTTTGAGGTGACCTGTGTAACCTGGAAGTGCTGGTTTTACTATCCATGAGTTGGCATATTCAGTTATCATACCTGACCATAATTATAATATCATGCATTTGTGTGTTACATATTTGATTTCCTTACTAAGCTCGGTAGTTGAGCTTACCCTTGTAAGCATAATTAGTTTAGAAGATGCAGGTCTAACATTCGATGCATTGGCTAATGCTTCAAGGTGCTATCCATCTGGTGTGGATGATGTTCATAGTGATCTTGAAGAGGAAGCTCACGGTCCCACTTACAAGTGTGACGATTCCATTTATGCCTAGGCTTATCCCTTCACCCTACTTATTCCTAGCTCTTGGATTACTTATATTGGGGGGACGTGTTGCCTCGGGTTAAGTGAAAATAATTTTTTAGATACTTTAGATTTGGAATAATGTCTAGAACACTTAATTTTTTAGAATTTTAGATGTCAGCTATATACATAAGTCTTCCGCTTAATTTGCGATAGTAATTTATATAATTTCTTTAATTACTTTGATGATTAACTTGTGTGGGTTTGATGTGTGGATTTGTAGTTGGGTGTACTATGACATGTGATCTTGGTGGGGATGTCTTCGCTTACAGGAAGTCCTGTTACACTCCATTGTTTTGACATATCGGGCACAGGGTGTGACAAGGGTATACTAAAGGAGGCAGGAATATCGTTGACTTGGAACTCAGTCTTAAATTTTGCCGGCCCTACTTGAATTGGTATGGAAAAAAACACCTAGAACAACCTTTGTGGTATTATCATATGCTTTGATGGTTATATTTGAGGGTTTCAACTCTATCCCACTAAATCCCAGGTGTTCAAAAGTACGGAAGGGGAACACATTCAATGCTGACACATTATCAATCAAAACATAAAAGATACTTTTTGCCTCTGCATCCAATGGTAATGTGTAAAGCTTGCATGTGGTTCTTACCTTCTTTGGGGAGATCGAGGTCTCTGAAGACTATTGAATTGACTACATATTTGCCTCCCACTAACATTGGTAGTTCCCCAGTGTCAATTGAGTTCGGGACTTATATACTTGCTAATGATTTTAACACTTGGTAGCCATCATGATCTCCCAAATGGACACATTGGTTTGGGTCCTTTGAAATTGCATCAGGTCCGGATTCGAAGGTTCACGTTGACTAACTAGCCCTTGCCCTTCTCCCTCAGGAGTTGAGTTGGATCGTTGACTATTAGGTGAGCCAGTTTAAAGTTCTTCTCAATTCTTATTTCTACTATTTTTGGTTTGTTCTTTGACAATATGAACTTCATCACAAGGAAACGGTTGGCCACTTGATCTACTTCAGGTTCTTCATTTGACAGATAAATGGTGTGCCACACCCTAATTTCGCACTATTCAGAATGGTGTGATGAACCGCTAATAAACCAATGGTTCAACCAAGATCTCTAATAGGCTGTGTCCATTAAAAATAAAATCATACACATCCATAACCATAATCAGAATAAATACACAATAGCAGAAGTCTTATAGTAAATGAAATGAGAAATTTAACTGAGATAACCATAATAAAATATCAAGTTATTGGTGTATCAATGGAGACATAAATAAATAAAGTCGACATAAGTAAATAAAGTATCAATTATATTCCCTTAATAATTCAAACAAAAATCTAATCGAATACGCATGAGTCGCAATCGCATGAGGGATCATGCGTATCCTCTAAGTCTTCAGCTTCCATTATAGCAACATGCCCGTACACTGTAACGCTCATATATTCTTCGAAAGTGGTACCTACATCATCAACTAAAAATATTCGACGTCGAGAGGGTGAGCACACATCATGGCTCAGCGAGCAAACAAAACAATGCAACAAACATATGCATGAATTCAATTCATATCTTTGGTCTGGTAAATAAGTTTGCAATGTGCTATAGAAAGGATAGGTGGCCGCCGCACCTCTATACACAAGTGTGTGAAGCCACCCAAAGGTAACGTTTATTGTCATCGCACATGCACCCTACCATGGAATAGAGATAGAGCTAAAGTGCTGAGGCCCAGCCTATGACACTTCCCCTGATACTCTACCCATACCAACACGTAAGCCCCTGCTCGCAAGGGCTTGCAAACTGGGCTCGCAACTAACCAATCTTAATGCCAAACAGTGTATCCAAGGCCTCACCCCAGCATCCCTCAATACGTCCATAGAGATAGGGCTAAGGCCCCCCAGCAGAGTCAGAGACTACATGGTCCGAGACCACCTCCCCTCATACACTACGACGTAATAGTTCTGCTAAAGTAATGGCAATACGATAATGTTAGTGGACAAGACTTGAGTTAGAGATAGAGCTAGAGTGCTGAGGCCTGGCCTATGACACCCCCCTGATACTCGCTCGCATCAAGCACACCAACCGCACACATACATCTACATGCTTATTCCTATCATCATCATCATCATCATGTTATAAACAATAATTTAAATGAGCATGAACAGTAATAATAGAAATATTGGATGACATGTTGAATGCACATAACAAGCATACACGCATAGAATCAATCATGGCATTGGACTCAAGAATAAAATAGTTTATTATTAGACAATTAGTTTAGGTCTTGTTCCCTCACCTATGCTTGGTCGTAGATCCACTCTCAAGCTTTAAGAATCAACTAAATATCAATATTATATCACTAGAAGACCTAATGATGTCGATAGAATTTAATTAAAATTAATTCGGATTTTAAAAAGCATGCTGTTAACTAGGGGTCGATGCTAGGGTCGGAGGTTCCATCGATCTTGGGTGCTACCACCCAGATTCTAGACTTCCCGAACACTGGGGGTCGATTGTTAGGGTTTGGTAGGGTCGATTGGCCATCGACTACTCGTGCGACCCCCCGTGGGTTTAGTCAAATTTTCATCCTACAGTCCATTCTTTCGTGTTTGGGTCCTATGGCTTGCTTCTACAATCCACCATACTTGTTCTATGCTCTATAACCATCGTTTATTCACCTACATGGCTTTTATGATCTCCCCCATGATTTTCAATGAAAACCTAACCATGGGTAGATGATTTGGGTTTCTCCTAGATCATTTCCTCTTCATTATCTATTCTATGGTCTTTAGAATTACATGGATTTAATATCCATACCTGAGAATTAGGCTTGTTTCCCTGAAGCCTTCTCTTTGATCTTCTTCTCCACTTTCCTTCTCTTCTCTTTCTCTCAATCCAATTAGGGTTCTAAAAGGAGTAAAAGAGGCTTAGGGACGTCCTATTTATAGAGTAGAAACTCGCAAAATAAGTCCCATTGAGTTTAAGAAATAATGCCATTGAAATTTAGAATGTTCCCAATTCATGGTTTCTGTCGGCAAACTGGGGGTCGATGAGGGGGTCGGAGATCCCGTCGACCCCTAGTTCTGAATTGTCCGACCCCCGGTTAAAAACTCAGGGTCTGACTTTTTACACTGGGTGGTCTGACCTTGCCTTGCTGGGTATACGACCCTCCCACTTATTTTATTGTTTTTGGGTCAGTTTAATACCTGAGATCGTGATCTCCCTCACGCACTTGATCCATTAGGCTTGACCATGACGGGTAGACCTGGTTCAAGGTGGTAAGACCGGGTTAGTTCAATACGGGTCTTACATGGTGAATGGTTCTCCCTGTTCTATTCTATTATTGAGTATGACAGGCCTTTCAAAAAGTAAAACTCATTCTCTTTTGTCCACTTACTGGTTGGATATGTCATTTATGTTGTCATCAAATATGACCAAGGCATTGTCTTCTGTTGAAGGTGCCTTTGTTGTAGGGTCAAAGTCTGAAAGTATGTCACCCCATTCTATGAAGTTAACATTATGGTTTCGAGGAAGATTCCTTGCCATTTATACTTTCCTGGGTCATATCTCAATTTCTCCTATATCTATTAGGTCTTGTATAGCATGCCTCAAAGTGTAACAATTTTTTATGTCATGCCCATGATGACTGTAAAACATTCAAAACAAATCCATGCGAAATGTTGGTGAAAAGGACATGGAAGGGGGTGAGGCTCTAGAACTTTTAATTTTTCAGCATGCACCAACATCATCAAAGCCTTAGATCTAGTCATGCCTAAATCTGTAAACTGCCTTCTGTTTCCTCTTTGGACAGAGGGGGTGTGTCTTGAACTTCTTGAGACCAAACGATTAGCACTGACGTTGGTAATCTATTTCACCAACCAGTTTCTTGATTTTCTCAGAGGGTGTTGTAACAATCCTCCCAGGATTGGGTTCGGATTGGTGGTTCAGCCACAAAATAATCCACCATGAGTGGAAACTTCCTTAGAAATCTAGAAATTTTTTTCTTCATAACATAAACCATTCATTAATGAGCCATACATCACTTTGCCATAATAACAATGGAAGTCTTAAACTTATATAAACTTTAACATCTGGTGGCTAGATATAAACCTTTACAAAATTTTACTAATTAAAAATACATGCATAAACAAATCTCCTAATTAAACATTCAACTAGGTGCCACAGGGTAATTAGTTCCCCACTTGGACGTTCATCAGCTAACCAGCTCATCCTTGCCTCCACTTTGTTTATCTGTAAAACATGACCATCAACTTGGGTGAGCCAAAGCTTAGTGAGTAAAAAACTATCCTGGCAAGAGTACATGCAAGCAATCACAAATAACTATATAGCAGCATACTTACATAACATAACTTATATTTGTCTTACTTGCACTAGCAATAATTCATCATACATTATTTTAGTATGTCATAGGGTTCATTAATGACTTATATACTTGATCTTATATAATAACATTACATAGAATTTGTACTTTCGTAGCTTACAAACGATTCATAACATCAAGTAATCATGAACTCTGCTTTTCCTTACAAGGTCTTTGGCCTATTTTTTCTATCTCGTGTTCTTTCTTGTCTTGTTATTCGGTGTATTGACTTTTAGCTTGGTACTTGTAACTGTTGTCATAACTATGTACATAGGTTCACCGGATTTCACACCTTGTTTAAGCTACCATATATTGTCTTGGAGCTTAGACTCACTGGGTGTCACCCCTGCCTAGGGTACCATATATTGTCTTTGTTCCTTGACTCACCAGATGTCACCTCTTGTTGGGTTACTGTATCTTTCCATTGTACCTTGCCTTGCACATGTTTTTTGTCTTGACTGTTCTTAGCTTACCTTAACATTGATTCACACTAGTTTCATACTTGTCTTACACATATTCATGACTTGGCTGTCCTTAGCTTGTTTTAACACTGAGTTTCACTTGTTTCCTACTTGTCTTGCTTTTATTGTACTTACTTGACTTGACTACAAGCTACTGACTTGGGCTCAATGGATGTACCCACTTCTTGCCTCACTATGTACTAACCATTTAACACTTAATTTGGACACATTGGATGCTTTCATTTCTTGTCCCTTGTTTGACTCACCAGATGATTCTGTTTCTTATCACTTGTTTGACTTACCCGATGCTTCTATTTCTTGTCACATACATGACTTCTCGGATGCTTCCATTTCCTGTCACTTGTTTGACTCAATAGATGCTTCTGTTTCTTATCACTTGTTTGACTCAACGGATGCTTCCATGTCCTGTCACTTATTTGACTCACCGGATGCTTCCATTTCTTGTCACTTGTTTGGCTTACCAGATGCTTCCGTATGTTACCACTTGTTTGACTCACCGAATGCTTCTGTATCTTATTACTTGTTACCATGTTTGGGCTCAATGGATTGTTGTTTCTTGTCCTTCTTGCTTATCTTTCATATTCGTGTCGTATACCAGCTCACGCGCTTAAGCTATGAGTTTTGTCCCGATGTACCCATATTATTCTTTGCCTGATGGTATCATATCTATGTAATTCTTTTTCTTAGTTTATATAGTATGTTCCTTTCATTGTTGTCCATTTCATACCTTGCTAACCATATATGCTATAACAGCCCTATCTTAGCCATGAAAATCACTTAAACATGATAGTTGTCATACCCTAATTTTGGACTAACCAATGGTCTGATGAATAGTCAATAAATCAATGGATAAACCAGGATCTCGTATAAATATACCCACCATATTAAACTAAACACATTCCACAGTAATAATCAGAGATAATAAATAAGTAAGCGGAAGTTTTCATAATTAATTAACTGAGCCCTAACAGTGATATAATAAATATTTATTCCAGTTATCTCCAAATAACTCAAGACATAATGTAAGTAATCCACTACATGCTTCAGTACTCAAATATAACTAAACTAATAAAAAACACCTTGGTTGCACTCGCATAACAGATCATGCACATCTTCCATAGGTTCTACATCCATAGCCTCCCTGTGTCCATACAATGGTGCTTTAACATAGTCTTCTACAGTAGGACCTGCATCGTAACTAAAAAAATTTGACGTCAAAATGATGAGCACATATCACGGCTCAGTGAGGACACAAAATAATGCGCAAACATATGCATGCATTCATTTCAATATCTTTGGTCTGATTTTAAGTTTGCAATGTACTATAAAAAGGATTGGTGGCCACCGCACCTCTATACACGAGTGTGTGCATCTGTCCAATGGATCAAACACCATTGTGTCCCACATGTACCCACCATGGAATAGAGATAGAGCTAAAGTGTCCAGATCACACACTGCCAACACTTCCCCTGATGCCCTACCCATATGTAAGCCCTTGCGGGCGAGGGCTTGCAAAATAGACTCGCAACTAATCAGTCCTAATGCCATCCAAATATATCCAAGGCCTCACCCCAGCATCCCTTAATACTTCCATAGAGATAGAGCTAAGGGGCCCGAACAGAATCAGAGACCATAGGGTCCTAGACCACCTCCCCTGATGCCCTACGATGTAATAGTTTGTCTAAGATAATGGAGATACCACTATGTCAATGTGAAGCATGATTTAGGGATCAAACACCCTTCCCGACACAGCACACAAACCACACTCACAAGCACATGGCTATTCCTATCATCATCAACCAACATGGTAGAAACAATAAAGTAAATATGCATGAACAGGAATAGTAGTAATATTAGATGACATGCGAGGTAGACATTACAACATACAGGCATAGAATCATAAATGGCATTGGATGAAAAAAAAAGAATCATAGTTTGTTGTTATCCAGTTAGTTTAGGTCTTGTTCTCTCACTTTTTTTACCATATTCAATCTCTTTCCAAGCCTTGCAAATCACTTTGAGTCAATTTATCCACCTAGGAGTTATATGAATTTAAGTTAGGATTCATTTATAACAAATTACAGTAGTTGATAATCGAAACAGATCACTGATAGGTGACTAATTAGTCCTATGGTCACATGCCTATGTCGACCATACCACATGCGGTCGACCCCCTACAGTAGCACTATATGCGACCACACCTACAACCCTAAGTTTCTTGAATTCTTCATGAATGGCTGTGGTCGACTCTATCATCACCCTATGGTTGACCATAGCTTCAACCATACGAGTTTAACGTGACTTCTTACTTCAAATATGAATTCCTCCTCTAAGCTCATCAACAGGGTTCTCCCTAATGATCATTCTAATGCCAAAATTCTTAGTTTTACCAAGCTAATTACCCTAACCGATTTTTCATGATCCCTTTTTGAGATTTACTTAGAAAATCTCATTGATTGGTTGGCTTGTGATGTTCTCACACCCCTAGAGGAATGATAGCTTCTTGGGGGAGGGGCCAAAACAAATGGACTGGGATTCCTGCTGGGTATGTGTGAGGAAACTATAGGGGAAGACATGTAGATTGATGACTAGTGTGACAACACATGTTTGTTACCCTAGCCAACAAGGGGTTAGGTATTCGTATGGATAAGGGAAGAGGGGAAGGTGTTGAAATGTTCATTGCTGTGTCATTGGCCAAACCTTTACCCTAGTATTGTCTGTCTCTGGGATGACGAGTTGGAACACTGGGGCTATTGGTATAGACTGGTGAGCCCCTATTCTCTCCTATGCATGGAGGTTGTGGCCAGCTTCGGTGAGCGCGGTTCCGTCTTCCCATAGCTATAGCATACGTTGTACCAGACCAATAGTGTAAACTACGGATAATAATATGATCATGCATATTGCCATTTGCCTGTCTGTTTTCTTATTGAGCATAAGTTGGAGAGTTCACCCTTGTGAATACAAATTTTTGGGAGATGTTGTAGGTAACACTGTAGCCTATTTTGTAAATGTGCTAACTATCTTTTCTATGGTGTATATGGATGCACAAGGCCTAGAGGGACAAGAGCATGATGCGGACTATGAGTGTGATGCATGCATGCTCGAGTAGAAGAAGCAATGGACGATGTGTCGATTACTGAAGGATGCTGAAATTTAGTTTTGTTTTGTTTATTTTAGTTTCACTTTACTTTTACAAGTACTATTTTATAACCCAATGTTATTGGGCTCAATTACAAATGGTTTTATTTGATGGTTGTGAATGGTTGAACCTGAATAACTCGGATACATTGATTATTACGTTTATTTAAGTATCAATAGAAGCTTAATTGGTTTATTATTTTTGCTAATTATATAACTCTGATTAATTATTTGTGACATTGGTCATAATGTGATTGAAACGGACATGACACCGCTTAAGAGATTCTGGGTTGGACAGAACAAAAAGAAGGGTATCAGTTCAGTCAGTTCTAAAATTTTACATATCATAAATTTAGGCTGTGACAAGTTTGGTATCAGAGATTTAAGCTATGTATGCCACTTAACCTAGACGATTCCACATATATTTCAATCAACTAAGAAATAAGTTATAAGAAAAATCAAAAGACCATAATTGATAAACATGAAACAAATATGGTGTTGTATGGTAAATAACCAAAAACATAACGTTCTAGGGAAACACTAGAAATGAATGCAAACCTTGGATTATGTGAATGAAACATATTTGCATAAACAAAATAAAATATAGACAAGTATAAAAAAAAATATAGTAGCCTGATGTTCATAATGAGTATGGTTTACAAGCCAAACCATTACTCATTAAAAGTGGATATAAAATATAAAAATATTTGTATCTGACAGGGGAGGTATAGACCCATGAACCCATTGTAATGTTTGCACCTATGCTATACCCATAGCAGAACACTCGCCCATGTCCCCTAAAGATAGCAAGCCTGCTCTCATCAACGTCGCTTGTATGCTATCAAGGCGAGTGGAGAAGGTGGATTGAGAAAGTGACATCTATTGGATCTGGTTCTCCACTGTATAAGCTTGATCTCTCTGATTGGCCTGGATATCGTGAATCTCAATCATGACATCATCCAATGTAATAGGAGGCCATGCAGAACCCATAGGGAGATTGCCACTCTCTCTCGGTATTTTCACTGGTACATCCTCGTCCTCACTTTGGTCTGTCTCATCTGCGTCTACCACTGTAGGAACCTCTCATCATCTAGGTGGGGGTAATGGTGTAGCTTACAACTCATCATCAAATAATACCACTTCATGCAACTCTATCTTCATGATGGCGTACCAGTCAAAATCAGCAGCCACTGTCTCGTCAATGGCAAGCGTACCATACACATCAATGTCATACAGAGTGAAGAGGTGTGTGAGCAACCTCCCATATGGCAGACGGGTAGAACTAGTACTCTCTGCAACCATGATCATAGTCCTCATCAGAATGTAAGGCAAGAAGATGGGAGTGTGAGTCACCAAGAGGTATGTGAGAAACTGGCAGAAGGCTGACACTTCATTGTAGTCGCCGCCTTGAGGAACAATATTGTGTTGAATGATCCTATAGTATACTCTGGGAAAAGGATGTAGTTGGCACACTGATGATTATGGCTTGGGATGAGGATCTGACCCTAAATTTTTACTCTCATACCCTCATTCAAAAAGTCCTTCTCTTTCAGACCACCAAAAATCACCTCGCCGTCCATAAAAATCCCTAGGAGACCCATCTGCTGCTCGGTGTTGAATAAGATGTCAACAGCCATCACTCGGCTAGTAAAACATAGAACACAAGTCATGGAAAACTCAACGAAACCTTCGACCTGAAGGTTATAATAAAACTGTCTCACCAACTCTGGCCTGCTGATGATGTTGTATTGTAGAATGGGTGACCAATCCATAATGTCAAAGGTTTCCAGGACATCGAAACATTCCAAATCCTTGAATACCACCCGTCCACCCGCCTCTACCAATCTATTTTCAATCTAGGGATAAGATTCCCATGCTTCCAGTGAATGGAATCATACATTGTCAAACACTGGAGGAGTAGAGACTCTGGACCTCTTTCTTGGAGCCATCCTCTGCAAAAGAAAGAAATAAAAAATAAGTTTAACCAAACAGGATGAAAAGGAAATAGAGAGAAATAGTAATGAAGGGTGTGATAAAATAGTTGGGTGGTACTCAAAATAATTTAGAATTGTAAAATGTTAGGTAAACATGAGAGATATTGAAATTTAGAAGAAAATCCCAAATTGAGTATATACAAGAAATAGGAGGAATTCCCATATCCCACCTATAAAGGCCATGGAAAACATTGATGAAATGTAAACAATCATGTCAAGTGATTTACAACCCAAGCATGTTAGTTGCATTCATATAGATAAATTCTTAGAAGGAAAGCTGTAGAAGATATTTAAACTTGAATGCAAGAAAGGAAATATCATTTTCAACATGATTCCCAAGCATTATGTAATGTAAAATGTGATATAATAAATTGTGATTACTAATAATGCATTAAGAAAGCATTGGAATGGACAAAAATATGCTAGAAAAGGTTAAGTTAGGGTCTGAGAATGACAATCCCAAACTCTAGAAAGGAGAAAAGTAGGATTAGAAACCAAGAATCATACCTTTGATCAATGAGGAAGAAGTTTGAGTGGGTTGCCGAGGGTTTGAACTCCACCGGATGCTAGAACATGGTGTCCGGTGGTGACCTAGAGAGTCCAAACTGATGCTAAGAAAATAGAAATGAATAGTAGATTTTCAAATCCCGCATGGGATTTATAGGACAGAAAAAATCCCTCAATCGATCGTGATTCCAAATGTGATTCCCGATGGAAATCACAACCGGTTATTACGATCAGATATCCCCATCGGTCAAGAATTTCGCTCTCCGTAATGGTACCGGTCTGGACTACCGATCATGTGACTGTCACGACTAGATATCATGATCGGATAGTCCTAGAAGACCCAAAATTGGTTATGGTCGTGAGTACCGGTTGTGATTTATGGAAACCAGATGCCGCGATTGGATGAGTGAAAAATTGATTAAAATGTTTAGTTGCCTATTATGTATTGGTGTTGTTACATACATGTTCTATTCCAATACTACCCTTATGCCGTTATCATGAAACATGTCACTAACCATCTAATGAAACGTTTCATAAATTGTTAACGATCAAATGGCACCAAATACCCGATTAGGTTCATGCAATAATGGTGACGATGATAATGATTCGGACTCGAATGATACACAGCCACCTACTCTGCCCCATGGTAATGGCACTTAGGGGAATGACATGTTACCATAGCCACCTAAACCTATTGCCGAGAATATCCCAGCGATCATGAGGATCATAGCTCACACCTTGGGACAGTGTAATGTGCTTAGAGACCAGCAGCAGGAAAGTCAGGCCCAGTAGCTATAGTTTTTCGCCGACCTCAGAGACATACTGAGGCCAGCACTGACACCTCGATGATAGCTCCTTAAGGAAACAATACCACCACTGTTCCATTACATGGAATCAATACTACCAACATTGCTAAAACATTGATAGCTCAGGACAGGGTTGCGAATGAGACTAATAGTACGATATTTGTAAAACCCATATCGAACTAACCGATCTTACCACCTTGTATCAGGTCTTCCTATCATATTCGGGCCAAGTGGACCAAGGGCATGGAGAAACTACAAGACCAGATACGAAAATTAACCCAAAAATAGTTGATTATGAGCGTGTGGTCGCATACCTAAACAGGTGTGATCGACCACACCTCAAAAAAATGCAACGATAGGAATTTATGTCGTGTGGTTCCATGTTTCAGAGGGTGTGGTCGACGGGTTCTATGACCCCACCTCCGACCACACGGATTCCAGACAGAACCGAGTTTAGGAAACCTTCCTAATCCGAAGGGGGTTCTTTCCTAAACTCAGTACGGCTTATTGTGGAGGGTTTTCGTCTATAAATAGGACGTCCCTTAGCTTCTTTCATCCTTTTAGAACTCAAACTAAAAGTGAGAAACAGAAGATAAGGAAGAGAAGGAGAATTGAAGAGGAAGACTAAGAAGGGTAAATTCAGAGAAGACCTCTAAATCTTGAACAAGGTTAAGGTATGGAACATTCCCCATGTCAATTGAGAGCCTAGAATAGTTCATGAAAGAGATAGGATTTAAGTGAGAACCTAATCATCAATCCATGGACAAATTCCAAATGAATCCATGGAAGGAATTTATGTGGATGTAGATTCAATATAAAATACTAGTTCTGAGCCGTAGAACAATCCTAGGAAGGACCATGATGATAAGCCAATGAATCCAAACATGAAGGAATGGAGTTGAGAGTGAAAAGTCGACCATCACACGTGTGGTCGCATGATGTGCGACCACACGAGACATACATATTCGACCATACACCCCCGGGATGTTTCCAAGGAGGTTGTGGTAGCATGTGTGGTCACAGGATATGCGACCACACCCCCTGTGGTTACAGAAACTGAGACCACAGGTGCTGGCTGCCACACCTGCGACCCCTCAGTTTTTGTTGGTTTAAACTGATGAAAATAAATTCTAATTAAAAATCTATAAATTTGTTAGATTTCCCAGTGGTCTAAGAGTGAATTTCAAAGCTTGAACGAGGATCTACTATCAACCAAAGGTGAGGGAACAAGACCTAAATTAATTGGCAAATAATAAACTATTTCTATTTATTGAGTCCAATGCCATGAATGATTCTATGCTTGTATGCTTGTAATTTGCATTTCACATGTCATCCAATATTTCTGTTATTACTATTCATGCATATTTAATTCAGTTTATTTATAACATGATGATGATGATGATGCTAGGAATAGGCATGTGAATGTATGTATGTGGTTAGTGTACTTGCTGCGAGTGGA
The DNA here is from genome assembly GCA_028583415.1 of Protea cynaroides. Taxonomy (NCBI): domain Eukaryota; kingdom Viridiplantae; phylum Streptophyta; class Magnoliopsida; order Proteales; family Proteaceae; genus Protea; species Protea cynaroides. The sequence continues at coordinate 32,631,746 of CM053270.1, read as the reverse complement.
GCATCAGGGGGAGGACGTGACATTGTGCTTCATCTTGGTTAACAGACTCTAGCTCTATATCTAGTCATGTCTTGTCCACTAACATCGTCGTATCGCCATTACCTTAGCAGAACTATTACTTCGTAGGGCATCAGGGGAGGTAGTCTCGGACCGTGTAGTCTCTGACTCTACTGGGGGGCTTAGCTCTATCTCTATGGATATATTGAGGGATGCTGGGGTTAGGCCTTGGATACACTATTTTATATTAGGACTGGTATGGGTAGGGCATCAGGGGAAGTGTCATGCGCTGTTTGATTCGGACACTTTAGCTCTATCTCTATTCCATGATGGGTGCATGTAGGACGGCAATGGTGTTTGATCCATTGGGTGGCTTCACACACTCGTGTATAAATGTGCGACGCCCACCAATCCTTTCTATTACACATTGCAAACTTATGAACCAAACCAAAGATATGAATTGAATGCATGCATGTGTTTGTTGCATTGTTTTGTTTTCTCACTGAGCCATGATGTTTGCTCACCTTCTCGATGTCGAATATTTTTAGTTAATGATGCAGATACTACTATAAAAGATTATGTGAATGCTCGAGTGTACGAACATGTTGTGGCGATGGATATGGAAGCTATGATGGAGTCGCATGATTCGTCTTGCGAGTGCAACTCATGCGTCTTTGATTAGATATAGTTATTGGATTATTCAGAAGATGTAATTAATTAAATTGTTTTATTTTATGTCTTCAGTTATTTGAGATAATTGGATACTTTATTTATGATATCATTGTCAGATACTCAGTTCATTAATATTAAAGACTTCCGCTATTGTTTATTTACTCTGATTATGCTTATGGATGTATATGGTTTAATAAAAAAAAGACAGAGCATATTCGAGATCTTGGTTGAACCGTTGGATCATAGACAGTTCATCACAACATTCTGATTGCTGCAAAATTGGGGTGAGACAATATTAGTTATTCATACTCAATATCAGGTCATACCAGTGCCATAACAACAAGATCCATCCAGGACTGTAGAGTAGCTCATGAAAATGAAACCACTAAAATTCACTAGGATTGGGACTAATCCCTTATAGTTGGCAATTTTGATTAAGTCCATGGAGAAGACACTAAAAATGATGACATGTACTAAAGATGAGAATATCTTGTATGCCACTTATATGCTCGAAGGTAAACCAAATACATGGTAGGAGTCCACTCAGCCTCTCCTAGCGACCAAGCATCCCTAGATCACTTAGGTAATCTTTAGAGAGGTCTTCTTCTACAAATACTTTCCAAATATCTTTAGAGATAGGAAGGAGGTCGAGTATCTAAATGTGTCATAGGGAAAACTATCTGTAGATGAGTACAAACAATAATTGAATGAACTATTTTACTTTGTCCTAGCTAGCATGAAAGAAGAGGCAACCAAGGCTTGGTGGTTCACAAAAGGATTGCGAGGCAACATCCGAGCTACTGGGGATGCACTGGGTAAAGAAGTGTACTCTGACACTGTTCAAATGGCCAAGATCATTAATCCAGTCTACGAGACAGCTACTTTGCCTAGAAAAGAACTAATAAGAGAATAACCAACTTCACCGACGGAAGGACAACAACCAAAACCTTTCCTGTAGCTTAAACTCCAGCAAAGTCTACCACAGCTAAGGCAGAACCCATAGGAAACCATCAAACTGCCTTACCTACCACCAATCTCAAATGTTTTAATTGTGGGGAGACAGGATATTTCTCTAGAGTTTGTCCTCACCCTCTTAAAGCAACTCAAACGGGAAAGGTGTACGTTGTTTTAGCTGAAGAAGTAGAGGTTTCCCCTGATATGGTGATAGGTATGCATTTACAGTTGTTACACTATCGTTTGCATGCATAAACTAAAATATGATAAATTACCTTAGGTACGGTAACTATTGCAGGAGTATGGGCAAAGTTACTCTTTGATTCAAGAGCTACCCACTCCTTTGTATCTCCATCCTTTGGAGAGAGTATCAAAGGTGAAATGAATACCCTCAAGGTGCCATTGATTGTCTTTTCACCTCTTGGAGTGGAAGTGATCCTCAATGAATACCAAGGGCCATGCCTAGTCCTAATAGATGGTAGAAGTCTGGAGGCAAATCTAATTCAACTGGACATGTCAGACTTCGATGTGATCTTGGGTACAGATTGGTTATCTCTACACAAGGCAAGTATCTAGTGTATGGAGAAGAAGCTATTGTTTGACGAAGGTGAAGGGGTAATGTTTTAGTTCATAGGGGACATGAAGCCTAAGAAGAGGAAGCTATTTCTCTCAACACTTAAGGCAATTAAGTGTCTACAAAATGGGGTAGTAAGATTCCTAGTGTCTATTCTTGATGTGATTGCAAGGCCATGGTTAAAATACCTTGAAGTGGTAAAGGAATTTCTTGATGTATTCCCTGAAGACCTACTTGGATTGCCACTAAACTGAGTAACAGAGTTTGTGATTAACCTACTACCAGGATCGGCACCAGTATCAAAGGCCCCATACCGAATGGTACCTATAGAATTGAAGGAACTGAATGTGCAATTACAAGAACTATTAGACAAAGGTTTCATCAGACCTAGCATCTCCCCATGGGGTGTACCTGTACTATTCATGAAGAAGAATGATGGTAGTGTACAATTTTACATTGACTACCGCACGTTAAACAAGCCGACCATTAAGAATCAGTATTTGTTACCAAGGACAGATGACCTATTTGATCAAC
>CM053270.1:32315010-32628515 GCA_028583415.1 Protea cynaroides | reverse complement strand
CAATATATTTTTCGAGGTATATGAAAGAGATATAAGGGTAGAACAACAATGATAAAGAAGGTGTAAGCTAATGTGCTTTTTGGGATATGAGATTATTGGCGTTAGTCTTTGAAAAATCATAATAGATTAAGGAGCCGGATGTGCTCTTAAGACCTTTGTAATAGATTTTGCTAGTTCAAGCCCTTTTGGACTAGATGTTGTATTGGATGAGTACAATGTTCAAATCATATGGATGGACAGAATTTGGAAGCAACATAAATAAACTTGATATGGCAAACTTTAACGTCATCTTGGGAATAGACGGGTAGTCTCAACACTCTACAAAGTTGTTATGTGTATAGAATAGGTTATCATTCAAGAATAAAGATGGCATATAATTTAGTTTTTATTGGAAGCATGTTGCCTAAGTAGTGAAAGTTGATCCTCCCTATGCTAAAGGTGAAGAGATGCTTTGAAGAGAAAGGAGTTGGATATGTGGTATTTGTGGTGGACGTTACTAAAGAAGCAACACCGAAGGAAGATATTGATGTAATGAATAAATTCCCTGATGTGTTTCTAGGAGACTTACTTGTGTTGCCACCTGATCATGCAACTGAGTTCGTCATCAACTTGTTACCAAGGATGATACCTGTGTCAAAGGTACCAATAGAATAGCTTCTACAGAGTTGAAGGAATGGAAGACTCAACTATGGGAGCTTTTAGACAAAAGACCTAGCATATCACCATGGGGAGCGTTAGTATTGTTCGTGAAAAAGAAGGATGGTAGTGTTCGACTGTGTATATATTATCGAGAATTAAAAAAGCTTATAATCAAGAATCGGTACACTTTGCCTCGGATCGATGACTTGTTTGATCAGTTGCAATGTGCCAAAGTGTTCTCCAAAATTGATCTTCAGTGAGGATACCATCAGTTGAAGATTAAGGAAGGTGATATTCCAAAAATAGCATTTAGAACAAGATATGGACACTATGAATTTTTAGTCATGTCTTTTGGATTAACTAATGCACCTGCAACTTTTATGGAATTCATGAATTGGGTATTCCATGATATGTCAGATACATCAGTCATTATATTTATTGACGATATACTAGTCTACTCCAAGGACAAAAAAAGCCATGTCACAAATCTAAGAACCGCTCTACGACGACTAAGAAAAGAGAAGCTTTATGCCAAATTTACAAAGTGTGAGTTTTGGCTAAATGAAGTCGCTTTCTTAGGTCATGTAGTATCTGCTGAATGAATTAAAGTAGATCCTAGAAAGATTGAAGCAATCGTAAAATGGAAAGCACTTAAGAATGTTGTAGAAATCAGATGTTTCTAGTTTTAGCTGGTTATTATCGACGATTCGTGGAATATTACTCTAGAATCTCCGTACCTCTCACCAGTCTGACAAAGGAAGGAGAAAATTTTGTTTGGACCGATAAATATGAAGATTGTTTTCAAACATTAAAGGCTAAATTGATATCAACTCCCATCTTGACTATTCTAATCCCAGGACAACCATTTACCATCTATACTAATGCATTTGGGTTAGGTTTAGGATGTGTGCTTACGCAAGGAGAACAAGTAGTTACGTATGCCTCAAGACAACTGAAGACACATGAGAAGAACTATCCTACTCATGACTCAGAATTAGCAGTAGTAGTACATGCTGTTAAGATATGGAGACATTAATTGTATAAAGAGAAATTTTAAATTAAACCAGATCATAAGAGTCTCACTCATCTTTTTAATCTGAAGGAGTTAAACATGAAACAAAGAAGATTGTTGGAATTACTAAAGGATTATGATTGCAATATCCAGTATCGTACAGGAAAAGCTAATGTAGTTGCTGACGCACTGAGCATGAAAGCTATGACAGAATCCCAAGAAGAAGTTAGTGCAAATGCTGTGGCATGTGTTACAGGAAGAGTATTAAATTATGATAAATAGAAGTTCATGATTGATATTCTGAATGAATCAACAGGCCAAGGTTTTATTCATCTATTCTCAAACATGTTTGCTACATTGAAGATTGTACCTGATCTATTAGATGAAGTAAAAGCCGCTATTAAATCAGACCCTTATTTGAGAACGGTGCAAGAAGACCTCAAAAAAGGTAGAACTACTCCTGAGTTCACCTTGAAAATTGAAAAGGTACTAAGATACAAAGAAAAGGTAAGTGTTCCTAAAAATGAAGACTTGGATATTAGACACAGACTAATGAATGAAGCTCACACCACCGCTTATTTGGTACATCCTGGAAGTACGAAGATGTATCATGATCTGATGAAACTATATTGGTAGAGAGGAATGAAAGCGAATGTTGCTAAATTTGTGTCTCAATGCTTGAATTGTCAGCAAGTAAAGGCTGAAAGGCAAAAACCTGTAGGATTATTGTAGCCACTGCCAAAACCAGCATGGAAATGGGACTGCATCACTATGGACTTCGTCACCGGATTACCATTGACTCCCCTAGTAGTTGACACGATCTGGGTGATTATCGATCGATTGATCAAGACATCTCATTTCATAGCTATACGACCTCAGTATACCCTATAGAGATTTGCCAAGCTATATGTGGATAATATTGTTAGATTGCATGGTGTACCTGAAAGCATTTTGTCCGACAGAGACCCACGCTTTACCTCAATGTTTTGTGAAGGATTACAGAAGGCTATGGGTACAACATTGTAGTTCAGTACTGCATTCCATCCTCAGACAGATGGAGTGTCACAGCGTACCATTCAAAATTTAGAAGACATGCTTCGAGCTTGTGATATTGGTTTTAATGGATCATGGGATGAGAAACTACCATTGATCGAGTTGGAGAAAGGGGCATTATCGGACCAGAGTTTGTTGAAGAGACTTGTCGAGTAGTCGACATAATTAAGAAAAGCGTTAGAACAGCTTAGAACCGTTAGAAACAGTATGCAGATAATCGACATCAAGACCTTAAATTCGTAGTAGGTGATATCGTATTCCTAAAAATAACTCCTATGCTGGGTTCGAAACTGTTCGGATAGAAAGGGAAGCTAAGTCCGAGATATGTAGGGCCATATGAGATTTTAGCTAAACGTAAGAAAGTGACATATCAGTTAGCACTACCCCCATCTATGTCAAGTGTGCATATTGTATTTCATATCTCATTCCTGAAGAAGTACGTCAGAGATCCAACACACGTGATAATAGTGGATCCATCGGATCTAACATAAGATTTGACATTCAAAGTAGCACCAATCGAAATTATCAGTTGGAAGGTCCAATGTCTATGCAACCATGACCTTTATTATGTTAAGGATACTTAGAGGAGCCAAGATGTAGAACAGATCACATGAGAAGAAGAGAATGCTATGCGAAAGCAATATCCTCACCATTTCAACTCGGAAGGTACGTGTAAATTTCGAGGACAAAATTTATAATAAGAAGAGGGAGTTGTAAGACCCGTGTCCAACTAATCGGTCTTACCACCTTGTATCAGGTCTTCCTATCATTGTCTGGCTAAGCGGACCAAGTGCGTAAAGATTCCACGGGTCTAGGAACGAAATTAAACCCAAAATCATCTATTTAGGAGTATGTGGTTGCATACATAAACAGGTGTGGTTAACCACACCACAAACTAATGCCACCACTGGAGTCTGAGACGTGTGGTCGCAGTTTTTGGTTGTGTGGTCGATGGGTTCTCCGACCCCACATGTGACCACACGAATTCAAGCAGACTCCGTGATTAGGAAACCTTCCTAATCTGAAGGGGGTTCTTTCCAAATCTTAGTAGGACTCTATATGGAGGGTTTTCCTCTATATATAGGACACCCCTTATCCTCTTTCATCCTTTCATAACTCAAACTGAAAGAGAGAGAAAGAGAAGAGGAGGAAGAGAAGGAGAATTGAAGAGGAAGACTAAGAGGAGGAATTTCAGAGAGAACTCTGAATCTTTAACAAGTTTAAGGTATGAAAACATTACTCACATCGATTGAATACCTATAATATGGAGGAGATAGTGATTCAAAGTGTGACCCCACTCATAAAACCATAGACAAATTCTAAGAGATCCATGGATGGAATCTATTAGGATGATGGATTGTGTAAAATATGAATTTAAGTCACAAAACAATCATAGGAAGGATAATGATGATAAGCCAAGGAATCAAAACTTAAAGGAATTGAGTTGGTAGTGGAAAAGTCGACCATCACATTTGTGGTCACAAGTGTGGTCGCATGTGTGGTCGCATGATATTAGACGATACGAGACACATAGCGACCATAGGCCCTCGGAAAGGTTTCAGGGAGGGTGTGGTCGCATGTATGGCCGCATGGTAAGATCACACATGCCGACCAAATGCCCTCGGGGAAGTTTCAGGGACGGTGTGGTCACATGTATGGTCGCATGATATGCAACCACACCTAGTGACCACACACGTTGTAGTCACAAAAACTGAGACCACAAGTGCAGCCGCACCTGCAACCACTCAGCTTCTGGATGTCTAAATTGCTGAAAATAAATTTTAATTTAAAATCTATAAATTTCTTAGGTTTTTAGGTCGTCTAAAAGTTATTTACAAAACATGGACGAGGAACAACCATCGACCAAAGGATAGGGAACAAGGCCCAAATTAATTTGCTAATAATAAACAATTTTACTTATTGAGTCTAATGCCATGAATGATTCTATGCTTGTATGTTTATAATGTGCATTTCATATGTCATCCAATATTCCTGCTATTACTGCTCACACATATGTAATTCTGTTTATTTATAATACGATGATGATGATGATGTTAGGAATAGACATGTGGATGTATGTGTGTGGTGAGTGTGCTTGATACGAGTGGAGCATCAAGGGGAGGACGTGACACTGTGGTTCATCCTAATCACCAGACTCTAGCTCTATCTCTACTCAACTCTTTCTCACTAACATCGTCGTATCGTCATTACCATAGCAGAACTATTACGTCATAGGGCATCAGGGGTGGTGTTCTCGGACCGTGTAGTCTCTGACTCTGTCGGGGGGCCTTAACTCTATCTCTATGGACGTATTGTGGGATGCTAGGGTGAGGGAACACTGTTTGGCATTAGGATTGGTTAGTTGCGAGCTCAGTTTGCAAGCCCTCCCCAATAGGTGCATACGTATTGGTATGGGTAGGGCATCAGGGGAAAGTTATGCGATGTTTGATCCGACCACTTTAGCTCTATCTCTATTCCATGATGGGTGCATGTGGGACAACAATGATGTTTGATCCATTGGACGGCTTCAGACACTCGTGTATAGAGGTGCGGTGGCCACCATTCCTTTCTATAGCACATTTTAAACTTATAAACCTGACCAAAGATATGAATTAAATACATGCTTATGTTTGTTGCATTGTTTTGTTTTCTCACTGAGCTCAAGATGGATAGCTGACCCTCGCGTGTGCAATTCTTTTTACTTTCTGATGTTGCAGGTATTACGATTGATGATTATGTCGACACGCCAATATATGAATAGGTGGTGGCTATGGATGAGCATGTTGTGCAGGACTATTATGATTTGTTAATTGAGCTTTTCAACTATGGATACGCTTAGTGTTTAACTTTCATATTTGAATATTTGTAATATGTATTATATTATATTTTGGTTACTTAGAGATAACTGAAATATTAATTATTTAACATGATTAGACCTTTGTTCCTTATTAATTAGACTTCCACTATTTACTTTATTATCTCTTATTAATGTGGTTTGGTTTAACGTAGATGGCATAGCCTATACGAGATGGATGAACCATTGGTTCATTGACAGTTCATCACACCATTCTAGTTGGTTTAGAATGGGGTGTAACAATCTGAATGAAATTACAAGAGGAGCTAGACATATCAGAAGGATCTTTAGAAAACGTGATCATATGTGAACTTGTAAGCCTATTCACGGCACTACAAAAATGGCAAAACTAGTTATGGAAGTGTTAGGACATTGAAAGAAGACCTACAGAAGGGAAGAATACACCCGTACTTCACTCTCTCGAGTGATGGTGCACCCAGATTTCGAGGAAGACTCTGCATCCCACCAATGGCAGAGGTCATTAAAGATACAATTTTGAAGGAAGCCCATAACGGACCATACTCAGCTCACCAAATATGTATGAAGATGTACCATGACTTGAAGAATACCGTTTAGTTGAGAAGGATGACGGAAAACATGGTAGAATTCATATACAAATGCTTGACCTACTAGCAAGTAAAAGTAGTCAAATAAAACCCTTTAGGATTGCTTCAGCCACTATCGATACCAAAATAGGTGTAGGACTACATTGCTATGGATTTTATGACTAGGTTACCCTTAACCATAAGGGCAGTAGATGTGGTTTTGGTAACTTTGATCGGCTCACGAAGAGAGAAAAGTTTATAGTAGTAAAACCCTAGTACACCATTGATGGACTAACAAGATTATATGTGAACCAAATAGTTCATCTGCATGGCATGCCATAGAGCATCTTGTCAGATAGAGACCCCAAATTTACCTCTAAGCTTTGGGAAGGACTACAGCAAGCAATGGGTACTGAGCTAAACTTTAGTACAACCTTTCATCCTTAGACCGATGGTCAATCGAAAAGGACCATTCAGATCATGGAGGACATGCTGCAAGCTTGTGCTATTGACTTCAAAGGAGCTTGGGATGAGAAGCTACCACTGATGGAATTCTCCTACAAAAATAGCTGCCAAACTAGCATTGGCATGGCTTCATATGAAGCCATATACGGGAGAAGATGTCGAACACCCTTATATTAGGAGGAAAGAGGACGGAGAGAACGGTTCAAACACCATTTTTATAGAAACTTCTGTACCAGAAAAAATGGAATCTCCAATTATAGCCCCTCTGGGATGTAAAATATATCTCTTATCACCATCCCCATAGTGTATGAGACAAATGTATACATTTCGGTTTCAAACTCCGATTCGAACTGGAGAAGTACGCCATGCTAATGTGCCTTGGACGATCCACATCTCTAGGTCAAGCATTGATGAGCACATTGAACTATCCATTTGGTTGAGAGCTCTCATATCCCAGATATGGACGAACTTCATCGAAGAGACATAGAAAAGCAAAACATCGAAGACGAAATGAGGTTCGAACAACTTCTGTTGATAAAAAACAATCTCTTCCCATGGTGTAGAGACTACTGGTGCTTGAGCGCTGACGCAAATTTTTGGCCGTATCTTGCTGCTGATCTACGACCACCCTTTATTAGAGTAAAGGTGCAACTACTCATTCTTAGGCTGAGACAGTATTACGATTCGATGACCAAGTCAGAGACTACTGGACGTCTCACCGAGTCTCTCAACGAGGACGTTGAGACTTTTCGATTAAAAAAAAAGATAGAGAAAAGAATCATCGGACAAGACTTCGTGCAAGAAACTTGTCAAGCAGATGATATGATCAAAGAAAGTATCAAGGTCACACAAACTCGTAAGAAGAGCTGCTCCAATATAGGAAGAAAAGACATCGTGTTTGTGATGGGAGAAAAAGTATTTCTAAAGATTTCATCCTTGAGAGGATTATAGTGCTTTGGCAGGAAGGAAAAACTGAGTCGTAGATATGTGGGACCTTATGAGATCATCAAGCGATGCGGAGCAGTGGTGTAAGACCCGTATAACGAACTAACCGGTCTTACCACCTTATACTAGGTCTTCCTTTCATGGTCGAGCCAAGTGGACCAAGTACGTGAAAAGAACACAAGATCAAGTATGAAATCACCCCAAAAATAGTCAATTATGAGTATTTGGCCGCATACCTAAACAGGTGTGACCGACCACACCTCAAAATAGTCCAACCACATGAATTTTGGTCTTGTGGCCGGACATTTCAAAAGGTTTGGTCGATGGATTCTGCGACCCCACCTCCGACCACACGGAACCCAGTCAGAACCGAAAATTTTGAAACCTTCCTAATTCGAAGGGGATCTTTCCAAATCTCATTAGTGTATATTATGGAGGGTTTTCCTCTATAAATAGGACATCCCATAGCCTCTTTCACCCTTTTATAACTCTAATTGAAAGTGAGAGAAAGAGAAGAGAAGGAAGAGAAGGAAAATTGAAGAGGAAGACTAAGGAGGAAGAAAATTTAGAGAAAACCCTGAATCTTGAGCAAGCTTAATGTATGAACAGATTCCCCACGATAAATTGATAGCCTAGAATAGTTTATGATGAAAATAGGATTTAGGAGAAACCCAAACTATCCATCCATGGACAAATTCCAAGAGAATCCATGGAGAAAATTATGTGGACATTGGATGGTATATAAAATAATAGTCTTGAGCCAAAGAACAATTGTAGGAAGGACCATGATGATAGACCAAGGAATCCAAACATGGAGGATTAGAATTGAGAGTGAAAGGTTGACCATCACATGTGTGGTCGCACATGTGGTCGCATGATGTGCGACCACACGAGACACACATGTCCGACCACATGCCCTCGGGAAGTTTCCAGGGAGGGTGTGGTCGCACGTGTGGTCAGAGTATGTTCGACCACACCCTGCGACCCCACGCCCTGTGGTCGCAGAAACTGAGAGCATAGGTGCTGCCACACCGGCGACCCTCAGTTTTTGTTAGTCTAAACTCATGGAAATTAATTCTAATTTAAAATTTGCAAATCTATTAGGTTTCCAAGTGGTTTAAAATTGAATTACAATGTTTGAATGAGGATTTACTATCAACTATAGGTGAGGGAACAAGACCTAAATTAATTGGCTAATAATAAACTATTTTTATTTATTGAGTCCAATGCCATGAATGATTCTATGCTTGTATGCTTGTAATGTATAATTCACATGTCATCCAATATTTCTGTTATTACTACTCATGCATATTTAATTACGTTTATTTATAACATGATGTTGATGATGATGCTAGGAATAGGCATGTGAATGTAAGTGTATGGTTAGTAAACTTAATCCGAGTGGGGTATCAGGGGAGGACGTGACACTATGGTTCATCCTAGTCACCAAACTCTAGCTCTATCTCTACTCAAGTCTTGTCCACTGACATCATCATATCGTCATTTCCTTAGCAGAACTATTACGTCGTAGGGCTTCAGGGGAGGTGGTCTCGGACCGTGTAGTTTCGGACTCTGTCGGGGGGCCATGGCTCTATCTCTGTGGATGTATTGAGGGATGCTGGGGTGTGGCCTTCGATACAATGTTTGACATTAGGACTGGTTAGTTGCGAGCCCAGTTTGTTAGCCCTCGCCAATAGGGGCATACGTATTGATATGGATCGGGCATCAGGGGAAGTGTGATGCGGTGTTTGATCTGGGAATTTTAGCTCTATCTCTATTCCACGATGGGTGCATGTGGGATGGAAATGGTATTTGATCCATTGGGCGGCTTCACACACTTGTGTATAGTGGTGCAGTGGCCACCTATCCTTTCTTGGACATTGCAAACTTATGAACCAAACCAAAGATATGAATTGAATGCATGCATATGTATGTTGCATTGTTTTGTTTGCTCACTGAGCCCTGATGTGTGCTCACCCTTTCGACATTGAATATTTTTATTCGATGATGCAGATCCTACAGTAGAAGATTATATGAATCCTATAATGTACGGGTATGTTCCGGCAATGGATGTAGAAGCTATGATGGAGTCAATGATTCATCATGCGAGTGCAACTCATGCGTCATTGATTAGATTATTTGTTGGATTATTTAGAAGATGTAATTAATTAATTTATTTTTTTTATGTGTTAGTCTTTTGGAGATAACTAGATACTTTATTTATGTGATCACTGTTAGATACTCAGTTCATTAATATTAAAGACATCCGCTATTGTTTATTTACTATGATTATGGTTGTGGATGTATATGGTTTAAGCCAAGGGACACGGCCTATTCGAGATCCTGGTTGAACCGTTGGATCATAGACGGTCCATCACACCATTCTAGTTGGTTCAGAATTGGGGTGTGACAACTTGGTATCAGAGTTCTTGGGCTCTGCCTATTAATCTTGTATACTTCCACAAGAGTTGGTGAACTGAGTTAGGATAAAATTTAAAATCATTAATAAGAACACACTATAAGCACCTATGTTGTATGAGACAAAATTAAGAAAGAAAATAATGCACTACTAAGATGAGAAACAAGTTTCATATACACATCAAATAAAAATCATATACATATATATCCAAATTAGAGTACGGTCCATAATCTGGACAGTTACTCTGTTGTATAAGGAAAAAGCAAAAAGAAATGGATTATGGAGCCGGAGGTGCTGGAGGAGTAGGTGTGTCGCGATCTCAGTCATTGTCCTCTGCATACACTCCCGTCAGCAAGGCTACCTGAGTCTAGGTCACCAGGAGACTAGCTGCCATATCGACCATCCGCTGATTAGACCCTCACTAGGCCTCCCTAATCTCACGCAGCAACCTCATCACGTCATCTTGTGGTTGGTGTGAAGGACTTGCTGAGTGGAAAGGAACCCGAGAAGGGCTAGATCCAGTGGAATGCAATGGTGATGGAGGAGGTATAGCGTCTACATCCATGAACATACGATCATCATCCTTAGCATCACCCCCATGGACTCCTGCTGCTGCTGCTGCTGCTGCTACCACCTCAGCGTCTGCTATCTCTACCTGAGTACGGGGACGCACCGTAGCGTTCCTTTCCTCGTCACTGACCTGCGCATCCCGCATCCCCATCTTACAGATGGCCTCCCAGTCAAGGTCAAACGAGAAGGTATCCTCATGAATCCTCTCATCCACTAAGTCGACATGTAGGCGAGTGAGTAAGGTAGTGATCAAACGCCCATAGGGCAGGTTGCCTATTTGACCAGGCATCGTAGCACGGCACATCATCCTGATAATAATGTATGGAAGGCAGACGGTCTACCTAGGGCAGATGCAGTACAAGAGATACTGGGTCAACTGGGAAATCTTCTCATAATGCCCACTCTAAGGAATCAAGTTGTGCTGAATAATCTTGTAGTACACCCGTGGTTCTGACTGTAGGTCGATTGCCTTCATCTCCCAGCGATCATCTCTAAGAAGCTGGAGATCAATCTCTATACGCATCATCAAAGATAGGAACTGGGGTTCCTTACTGCACAGTATACCAAGGGGTCGTCGTTTGAAATACCCAGGAGATCAGACAACTCCATGCAGTTAAGGAGATCTCCACCACTTTAACATAACTGATGATCCTGAGCACTCTACCCACGTCTGTATCATTTGGATCAGCCACTACCTAAAGGTTGCAATAAAACAACTTCACTAGAGCAGGACAGGTGCAAGCCTCATATAATATCACGGGGAGCCAACCCATGTCACCAAAAGCACCCTCTACATTAAACAAGGCTAGAATAGCCAAGTTTACATAACGACCCCCTTCTACCTTTTTACGCTCATAACGAGGATACTGAGCCTCTACTTCATTAGACCGGAAACGAATAGGATCATGAACTCTGAGAACTTTTGTGCGAGCCATGTTATCTGTAAAGACACAGACAAATAGACAAGATATGAGTTATATAGCAAAACTCAAAATTTTGGCATTATAGCGGCATGATTTGGCCAAAAGCCTCACTTTTCACCGAAAAAGTTGGGCATGAAGACTTACATAAGTTCCAAACCATCCTGCAAGGCTCATACAGTTGAAAATTTAAACTAGGAAAATCGAATTTGAAGAAATTACAACAATTTGGAAAAATCCCAAAAATTAGGTCAAAAATTGAAAATTTCAAGTAACCGATGAAAATCTCAAAAACTAACCGATGAAACTCAAATTTTCTTGAGGGATTTTGTGTAAGACCCGTATCAAACTAATCGATCTTACCACCTTGTACCAGGTCTACCTATCATGGTCGACCCAAGTGGACCAAGTGCGTGAAGAAATCACATGACCAGGAATGAGTCTAACCTAAAAACAGTAAATGTCAGGGAAGCGTCGCATGCCTAAACAAGTAGGGTCGACCCAACCTCAACAGAACTCCAACCAATGACTTTTTAGTTGTAGGGTCAGATGACTAAGAAGAGTAGGGTCGACGGATCCTGCGACCCTACGTCCGACCCTACGATGACAGACAAAAACCAAAAATTAGAAAACTTTCCTAATTCCAAGGAGATCTTTCCTAAACTCATTGGGACTTATTATGGAGGATTTTCCACTATGTCCCTTAGCCTCTTTCACTCATTTACAACCCTAATTAGAAGTGAGAGAAAGAGAAAGAGAAGGAAGAGAAGAAGAAAAGGAAACTTTAAGAAGAAGAGTATGGAAAAGAAATAAACATCAGAGAAACCTCTGAATAAAGGTATGAACCTAATTCCTTACCTGAATAACTGATCCTAGAATAGTTATGAAGAACATAGGATTAGGAGAAACCCAAGTCATCCATCTATGGACAAGTTCCAAGAGATTCCATGGAGGAAATTGTTATGGACAATGAATAGTATATAACTTGGAGTTTTTAGCCATAGAATAATCATAGAATGGACCATGAAGTAAGCCAAAGGATCAAAACATGAAAGAATGGACTTTAGAATGAAAGGTCGACTCAGAATACGTGTGGTCGCACATAGGGTCGAATGATATCTGGCCCTACGAGGCCACGGGATCAACCACATGCCCTCGGGAAGTACCAGGGAGGGTGTGATCGCACGTAGGGTCGAATGGTATCCGACCCCACGTCCGACCCTACACCTTAGGGTCTCAGAAACTGCTACCTTAGATGCTACCCTACTCGCAACCCTACGAAGTCAGTTAGTCTAAATTTATTGGAATTAATTCTAATTATAATCTATTGACTTGTTACGTCTTTCTAGTGATTTAATAGTGATTCATAAAGTTTGAACGAGGATCTACGCTCAATCAAAGGTGAGGGAACGAGACCTAAACTAATTGACTAATAATAAACTGTTTTTGTTTATTGAGTCCAATACCATGAATGATTTTATGTTTGTATGATTGTAATGTGCATATCAAATGTCATCCAATATTCCTATTATTATCGTTCATGTATATTTAATTTCTGTTTTATTTATAATATGATGTTTATGATGATGCTAGGAATAGGCATGTGATTGTATGTGTGTGGTTAGAGTACTTGATGCGAGTAAGGCATCAGGGGGAAGACGTGACACTGTGGTTCATCCTGGTCACCAGACTCTAGCTCTATCTCTACTCAAGTCTTGTCTGCTAACATCATCGTATCGCCATTACCTTAGCAGAACTATTATGTCGTAGGGCATCAGGGGAGGTGGTCTCGGACCGTGTAGTCTCTGACTCTGCAAGGGGGCCTTATCTCTATCTCTATTGAGGTATTGAGAGATGCTGGGGTGAGGCCTTGGATACACTGTTTGACATTAGGATTGGTAAGTTGTGAGCCCAGTTTGCAATCCCTCGCCAATAGGGGCTTACGTGTTGGTATTGGTCGAGCAATAGGGGAAGTGTGATGCAGTGCGGTCCTAAGCACTTTAGCTCTATCTGTATTCTATGGGGGGGTAGATGTGTACAACAATGGTGTTTGATCCGTTTGGTCGGCTTACACACCATGTGTATAGAGGTGAGGCGGCCACCAAACCTTTCTATAGCACATTGCAAACTTATAAACCTGACCAAAGATATGAATTGAATGCATGTATATGTTTGTTGCATTATTTTTTTTGCTCACTGAGCCGTGATATGTGCTCAGCTTTTCGATGTCGAATATTATTAGTTAATGATGCAGGCACCACCATAGAAGATTATATAAATGCTCCGATGTATGAACATGCAGCGGCGATGGACGCTGAAGTTATGATGGAGTCGCATGATTCATCATGCGAATGAAAGTAATGCATTTTCGATTAGATTTTTATTTGGATTATTAAGGAAATATAATTGATTATTTTATTTACTTATGTCTTAGTCAATGAAAGATAATTGGATATTTTATTTATGTTATCATTTTTAGATTCTCAGTTCATTTAATATATAAGACTTCTGCAATTGTTTATTTACTCTAATTATGGGTATGGATGTGTACGGTTTAAGCAAACGGACATAGCCTATTCGAGATCCTGGTTGAAACATTGGTTTATTAGAGGTTCATCACACCATTCTGAATAGTACAGAATTGGGGTGTGATAACTTGGTATCAAAGCTCTCAGGCCCTGTCCATTAAACTTGAATACTTTCACTAGAGTCCATGAACTTAGTTAGGATAAATTAAAAGCTTTAATACAAACACACTATAAGCACATGTGTTGGTTAAGATAGAACTTAAATAAGACAATAATGTACATATAAAGGGTGAAACCATATATATACCCAAAGAGAAAGAGGGAAAATTCAAAATTTATCCTTATAAACGAATAATATAGGGTACTATCTATAAGTCGGCCAGTTTCCTGAGTATACAAAGGATATAGTACAGCAACAAGAAGGAAGAATCTGTAAACCAGAAAAATTGGAATACCGAGTTGGTACTCACAAGATGTAAAACTCGATGTGTAAGACCCATGTCAAACTAACCCGGTCCTACCACCTTGAACCAGGTTTACCCATCATGGTCGAGTCAAATGGACCAAGGGCATGAAGGAGATCGAGATCCCAGGTATAAAATCGACCCAAAAACACTTAAATTTAGGGGAGGGTCGCACACCCAGTTAAGCAGGGTCGGACCTCCCAAAACAGAAAGTCAGACCCTCAGTTTTGAAGGGAGGGTCGGACAGCTTAAGACCCTAGGGTTGACGGGATCATCGACCCTCGATTTCTGACGAAACTGAAATTAGCAAATTTCCTAATTTTTGGTTGGGATTCCTTCCAAATCTCAATGGGATTATTATAGGACATTCCTAGTCTATTTAAAGGACGTCCCTAAGCCACATTCACTCCTTTCACAACCCTAATTGAATTGAGAGAAAGAGAGAAGAAAGAAAAGAGGAAGAAAGGAGGCTAGGAAGAAGGCTTAGCAAAAAGGAGAAGAATTTGTAGAGAAAAGTAATCTTCTCAGATATGGATACTAATTCCATGAGTTTCTACAGACCTTAGGTTAGATATGTATGAGTGTAGGATTTCGGAGAAACCCAAACCATCCATTCATGGTTAGGTTTTCATGGAAAACCATAGGAGGACGCACGAAAACTATCTAGATGGATTATACATGGTTCTAGACCATCGACTGACTGTTGAATGAATATAGGAAGAAAGCCATAGGACCCCAAACACGAAGAATGGATTAAAAGTGAAAATTGGACCAGAGTGCACCAAGGGTCGCACCGAGGGTCGATAGACCATCTGACCCTAGGTGTTTCTGACCATCGACCCTTAGCATTCGGGAAGTTCAGAATGGAGGGAGGGTCGATAGACCCATCGACCCTAGCATCGACCCTAGCATCGACCCTCAGTTGACAGAATGGTTTTAAATTCTGAATAAATTCTAATTAAATTTTATCGACTTTGTTAAGTCTTCTAGCAATCTAATAACATTGTAACGGTGATTCTAAAGCTTGGAAAAATATCTTTTAGCATGCTAAGGTGAGGAACCTTAACCCCAAACTAAATTGGTTAATAATAAACTATTTTCTATTTCTTGAGTCCTATGCCATGTTTGATTCTATGCGAATATGTTTGTAATGTGCATACAGCATGCCATCCAATATTTCTATTACTTGTTCATGCATATTTACTTCATTGTTTATAACATGATGATGATGATGATAGGAAAAGGCATGTGCTTGTATGTTTGTGGTTGATGTACTTGATGCGAGCGAGTATCAGGGGAGGTGTGATGAGAATGTCAATAAACGTTAACCTTTGGCGGGTCTCAGCACTTTAGCTCGATCTCTAACTCAAGTCTTGTGCATTGGCATCGTCGTATCGCCATTACCTTAGCAGAACTATTATGTCGTAGAGTATCAGGGGAGGTGGTCTCGGTCCTTGTAGCCTCTGACTCTACCGGGGGGCCTTAGCTCTATCTCTATGGATGTTCTGAGGGATGCTGGGGTGAGGCCTTGGATACACTGTTTGGCATTAGGATTGGTTAGCAGCGAGCCCAGTTTGCAAGCCCTCGCTAACAGGGGCTTAAGTGTTGGTATAGCATTATATAGCAATAAACGTTAACCTTTGTTGTATAATGTTATGGTAGGGTGGATGGGGACGACGATAAACGTTAACCTTCGGGCGGGCTTCCACACCCTGTGTATAGAGGCGGTGTCAATAAACGTTAACCTTTGACCACCCAACCTTTCTATTGCACATTGCAAACTATAAACCAAGACCAAAGATATAAATTAACTTTTTGCATGCATATGTAATGTTGCATTGTTTTGGCTACTCACTGAGCCGTGTTGTGTGCTCACCCCTCGACGTCGAATATTTTTAGTTGATGATGCAAGTTATACAGTCGAAGATTATATGAACGCGTCAGCGTATGGAAATGTAGCAGCAATGGAAGTTGGAGTTGAAGACGATACACACGACTCCTCTTGCGAGTGCAACTCATGTGTATTAGATTAAATATTTTTATAGGTTTCTTTATTGGATTTATAGACATGTATTTGGTACTTAATTATTTATGTCTCAGTTTGAACACAGAATAATTTGCTATTATTTATGAATACCATTTTAGTTCTCAGTTCATTTATTTATAAGACTTTTGCTATTGTATAATTACTCTGATTATGATGGTGAGTATATGAAGGTTCAGGTAACGCGGGGATAGCCTATTTGAGATCCTGGTTGGACCGTTGGTTATTTAGCTGTTCATCACACCATTCTAAAATGTGCGGAATTGGGGTGTGACAACTTGGTATTAGAGCATCTCAGGCCTTGCCCACTGAACTATCATACATTCACAGCAATAGTGAACTGAGATAGGATAAAAATAAAAATAGTAATATTAACACATTATAAGCACAAGTGACGTTGAGACCAAATTTAAAAAGAGAATAATACATCTATTAAAAGGAGAAACGAGTTGACATACAATGAGAGTGAAACAAAGAGTAAATATATATCTAAAACAGAGTACGGTCCATAACTCGGACAGTTACTCTGTAGTACAAGGAAAAGTAAAATACAATCAGGAAGCTGGAGGCGAAGGAGGAGGTGGAGCCTCACGATCTCTGTCGTAGTCCTCAGCATAGACTCTAGTCAACCAGGCTATTTGAGTCTGGGTCGTCTATAGACTAGCTATGAGATCAGCTACTCTCCTGTCAGTCGCACACTGGATCTCTATGAGCTCACCTATCTGCGTGTCAGATGTGTGCTGAGCAGCCAACAGCTCATCCACTCTCATGCGCTGAGCATCTAGCAACTCCTCCATCCTCAGGTCCGATCTGCGGTGAGTCTCTCTGATCTCGCGCAACATCTCCATCATATCAGAAGGTGGGCGTGAAGGACCAGCATCATGTGAAGGACTGGTCTCTGGTACCAAAGCCGCCGCAGCAGAAGTACCAGCCCTATCCGCATGCGTGGGTGATGGCGGTGGTATTGCATCGACATCCATATATAAGCGATCATCGTCGACCGGATCCCCACGAGCCCTAGCAGCAGCCTCAGCATCAGCCATCTCAACCCGAGTGTGAGGGCGCACCATCGCGTTCCTATCCTCATCACTAACCTCCGCATCTCGCAGCCCCATCTTGCACATAGCCTCCCAATCTAGAGGCAACGAGAAGGTCTTCTCCTGGATCTTCTCATCTACCAGATCCACCCCCAGACGGGTCAGTAGCAGTGTGATCATGCGTACATAGGGTAGATTACCCCTATGACTGGACAATGTGGCACTAATCATCGTCCGCATGATGATGTAAGGAAGGCAGACCGGCTAACGAGTGCAGATGCAGTAGATCAAGAAGTGAGTCAGCTGAGACACCCTCTCATAGTGCCCACTCTGCGGGATCAGATTATGCTGGATAATCTTGCAGAAGACCCATGGAGCTGGACGCAAGTAACAAGCTCTCATCTGCCATCTATCGGGACGGAGCAACTGGTTGTCGATCTCAGCTCTCATCTCCATCTCAACAAACTGTGGCTCTCCCGGCGCACAGTACACCATAGGGCCATCATAGGCAATGCCCAATAGATCGGCCAGCTGCCGATAATCAAAGGAGATGTGCACCCCCTTGACGTAGCTGGTGATGCGTAACTCCTGACCGAGTTCAACATCAATGTAATTCCCCACCACCTGGAGATTACAATAGAACTGGCGCACCAAATCCGGACAAGTGCACGCATCGTATGTGATGACAGGGAGCCACCCCATATCACCAAATGCTCCCACTACATTGAACAAGGCTAGCTCAGCCAAGTTCACCATGCGACCCCCTTCCACTTTCTTACGGGCATAGTCAGCATACTGTGCCTCAGCTTCATTTGAACGGAAGCGGAGTGGATCACGCAATCTTGGCACTTTGGTACGGGCCATAGTATCTGCAAAAATAAGAAAGAGAAAATAAATCAGAAGTTAGTAGGATAAAATAAAAAATTTGACTTAATAACGACGTAAGTTGACCATAAAATCCCATTTCTCACCATACAAGTGGGCGTAAGAACTTACGTAGGTTAAAACATATCCTACAATCTACATGCAGTAGAAAATTTTAACGGATAAGGTCCAATTTGAAGAAATTGAAGAAAAATCAAAAATTTCGATAAATTAGGGCAAAAAGAGAAAAATTTAAGTTTCTCGATAACCAACCGATGAAACTCAAAATTTTTTTAGGGCTTTCGTTCCTCAAGACCCCAATAACAAAAGCCCCAATAAAAATCAAATTTTTACGGTTGGAAAAAGTTTAATTTGGAAAATACGAGCTAAATGAGCAAAAACCTAGAAATAAAAACCTAAAAACAGGAAAAGTGGGAAATTTTACCTGTAGAGGTGTGGCGGATGTCGAAACTCGGACTAAGGACGATCCACAATAGTGAAGTAGCACTGTAGCAACTCGGAGAGTAGAGACGAGTCGAAACGGAGGAGGAATAGTGAGAATTGACCCAGAATCGGATATTAAAAATCTGATTTTTGGTCCGAGGGTCGGACAATTCGACTGACACCATCGAACCTCCAATCGACCCTCGGCTCTCGAGAATCTGACAGAAAATCGAGGGTCGGACTGAGGGTCGGACACCCATCGACCCTCGCATCGACCCTCAGCTCTCGGGAAGAACAAGTCATTCCCAGGGTCGGATACCAAGGGTCGGACACACCAGCGACCCTCACCATCGATCCTAAATAGAAAAGACAGTATTTATTTCAGACTGAATTGGAGATTTTGAATTTTATATCGGTTAGCGTGCCTACATGAATTATAAATGATTTCTCACTGATTTTGATGATTTTCAGGCACCATCCATCTCGAAAGTAAATATGTTTGGCCGTAGAGTGACCCGACAGACCCGAAACACAGTCCCACCACCACCACCGGCGGATGAGACTAGTCAAGAGAACAATTACGCACAGGGTAATCCCTAGCCGGTAAACCCTACAAATTTGCCACCACCACCACCTGAGCTAACAACAGTGGTGATGAATCTGGCACAACAGCTACAACAAATGCAACATGCACAAGCTCAAATGTAGGTTGCGATGGGAGTTATGTTTCAAGCCACTCAGGCTGCAGCCATGCACACTGGGCAAGCTAGTGCAGCACCAGTGGGTAACCACCCAGCTCAACAGACACCTCAACAACCGGCTGCACCAATTCCAGTGCAAGTCCCAGAAGCAGCCCAAGGGAACTATCAGTATCCACCCCCCTATGTTTGGGGCATACCAAAATCAACTGGATCACTCCCGACTAGTAGAGAGATTTTTGAAGATGAAACCGAGAGAATTCAATGGCAAGCCATCTGATCCACTGTGGCCAGCACACTGGATAGACGAGATGGAAAGGAACTTCCTTATGATGACTATCACTGAGGAAGAAAAAGTGTTATGCGCCACCTTCATGCTCAAAAGGCGACGCACAACATTGGTGGGAATCTACAAAGACATATTTATTGAGCAAGCACGCCCTACTGACATGGGCTATATATAAAGAAGCATTCTTCGAGAAGTATTTCCCCAGAAGCTTCAGAGATTCAATGGAGAAAGAGTTCCTGAGTTTATACCAGGGACAGATGACCGTAGACGCATATCAATAGCGCTACGAAGAACTGTTTTTCTTTGCACCGGCTAGTATGCAAGAAGAAGATACAAAAACCCGTAGGTTTGTCGCGGGACTAAGAGGAAGCATAAGAGAAAATGTTCTGGGTTTAGAAAAGAAGATTTACAACGAAGCTGTCCAAATTGCTCGAATAACTGAATCGAGCCAGAAGGAGAGCTATTTCTCCCAGAGCAGAGGAATCAAGAGACCAGCCGGAAACTCCTACAACAGAGGCAATAATAGGACGTATAAACCTTTTCGTCCTCAGAATTTTGCAACTGCAGCAGCTCAACCACAGCCAAAGTCAAATTTTGAAGCCCCGAAGTGCTATAACTGCAACCAACCAGGGCATATGGCAAGAGAGTGCCCAAAACCCAAGAAGCAACTACATCAAGGACGGGTATATGCCGTTACATCAGAGGATGCTGCCGCATCGCCCGATGTGGTCACAGGTATCGTACCTATCAATGGCGTACCCGCCAGAGTACTCTTTGATTCAGGAGCTACTCATTCATTTATATTTGTGTCGTTTGGAAAGAAGACCAATCTGCCCATCAAAACATTAGACTACAAACTACTTGTACGGTCACCGATGGGATTAGAAGTTGAATTAGAGAAAGGTTATGTACCATGTCCAGTTCTCATTGAAAAGCAGACCTTGGATGCAACCTTAATACAACTTGAGATGGCAGACTTTGACTTCATCTTGGGAAGGGACTGGTTAGCTCGACATTCTGCAAATCTGTTATGCGCAGAGAAGAAGCTAACGTTCAAAGACAAAGAAGGAGCAGAATTTAGTTTCTCGGGAACCAAACTTACCAGGAGACGCAAGCTCATACTCTCCGCATTAAAGGCTAAGAAGTGCCTTGAGAAAGGGGCGGTCGGATATCTAGTATCAGTGGTCGACCTAACCAAGAACGTGCCACAAATGGAAGATATTGATGTCGTGCGAGATTTTCCTGATGTATTTCCGGAGGAACTACCCGGATTACCACCCGACCGAGCCACGGAGTTTGTAATAGACCTAATACTTGGAGCCGCACCAGTATCAAAAGCACCTTATAGAATGGCTCCTACTGAACTGAAGGAATTAAAAGTACAATTACAAGAACTGCTGAATAAGGGTTATATTAGACCCAGTATATCTCCATGGGGAGCACCGGTGTTGTTCGTAAAGAAGAAGGATGGTAGTGCTTGGTTATATATGGACTATAGAAAGTTGAATAAGCTGACAATCAAGAATCGATATCCACTACCCAGGATCGATGACTTGTTCGATCAGTTACAAGGAGCGAAGGTATTTTCAAAGATCGATCTTCGATCAGACTATCATCAACTGAAGATTAAAGAAGGTGACATTCCGAAGACAGCTTTCAGGACAAGATACGGACATTATGAGTTCCTAGTGATGTCCTTCGGACTAACTAATGCACCGGCAACATTCATGGAAATTATGAACCGGGTTTTCCATGATATGTTGGATATGTCGGTCATAGTATTTATTGATGACATATTAGTATACTCCAAGAACAAGGAAACCCATGTCAAGAACCTAAACGCAGCCCTACAGCGTTTAAGGAAAGAGAAGTTATACGCCAAATTTTCAAAGTGTGAGTTTTGGCTAAGTGAAGTCGCCTTTCTAGGCCATGTAGTATCCGCAGAAGGAATCAAAGTGGACCCCAGTAAGATCGAGGCTATAGTGAAGTGGGAAGCACCAAAGAGTGTTTCAGAAATTAAAAGTTTTCTGGGTTTAGCTGGATATTATCGGAGATTCGTAGAAGACTATTCTCGGATTGCCGTACCTCTCACCAGTTTGACCAAGAAAGGAGAAAAGTTCGTATGGACGGATAAATGTGAAAAGAGTTTTCAAACATTGAAGACCAGATTGATATCCGCTCCAATTTTGACCATTCCCGTTCCAGGACAGACATTTACCTTATACACTGATGCATCGGGATTGGGATTAGGATGTGTGCTTATGCAAGGAGAGCAAGTGGTTGTGTATGCATCGAGACAGTTGAAGGTACATGAGAAGAATTACCCCACTCATGATTTGGAGTTAGCGGCAGTAGTACATGCTGTCAAGATATGGAGACACTACCTATACGGAGAGAAATTTCAAATTAAGTCGGACCATAAAAGTCTTACTTATCTATTTAATCAGAAGGAGTTGAATATGAGACAAAGAAGATGGCTGGAACTATTGAAAGACTATGATTGTGATATCTAGTATCATCCGGGAAAAACGAACGTGGTAGCAGATGCATTGAGCAGAAAAGCAATGATAAAGTCTCAAGGAGAAACTAGCACGACTGCAGCAATGTATACCAACGGAATGGTGTTCAATCACGGCAACGAACAATATGTGATAGATACAACGGATGAATCAGCTAGCCAAGGGTTTATTCATCGGTTTTCGAATATGTTTGCGGCATTGAAGATTATACCAGATATAGTAGACGAAGTGAAGACAGCTATCAAAGCAGATCCTTATCTGAGAACAGTGCAAGAAGATATTGAGAAAGGTAGGACCAACCCTGAGTTCACCTTAGATACCGAGAAGGTACTGAAATATAAAGGGAGAATGTGTGTACCTGAAACAGAAAGTATGGACATTAGACACCGACTGATGAAGGAAGCCCATACCACCATCTATTCGATACATCCTGGAAGCATAAAAATGTATCATGATCTAAAGAAACTGTATTGGTGGAGGGGAAAGAAGGCAGATGTAGCCAAGTTCGTGTCTCAATGCTTAAATTGTCAGAAGGTAAAGGCGGAACGACAAAGACCCACAGGACTGTTACAACCATTACCGGAACCAGCATGGAAATGGGACTGCATCACTATGGACTTCGTCACAGGACTACCATTGACTCCTCGAGTAGTTGACGCAGTTTGGGTGATTGTAGACCGTCTGACTAAAATAGCTTGCTTCATACCGATACGACCCCAATATACGCTGGAAAGGTTAGCAAAGTTGTATGTGGATAATATTGTTCGGCTACATGGTGTTCCAGAAAGCATTGTGTCCGATAGAGATCCACGATTTACTTCCAAATTTTGGGAAGGACTGCAAAAGGCTATGGGTACAACATTGAAGTTCAGTACTGCATTCCACCCACAGACAGACGGACTGTCGAAGCGTACAATCTAGATTCTAGAAGATATGCAACGAGCATTTGTGATTGATTTCAAGGGATCATGGGACGAAAAGTTACCATTGATCGAGTTCGCTTACAATAACAGCTATCAGGCTACTATACAGATGTCACCTTATGAAGCACTGTATGGCAGGAAGTGTCGAACTCCCTTGTTTTGGAATGAAGTTGGAGAACGTAGTATTGTTGGACTAGAATTTGTTGAAAATACTTGTTGAGTGGTCGACATAATCAAGGAAAGAGTAAGAGTAGCTCAGAACCGTCAGAAGCAATACGCAGATACTCGACGAAGAGAGCTAGAGTTCGCCGTAGGTGATAAAGTATTTTTGAAAGTATCGCCTATGCGAGGATTGAAGAGGTTCAGACAGAAAGGAAAACTAAGTCCAAGATACGTCGGGCCATATGAGATTCTGGCTAAGCATGGAAAAGTAGCTTATCAGTTAGCACTACCACCATCTATGTCAAGTGTGCATGACGTATTTCACATATCCTTATTGAAGAAGTATGTCAAAGACCCAACACATGTGTTGACAGTGGATTTGCCGGAATTGACTGATGATTTGACATTTGAAGTAATACCAACGGAAATCACTAGTCAAAAGGTTCAACGTCTACGTAACAGAGATATTTACTATGTTAAGGTCACATGGAAAAGTAGAGACATGGAAGAGGTTACATGGGAAGAAGAAAGTGCCATGAGAAAGCAATACCCTGACTTGTTTGATTCAGAAGGTACGTACAATTTCGAGGACGAAATTTTTATAAGTTGGGGGGAGTTGTAAGACCCGTGTCAAACTAACCCGGTCCTACCACCTTGAACTAGGTTTACCCATCATGGTCGAGTCAAATGGACCAAGGGCATGAAGGAGATCGAGATCCCAGGTATAAAATCGACCCAAAAACACTTAATTTTAGGGGAGGGTCGCACACCCAGTTAAGCAGGGTCAGACCTCCCAAAATAGAAAGTCAGACCCTCAGTTTTGAAGGGAGGGTCGGACAGCTTAAGACCCTTAGGTCGACGGGATCATCGACCCTCCCACCGACCCTCGGTTTCTGACGAAACTGAAATTAGGAAATTTCCTAATTTTCGGTTGAGATTCCTTCCAAATCTCAATGGACTTATTATAGGACATTCCTAGTCTATTTAAAGGACGTCCCTAAGCCATATTCACTCCTTTCATAACCCTAATTGAATTGAGAGAAAGAGAGAAGAAGGAAAAGAGGAAGAAAGGAGGCTAGGAAGAAGGCTTAGCAAAAAGGAGAAGAATTTGCAGAGAAAAGTAATCTTCTCAGGTATGGATACTAATTCCATGAGTTTCTACGGACCTTAGGTTAGATATGGTTGAGTGTAGGATTTCGGAGAAACCCAAACCATCCATTCATGGTTAGGTTTTCATGGAAAACCATAGGAGGATGCACGAAAATTATCTAGATGGATTATACATGGTTCTAGACCATGGAATGATTGTTGAATGAATATAGGAAGCAAGCCATAGGAGCCCAAACACGAAGAATGGATTAAAAGTGGAAATTGGACCACAGTGCACCAAGGGTGGCACCTAGGGTCGATAGGCCATCCGACCCTAGGTGTTTCTGACCATCGACCCTCAGCATTCGGGAAGTTCAGAATGGAGGGAGGGTCGATAGACCCATCAACCCTAGCATCGACCCTAGCATCGACCCTCAGTTGACAGAATGGTTTTAAATTCTGAATAAATTCTAATTAAATTTTATCAGCATTGTTAGGTCTTCTAGCAATCTAATAACATTGTAACGGTGATTCTAAAGCTTGGAAAAATATCTTTTAGCAAGCTAAGGTGAGGAACCTTAACCCCAAACTAAATTGGTTAATAATAAACTGTTTTCTATTTCTTGAGTCCTATGCCATGTTTGATTCTATGCGAATATATTTGTAATGTGCATACACCATGCCATCCAATATTTCTATTACTTGTTCATGCATATTTACTATATTGTTTATAACATGATGATGATGATGATAGGAATAGGCATGTGCTTGTATGTCTGTGGTTGATGTACTTGATGCGAGCGAGTATCAGGGGAGGTGTGATGAGAACGTCAATAAACGTTAACCTTTGGCGGGTCTCAGCACTTTAGCTCTATCTCTAACTCAAGTCTTGTGCATTGGCATCGTCGTATCGTCATTACCTTAGTAGAACTATTATGTCGTAGAGTATCAGGGGAGGTGGTCTCGGTCCTTGTAGTCTCTGACTCTACCGGGGGGCCTTAGCTCTATCTCTATGGATGTTCTGAGGGATGCCGGGGTGAGGCCTTGGATACACTGTTTGGCATTAGGATTGGTTAGCAGCGAGCCCAGTTTGCAAGCCCTCGCTAACAGGGGCTTACGTGTTGGTATAGCATTATATAGCAATAAACGTTAACCTTTGTTGTATAATGTTATGGTAGGGTGGATGGGGACGACGATAAACGTTAACCTTTGGGCAAGCTTCCACACCCTGTGTATAGAGGCGGTGTCAATAAACGTTAACCTTTGACCACCCAACCTTTCTATTGCACATTGCAAACTATAAACCAAGACCAAAGATATAAATTGACTTTTTGCATGCATATGTAATGTTGCATTGTTTTGGCTACTCACTGAGCCGTGTTGTGTGCTCACCCCTCGACGTCGAATATTTTTAGTTGATGATGCAGGTTATACAGTCGAAGATTATATGAACGCGTCAGCGTATGGAAATGTAACAGCTATGGAAGTTGGAGTTGAAGATGATACACACGACTCCTCTTGCGAGTGCAACTCATGTGTAATCGATTAGATATTTTTATAGGTTTCTTTATTGGATTTATAGACATGTATTTGGTACTTAATTATTTATGTCTCAGTTTGAACACAGAATAATTTACTATTATTTATGAATACCATTTTAGTTCTCAGTTCATTTATTTATAAGACTTCCGCTATTGTGTAATTATTCTGATTATGATGGTGAGTATATGAAGGTTCAGGTAACGCGGGAATAGCCTATTTGAGATCCTGGTTGAACCGTTGGTTATTTAACGGTTCATCACACCATTCGGAAATGTGCGGAATTGGGGTGTGACACGATGTATGGCAGAACAAGAAGAAAAATGGTTTGTAAAGCCCAAATCACTATAGAGGTAAAGGGAAAGATCTTGGGTTAAATCCAAAAGAGATAGGAGAATAATGGCCATACATTAAAAATAAGAGTAACTACAAGAAGATAAAGCTATAATCCTGGATGACATGGACACTCATAGTGAGATCCACCACAAGCTGATCTATTGCCCGCTGAGCATTAAGAAGAGGTTGCAAACTTGACCCCACCACTGTCATGGTCGAGAATGGGTAGTGAAAACTCATCTGAGGAAATGGTAAATAATGGTAATCATATTGGAGCAAATCAAAGGAGGTAAACAATCAGGTCACTCCAGCCAATCTACCTAGACTACCAAGTGCCTTAGCCATGATTGTAATAAAACTTGGCCTGACAAAACACAAGAGCAACAACAGATGTGACTAACTATGCAAGTTGCTATGTAAATCACTACCCAAGTTGTCGATGCTACATTAATACCTCCAGGCCAGGCCATGTACATTACCAATTGGTATCAACACAGTACCTCTAGCACATGTGACCTATAACACAGTGCCTACCATACACTAAGTCCCAGTAATGCACACCCCAGTGCAGAAGCTTGGTCCACAACAAGCAATGTATCAAGGAGGTTACCCTTATCAGCCACCGATGTATAGGATAGCTACATCATGGTAGAATAATCCGACAATGATTGAAAAATGTCTTCTAAAGATGAAGCCTTGGACGTTTTCAGCAAAGGGACAAATCTATTGTGGCCATATAACTAGATAGGTTTATATAGGATGCGGTGAATTATCATCTTACTCTTATGATTATAGAGGATGCACATACCTGATTCTAATTCTCGTACCTTGACAGAATACCTTCTTGATTCAACTTGTAAATTGAAGTTATAGATGTTATTTCCTTAGAATTAGTCCTGATTATACCAAACTGAGCCACTCTCATGATCGACAACATGAACAGAGATATGAACTGAATGAACAGTTAAATGTTTAATCATATTGAACGTACATCTTTTGATTTACAGCTGATTTATTAATGTACCAAAACTTTCTCCAGATTTATTCCTATAGTGCCTTGACCAATGGCATTATATATACTCGATACAACCTATAACCTTGAGGTTAAGAGTTATAGAACCTCTATTTTCCATGTATTTGGACCACCGTACAACTTAACGACCTTTTGATTCCGATTGGATTACCACAAATTTACTCCTGATCCTTTAAACCTAAGTTCATTAGATAAACCAAGTGTTCGTCATTACCCTGAATTCGGAAGAAGAAAATGAATTGCTTTTGGACAAACTTTTTGATTCTTACATTTCTCGACATCCATTGATAAGATATTTAGTGAATAAAGAATTATGGGAAGTAAGATGATTAAATTCGTATTAGATTCTATAGCCAAGGAACCTCAGATGAAGAAATGGAGGATCTATTTCGAGATTGCTGAATAAATGGTTATGGTCATGTCTATAAAAGAGTGCTTGAGCAAGAAAGTAAGTAACAATCACAAGATATTTTTCAAGGTATATGGAAGAGAGATCAGGGTAGAACAACAATGATAAAGAAGGTGTAAGCTAATGAGCTTCTTGGGATATATGAGATTTTAAGAAATAATTTTTGAAAAACTAAGAGATTAAGGAGCTAGATGTGCTCTTAAGACCTTTATACCAGATCTTGCTAGTTCAAGACCTTCTGAATTAGATGTTTTATTGGATAAGTGTTATTAACAATGTCCGAATCATATGGATGGACAGAATTGGATGGAACCTAAATCAACTTGAGATGGCACACTTTGACGTCATCTTGGGAATAGACTGGTTGTCTCAACACTCTACAAAGTTGTTATGTGCATAGAAAAGGTTATCATTCAAGAATAAAGACGACATATAATTTAGTTTTATTGGAAGCATGTTGCCTAAGAAGTGAAAGTTGATCCTCTTTATTCTAAAGGCGAAGAGATGCATTGAGGAGAAAGAAGTTGGATATATGGTATCTGTGGTATACCTTTCCAAAGAAACACCACAGATGGAAGATATTGATGTGATGCATATATTTCCTGATGTGTTTCAAAGAGACTTACCTGGGTAACCATGTGATCATGCGACCGAGTTCGTCATCGACTTGTTACCAAGGACGATACTTGTGTCAAAGGCACCTATAGAGTAGCTCCTATGGAATTGAAGAAATTAAAACTCAACTACAAAAGTTCTTAGACTAAAGTCCTAATTGGCTAAGTATTGCATCACGGGGAGCACCAATGTAATTCGTGAAAAAGAAGGACGGTAGTGTGAGATTATGTATAGACTACCGGGAACTAAACATGCTCACAATCATGAATCGATATCTACTACCTCAGATCGATGACTTGTTTAAACAGTTGCAAGGAGCAAAGGTATTTTCTAAGATTGATCTCCGGTCAAGATATCATCAGCTGAAGAATTTGGACAGCTATATCTTGAAGATAGCTTCAAGAATCGGGACTGGATATTATGAGTTCCTGATTATGATTTTTGGGTTGACCAATGACCTTACATCTTTTATGGATTTGATGAACTAGGTGTTTAATGACATATTGGACATGTCGGTCATAGTTTTCATAGATGATATTTTGGTTTATTCCAAGAATGGAGCTACTCATACAACGGATCATAAAACAACTTCACAATAGTGGATAAGGGAAAAGCTTTATGCCAAGTCCAAAGATATATGAAACTTGATTAAAAAAAGTGATCTTCTTAGATCGTGTAGCATCATAAAAAGGGATTAAAGTGGATCCCAGCAAGATTGAAGCCATTGTGAAGTGGAAAGCACCGAAAAGCGTTGTAGAAATTAGAAGTTTCCTAGGCCTAGTTGGGTATTGTCGACGATTTGTGGAAGACTTTTCCAGAATTGCCGTACCTCTCACCAGTTTGACTAAGAAAGGAGAGAAATTAGTTTGGACTGATAAATGTGAGAAAAGTTTCCAAACATTGAAGGCTAGAATGATATCTAGTCCCATCTTGTCTATTCAAATTCCAGGACAGCCATTTATTTTATACACTGATGCGTCTGGATTGGGTTTAGGACGTGTACTTATGCAAGGAGAATAAGTAGTTGCGTATGCCTCAAGATAACTGAAAACACATGAGAAGAACTATCCCACTCATGACCTCGAATTAGCGGCAGTAGTACATGCTGTCATGATATGGAGACATTATTTGTATGGAGAGAAATTTCAGATTAAATCAGACCATAGGAGTCTCACGTATCTTTTTAATCAAAAGGAGTAGAACATGAGACAAAGAAAATGGATGGAATTATTGAAGGAATATGATTGCGATATCCAGTATCATCCAAGAAAGGCTAATGTAGTTGTTGATGCGTTAAGTAGAAAAGCAATGATAAAATCTCAAGGATAGGTTAACACAACTGCAGCAATGTGTACTACAGAAAAAGTGTTCAACTATGATAATGAGCAGTTCGTGATAGATGCACCGGGTGAATCAACCAACCAAGGGTTTATTCATCGGTTTTCATATATGTTCGCAATGTTAACGATTGTACTTAATATAATTTATGGAGTGAAAGAAGCTATTAAATCAGACCCTTATCTGAGAAAGGTAGAAGAAGACTTCAAAAAATGTAGGACTATTACTTAGTTCACCTTAGATGATGAAATGATACTGAAGTACAAAAGAAGAATATGTGTTCCTAAAATAGAAAATTTGGACATTAGACACCGACTAATGAAGGAAGCTCACACCACCGCCTATTCGGTACATCCTGGATGTAAAAAAATGTATCATGATTTGAAGAAATTATTTTGGTGGAGAGGAAAGAAAGCAGATGTTGCAAAATTTGTGTCTTAACGCCTAAATTGTTAGAGGGTGAAGGCTGAACGACAAGGACCTATAGGACTGTTGTAGCCACTGCCAGAACTAGCATGGAAATGGGACTGCATCACTATAGACTTCGTCACCGGGTTACCATTGACTTCTCGAGTAGTAGACGCGGTCTGGGTGATTGTAGATCGTCTGACTAAGACAGATCGCTTTATAGCTATACGACCATAGTAAACTCTGGAGAGGTTAGCCAAGCTATAGGTGGATAGCATTGTCAGACTACATGGTGTACCTGAAAGCAGTGTCTGATAGAGACCCACGCTTTACTTCAAAGTTTTGGGAAGGATTGGAGAAGCCTATGGGTACAACATTAAAGTTTAGTATCGCATTCTATCCTCAGACAGATGGACAGTCAGAGCGTACTATTTAGATTTTAGAAGACATGCTTCGAGCATGTGTTATTGATCTTAAAGGCTCATGGGACGAAAAACTACCATTGATTGAGTTTGCCTATAACAACAGCTATCATGCTACTATACAAATGTCACCCTATGAAGCACTGTATGGTAGGAAGTGTCGAACTCCTCTGTTTTGGAATGAAGTTGGGGAATGTAACATCGTTGGACCAGATTTTGTTGAAGAGACTTGTTGAGTAGTTGACATTATCAAAGAAAGAGTTAGAACGGCTCAGAATCGTCAGAAATAGTATGTAGATACTCGACGCAGAGACCTTGAATTTATCGTCGGTGATAAGGTATTCTCGAAAGTATCACCTATGCGAGGTTTAAAATGATTATGACAGAAAGGGAAGCTAAGTCTGAGATATGCCGGGCCATATGAGATTCTAGCTAAACAGGGAAAAGTAGCTTATCAGTTAGCACTACCACCGTCTATGTCAAGTGTGCATGATGTATTTCATATCTCATTATTAAAGAAGTATGTCAAAGATCCAACACATGTTTTGACAGCGGATCCACCAGATCTAATTGATGATTTGACATTCGAAGTAGCACCAATTGAAATCACTAGTCGAAAGGTTCAACATCTACACAACCGTGACATATACTATGTTAAAGTCACCTGGAGGAGTCGAGATATAGAAGATATCACATGGGAAGAAGAGAACGCTATGCGGAAGCAATATCCTCACCTTTTAGAATCGGAAGGTATGAACAAATTTCAATGACAAAAATTTTAATAAAAGAGGGGGAGTTGTAAGACCCGTATCGAACTAACTGGTCTTACCAGCTTGTACCAGGTCTACCTATCATGGTCGAGCCAAGTGGACCAAGTGAGTGAAGAAATCACAAGACCAGGTATGAGTCTAACCCAAAAACAGTAAATGTGAGGGTAGGGTCGCATACCTAAACAGGTAGGGTCAACCCCACCTCTACAGAAGTCCAACCAATGACTTTTTAATCGTAGGTTCGGATGACTAAGAATATGTAGGGTCGACGGAGCCTGCGACCCTACGTCCGACCTTTGATGACAGATAGAAACCGAAAATTAGGAAACTTTCCTAATTCCAAGGGATCTTTCCTAAACTCATTTGGGCTTATTATGGAGGATTTTCCTCTATAAATAGGACGTCCCTTAGCCTCTTTCACTCCTTTACAACCCTAATTGAAAGTGAGAGAAAGAGAAAGAGAAGGAAGAGAAGAAGAGAAGGAAACTTGAAGAAGAAGACTAAGAAAGAGAAGGAAAATACAGAACAACCTCTAAATGAAGGTATGAACCTAATTCCTTACTTGAATAAGAGATCCTAGAATAGTTATGAAGAACATAGGATTAGGACAAACCCAAGTCATCCATCAATGGACAAGTTTCAAGAGATTCCATGGTGGAAATTCTTATGGACAATGAATAGTGTATAGCATAGAGTTTTGAGCCATAGAAAAATCATAGAATGGACCATGAAAGTAAGCCAAAGGATCAAAACATGAAAGAATGGACTTTAGAATGAAAGGTCGACTCAGAATACGTGTGGTCGCACGTAGGGTCGAATGATATCTGACCCTACGAGACCACAGGATCGACCACATCCCCTCGGGAAGTCCTAGGGAAGGCGTGGTCGCACGTAGGGTCTAATCGTATCTGACCCCACGTTTAACCCAACACCCTAGGGTCACAGAAACTGCTACCCTAGGTGTACCCTAACTGCGACCCTACGATTTCAGTTAGTCTAAATTTATTAGAATTAATTATAATTAAAATCTATCGACTTGTTAGGTCTTTCTAGTGATTTAATAGTGGTTCATAAAGTTTGAACGAGGATCTATGCTCAATCAAAGGTGAGGGAACAAGACCTAAATTAATTGGCTAATAATAAACTGTTATTGTTTATTGAGTCCAAGGTGCAACCCTACCTACGACCCTACGAATTCAGTTAGTCTAAATTTATTAGAATTAATTCTAATTAAAATCTATCGACTTGTTAGGTCTTTCTATTGATTTAATAGTGATTCATAAAGCTTGAACGATGATCTACGCTCAACCAAAGGTGAGGGAACAAGACCTAAACTAATTAGCTAATAATAAACTATTTTTGTTTATTGAGTCCATTACCATGAATGATTCTATGTTTATATGATTGTAATGTGCATATCACATGTCATCCAATATTCACGTTATTATTGTTCATCCATATTTAATTTTTGTCTTATTTATAATATGATGTTGATGATGATGCTACGAATAGGCATGTGATTGTATGTGTATGGTTAGTGTACCTAATACGAGTAGGGCATCAAGGGGAGGACGTAACACTGTGATTCATCCTGGTCCATAAACTTT
Organism: Protea cynaroides; assembly: GCA_028583415.1. Taxonomy (NCBI): domain Eukaryota; kingdom Viridiplantae; phylum Streptophyta; class Magnoliopsida; order Proteales; family Proteaceae; genus Protea; species Protea cynaroides. The sequence goes on along the minus strand of CM053270.1, from coordinate 32,595,555 downwards.
TGCTCTATCTCTACTCAAGTCTTGTCCACTAGCATCTTCGTATCGCCATTACCTTAGCAGAACTATTACGTTGCAGGGCATTAGTGGAAGTGTTCTCGGACGATGTAGTCTCTGACTCTGTCGGGGGGCCTTAGCTCTATCTCTATGGACGTATTGATGGATGCTGGGGTGGGACCGTAGATACACTGTTTGACATTTAGATTGGTTAGTTGCGAGCCCAGTTTTCAAACCCTCGGGGGTTTACTTGTTGGTATGGGTAGAGCATCAGAGGAAGTGTGATGCGGTGTGGTACAAAGCACTTTAGCTCTATCCCTATTCCATGATGGGTACATGTGGGACGGAAATGGTGTTTGATCCATTGGGCGGCTTCACACACTCGTGTATATAGGTGCGGCGGCCACCTATCCTTTCTATTGCACATTGCAAACTTATGATCCAGACCAAAGATATGAATTGAATGCATGCATATGTTTGTTGCATTGTTTTGTTTGCTCACTGAGCCATGATGTGTGCTCACCCTTTCGACGTCCAATATTTTTAGTTTATGATGTAGGTACCACCGTAGATGATTATATAAATGCTTCGATGTATGGAGATGCGGCGGCGATGGACGTTGAAGTTGTGATGGAGTCGCATGATTCGTCATGTGAATGCAACTCATGCATTTTCGATTAGATTTTTATTTGGATTATTAAGGAAATGTAATTGATTATTTTATTTACTTATGTCTTAGTCAATGAAAGATAATTGGATATTTTATTTATGTTATCATTCTTAGATTCTCAGTTCAATTAATATATAAGACGTCCGCTATTGTTTATTTACTCTGATTATGGTTGTGGATATGTATGGTTTAAACAAACAGACACACCCTATTCGAGATCCGGGTTGAACCGTTGGTTTATTAATGGTTCCTCACACCATTCCGAATAGTATGGATTTGGGCTGTGATATTTCAGCCATTGGGTGCCCAATAGCTAAAACCCCCAATAAAAATCTAATTTTTACGGTTAGAAAAAATTTAATTTGAAGAAAACGCTATAAATGGAGAAAAAACTAGTTTTGAAAGCTTAAAAATGAGGACCAACAGAGAACATACCTGAAGGAATGGAGCGGAGGTCGTGAATGGAGGAAAGAATCGCCAGACACTAGTGGTCGACACTGTAGCAACTCAGTAGAAGCGAGTTGAGTTGAATGAAAAAGAGAATGTGGGAAATGTCTCCAAAAATCAAGTTTAAAAACCTTATTCGGAGTCGTGTGGTCACAAAATTTGACCAAATCTTCGACCACATGGCCGACCCCACGATCGACTACAGGCTCTCGGTGAGTAGACAGACCTCGTGTGGTCGAACCCTATGGTCGGATATATTCCGACCCCACGATCGACCACAGGCTTTAGGTGTGCTGACAGGGTTTTGTGAGGTCGCATACCCTGTGGTCAGACATATTTCGACCCCACCATCGACCACAAGATGGAAAAATACAGTATTTTGACTAAATGACATGGAAAATTGGAATTTTACAATGATTAGTTGGATTTTGACATGGGAATGATTTATATTATGATTGCCTCACATGTTTAATGATTTTTTAGACACTACTACCATCGAAACAGGAAATGGCTGGGCGAAGAGTAATCAGGCGAGGACGTAACCCAATTCCACCACCACCACCTATAGAGGAAGATAGCCATGAAAATCCTGAAGAACATGGGAATCAGAATATGGCACCACCAGGAGCTAATGGCCAGGCAAATTCTACAAACATGCCAGCCCCACCTACAGATTTGGCTACAATAGTTATGAACCTGGCCCAACAGCTACAGCAAATACAGCAAGTACAAGCCAATATGCAAGCTGCTATGCGAATGGCTTTTCCAGCTATACATACTACACCTATGCCAGCCAGACAAGCTAGCACAGTAGCAAGAGGTAGCAATACGGTTCCCCAAGCACCTTAAACGTCAGTTGTACAAGATTTAGTACAGAACCCTGAGGTAGCCCAATGTAGTTACCAGTATCAACCACCGATGTATGGGGCCTATGCTCAGTATCAGTTGGACCATTCTCGACTAATCGAGTGCTTTCTGAAAATGAAGCCTAAGAAATATAACGGTAAGCCAACAGATCCTTTGTGGCCAGCTCACTGGATCGATGAAATGGAAAGAAATTTTATGATGATGACTGTTAATGAGGAGGAAAAAGTATTGTGTGCCACATTTATGCTGAAGGGCGATGCACACCACTGGTGGAAGTCTGCTCGGAGTTATTTGTTAACCAAGCACACCCAATTGACCTGGGCTATCTATAAAGAGGCAATCCTTGAGAAATATTTTTTCAAAAGTTTTAGAGATGCTATGGAAAGAGAGTTCCTGAGTTTGTATCAGGGACAGATGACTGTAGATGCATATCAACAGTGTTATGAAGAGCTATTTTTCTTTTCTTCCTCTACCATGCAGGGAGAAAATACTAAAACCTGAAGGTTCATCATGGGACTTAGGGGAAGCATTTGGGAGCATGTTTTGGGGCTAGAAAAGAAAGTTTATAATGAAGTAGTATAGATTTCTCAAGTGCTAGAATCGAGCCAGAGGGAGAGCTAATTTGCTCAGAATAGAGGTATAAAAAGGTCTAATGAAAATTCATACAACGGAGGGAACACAATGGCATTTAAACACTTCTGTACTCAAGGCTTTAATGCTGCAACCAAGACTACTCCAACAGTCCAACCTCAACAAAAGAAAAATAACGAAGGAGTAAAATGCTATAACTGCAATCAAATGGGACATTATTCAAGGAAGTGTCCTAAGCCCAACAAGCAGCTACATCAAGGAAAGGTTTATGCAGTTACATCTGAGGATGCTGCCGCATCACCTAATATGGTCAAAGGTATGACCTGAACCTTTCATTTTGTATTACCTTGTGTGAGCATGTAGATTAAATTAAAACAAATCATAGGTATCATACTTATTAATGGCATAGCAGCCAGAGTACTCTTTGATTTTAGAGCTACTCATTTTTTTATATCTATGTCTTTTGAGAAGAAGTTAAATCTACCCCTCAGATCATTAGACTACAAATTGCTTACACGATCTGTAAGACCCGTATCAAACTAACCCTATCTTACCATCTTGAACCAGGTCTACCCACCATGGTCGAGCCAAATGGACCAAGAGCGTGAAGGAGATCACGATCCCAGGTATTAAATTGAGCCAAAAATACTAAAATACGGGGGATGGTCACACACCCGGCTAGGCAGGGTCGGACCCCCCCAATATAAAAAGTCAGACCCTGAGTTTCTTACCGGGGGTCAAAAAATTTAGAACCAGGGGTCGATGGGATCTCTGACCCCCTCATCGACCCCCAGTCTGTCGACAGAAATCATGATTTGAAAACTTTCCAATTTTAGTGGGATTCTTTCTTAATCTCAATGGAACTTATTTTGGGAGTTTCCACTCTATAAATAGGAGGTCCTAAGCCTCTTTCACTCCTTTAGAACCCTAATTGGATTGAGAGAAAGAGAAGAGGAGGAGAAGAGAAGGAAAAGAGAAGGAAAGTACAGAAGAAGACCAAAGAGAAGGCTTCAGAGAAACAAGTCAAATTCTCAGCTATGGATACTATCTCCAAGAATTTCTTAAGACCTTAGAGTAGATAGTGAAGAGGATATGATCTAGGAGAAACCCAAATCATCCATCCATGGTTAGGTTTCAATGGAAACCATGGAGGAGATCATTAAAATCATGTGGGTGAATAAACTATGTTTTAAACAATAGAACATGTATAGAATGGATTATAGAAGCAAGCCATAGGACCCAAACACGAAAGAATGGACTGTAGGATGAAAATCTCGACAAAACCCATGGGGGGTCGCACGTGGGGTCGATGGAGAATCGACCCTACCAGACCCTAGCATCGACCCCCAGTGTTTGAGAAGTCCAGATTATGGGTGGTCGCACCCAGGGTCGATGGAACATCCGACCCTGGCATCGATCCTACTAAAGGGGGTCACAGAAAACTGCTACCCTACCTGCGACCCGTCCTGCTACCCCCAGTTAATAGTAGGCTTTTAAAATTGGAGTTAATTCTAATTAAATTCTATTAACTTGATTAGATCTTATAGTGATATAATAGTGATATTAAGTTGATTCTTAAAGCTTGAAAGAGGATCTACAATCAAGCAATGGTGAGGGAACAAGACCTAAACTAATTGGCAAATAATAAACTATTTTTATTCTTGAGTCCAATGTCATTATTGATTCTATGCGTGTATTCTTGTCATGTGCATTTAACATGTCATCCAATATTTCTATTATTACTGTTCATGCATATTTACATTTATAGTTTATAACATGATGATGATGATGATGATAGGAATAGGCATGTGTATGTATATGTGTGGTTAGTGTGCTTGATGCGAGCGAGTATCAAGGGGGTGTCATAAGCTGGGCCTTAGCACTCTAGCTTTATCTCTAACTCAAGTCTTGTCCACTGACATCGTCGTATCGCCATTACCTTTGTAGAACTATTACGTCATAGTGTTTGAGGGGAGGTGGTCTCGGATCGTGTAGTCTCTGACTCTGCGGGGGGGCCTTAGCCCTATCTCTATGGACGTATTGATGGATGCTGGGGTGAGGCCTTGGATACACTATTTGGCATTAGGATTGGTTAGTTGCGAGCCCAGTTTACCAGTCCTCGCCAGCAGGGGCTTACGTGTTGGTATGGGTAGAGTATCAGGGGAAGTGTCATAGGTCGGGCCTCAGCACTTAGCTCTATCTCTATTCCATGGTAGGGTGGATGGGGATCACAATAAGCGTTAACCTTTGGGCAGGTCTCCACACCCTGTGCATAGAGGCGAGGCGGCCACCGAACCTTTCTATAGCACATTGCAAACTTATTTACCAGACCACAGATATGAATTGAATGCTTGCATATGTTTGTTGCATTGTTTTGTTTGCTCACTGAGCCATGATGTGTGCTCACCCTCTCGACATCAAATATTTTTAGTTGATGATGTAGGTACCACTATCAAAGGTTATATGAATGCTCCTGTGTACCGGCACATGACGGTGATGGAAGCGGAAGATTTAGTGGATACGCTTGACTCCTCATGCGACTGCAACTCAGGCTTATTTGATTAGATTTTGTTTTAATTATTAAAGGAATGTAATTGATATTTTATTTATTTATGTCTCAGTTGATACAACAATAACTTGATATTTTATTTATGATTATCACAGTTATATTTCTCAGTTCATTACTATAAGACTTCCGCTATTGTGTATCTATTCTGATTATGGTTGTGGATGTGTATGGTTTTATTTTCAATGGACACAGCCTATTAGAGATCCTGGTTGAACCGTTGGTTTATCAGCGGTTCATCACACCATTCTGAATAGTACGGAATTGGGGTGTGACAACTTGGTAATAGAGCATCTCAGGCCCTGTCTGTGAAACCAGTATTCTTCCACAAAAGTTCATGAACTGAGATAGGATAAATATTTAAAAAATGTAATAATAACACACCATAAGAATCTGTGTTGTTTGAGACAAAACTGAAAGAGAACAATGCATCTATTAAATGACAAACAAATTTATATACAACCAAAAGAAGAACAAATGTTTATATATATGACTAAAGTAGAGTATAGTCCACAACCCGGACAGTTACTCTGAAGTACAAAAAGAAACGTAAACGAAAATACATCAAGAAGATGGAGGAGATGGGGGTGGTGGTGCCTCACGGTCTCTATCATAGTCCTATGCGTAGACTCTAGTTAACCACGCTATTTGAGTCTGGGTCATCTGGAGACTAGCTGTGAGATCAGCCACCCACTGGTCGGTTACGCGCTGAGCATCCCTAAGCTCTCTCACCCGCTGATCGGACAAACACTGAGCCTCTAGAAGCACTCCCATCCTCAAATCAGACATGCGCTGAGCCTCTCGTATCTCACGCAATATCCCCGTCATGTCACCATAAGGTACATACGAAGGACCAGCTGAAGAAGAAGGACCAGCTCCTGTAGCATGAATAAGTGATGGAGGAGGTATGGCATCCACATCCATGTACAGACGATCATCATCATCCCCATGAACCCCTGCTCTAACAGCTGTTGCTGCCTCAGCGTCAGCCATCTCCACTCGAGTGCGAGGGTGCACCATCGCGTTCCTCTCCTCATCGCCGCCCTGGGCATCCCGCATGCCCATCTTACAGATGGCCTCCCAATCTAGAGGCGATGAGAAGTATTTCTCCTGAATCTTCTCATCCAACAAGTCAACACCCAGGCGAGTAAGGAGCATGGTGATCATGCGTCCATAAGGCAGGTTGCCAGTATGACTGGGCAACGTGGCACTGATCATCGTCCGCATGATGATGTAATGAAGGCAGACCGGCTGCCTAGTACAGATACAATACCACAAAAACTGAGTCAACTGGGAGACCCTCTCAAAATGTCCACTCTGCGGTACCAGGTTGTGCTGAATAATCTTGCAGTACACCCGTGGATCTGAACGTAGGTAACTCGCTTTCATCTCCCAGTGATCATGTCTAATGAGGTGACGGTCTATCTCAGCCCCCATCTGTAATGAAAAGAACTAGGGCTCTCCAGGGGCACAAAACTCGAAGGAGCCATCATATGTGATACCCAGCAAGTCAGCTAGTTACCGATAGGCAAAGGAAATCTCAACTCCCTTAACAAAGCTAGTGATCCTGAGCTCACTACCCCTCTCAACGTCGTTGTAATTCCCCACCACTTGGAGATTATAATAGAACTATCATACCAAGTCAGGACAGGTACAGACGTCATTGGTGATGACAGGAAGCAAACCCATGTCACCAAAAGCCCTCTCTATGTTGAACAAGGCCAGGCTAGCCAAGTCCACCTTGCGCCCTCCCTCTACTTTCTTGCGAGCGTAGCGGGCATTCTGCGTCTCGGCTTCAATGGAACAGAAGTGAAGACGGTCACGAACACTAGGTACTTTGGTACGAGCCATAGTATCTGCAAATTAGAAAGAAAAATAGATATTGGGTTAGTACAGATGAAAAACCCAAAATTTTGACATTATAACGACGTAAATTGGTCAAAAGCCTCACCTTTCACCCATACACGTGGGTAGGAGGACTTGCATAGATCCTAAACTATCCTATAAGACTCATACAGTAGGAAATTTTAGGTAATGAGATTGAATTGGAAGAAATGTCAAGAAATTCAAAATCTCGACAAAATTAGGGCAAAAAGGGTAAATTTTGAGTTTCTCGATAACCAACCGATGAAACTCAAATATTTTTTAGGGCTTTCGTTGCTTGAGTCACCAACAACAAAAGCCCCCAATAAAAATCAAATTTTTACGGTTGGAAAAACTTTAATTTGAAGAAAACGAGATATACGAGCAAAAACCTAGGTAAGGAAACCTAAAAACTTGAAAACGTAGAAGATATACCTGTAGAGGAGGTGTAGACGTCGAAAAGAGAAGCACAAACCACCAACAAATCGGAGTTGTCACTGTAGCAACTCAGATGGATGAGATGAGCCGGAGCGGAGGAGAAAGAATGGGAAATGGACTCAGAATCAGAACTTAAAAATCTAATTTTTAGTGCGGGGGTTGGAGAATTCGACCAAAACTATCGACCCACCCATCGACCCCTTCATCGACCCTTGGCTCTCGGTAATCTGACAGAGAACCAGGGGTCGGACACCCAACGACCCTCATATCGACCCCTGGCTCTCGAGAAGAATCAGTGATTCCCAGGGTCGATCCTAAGGTCGGATAACCATTGACCCCCACCATCAACCCTACAGTGAAAACACAGCATTTTCGACAGAATGATCTGAAAAAATTGAAATTTGCATTTGTTAGTGGTTTTAAAAAAAATGATAATGAATTATATAATTATTGTCTCACGTGTTCAATGATTTTCAGGCAATCACACTACCAGATTAGATAATGGGTGGACGCAGAGTAACTAGAGAAAGCCGTAACTCTATCCCACCACCACCACCTGTGGGGGAAGATAGCCAGACACACCCGGAAACACAAGGGAATACGAACATGGCACCGTCCATCATTAATGGGCAGCCAAACCCTACAAATCAGCTAGCTCCACCTATAGACCTGGCTACAGTCGTAATGAACTTGGCCCAACAGCTGCAGCAAATGCAACAGGCACAAGCTACTATACAAGCTGCCATAAGCATAACCTTTCCAGCTGCATAGACACCTCCAATGCCAGTAGGACAGGCAAGCACAGCTCTAGGGGGAAGTAACACAGTACCCCACGCACCTCAGACTCCCATCATGCAGGCTCAAGTACAAAATCCTGAGGTAGCCCAAGGTAGATATCAATACCATCCACCTATGTATGGGGCGTATGTCCCGCAACAACTAGACCACTCCAGACTGGTGGAGCGTTTTCTGAAAATGAAGCCGGAAGAATTTAATGCAAAGCCAGTAGATTCTTTATGGCCGGCACACTGGGTTGACGAAAATGGAAAGAAATTTTATGATGATGACATTAAATGAAGAAGAAAAAGTGTTGTGTGCCACCTTTATGCTGAAAGGAGATGCACACCATTGGTGGAGGTCTACCAGGACATATTTATTAACAAAGCACACCCAACTGACTTGGGATATTTATAAGGAGGCATTCTTTGAGAAGTACTTTCCAGGAAGTTTCAGAGATTCTATGGAATGAGAGTTCCTGAGTTTATATCAGGGGAAGATGACCGTGGATGCCTATCAACAGCGTTATGAGGAGCTGTTCTTCTTTGCTCCAGTATGCAAGAGGAAAACACCAAGAGCCGAAGGTTCATCATGGGACTTAGGGGAAGCATCCGCGAGCATGTTCTAGGACATGAAAAGAAAATCTGTAATGAAGCGGCACAAATTGTTCGAGTTATAGAATCGAGCCAGAAGGAGAGTTATTTCATGCAAAACGGAGGTATAAAAAGGCCAGCTGGAAATTCTTATAACGGAGGGAATAACAAGACATTCAAACCCTTTCATGCTCAAGGCTTTACCGCTGCAACAAAGACTACTCCCATAGCTCAATAGCAACAAAAGCCAATTGCTGAAGGGATAAAATGTTTTAACTGCAACCAAGTGGGACATTTGGCAAGGGAATGTCCTAAGCCCAGGAAGCAGCTAAATCAAGGACAAGTTTACGCGGTTACATCTGAGGATGCTGCCGCATCGCCTGATGTGGTCACAGGTATGACTTAAATTTTTTTATAGTTGTATTACATTGTATGAACATGTAGATTAAGTTAAAATAAATCATAGGTATCGTACATATAAATGGCATACCCGCCAGAGTACTCTTTGACTCAGGAGCTACTCATTCTTTTATATCTGTGTCATTTGGAAAGAAGCTGAATTTACCCATCAAAATATTAAATTACAAACTACTTCTTCGATCACCGATGGGATTAGAAGTGGAATTAGAAAAAGGTTATGGGCCATGTCCAGTTCTCATTGATGAGAAAACCTTAGATGCAACCTTTATTCAACTCGAGATGGCAGACTTTGACGTCATCTTGGGAATGGATTGGTTGGTTCGGCATTCTGGAAATCTATTATGAGCCGAAAAGAAGCTGACATTTAATGACAAAGAAGGAGCAGAGTTCAGTTTTTCGAGAACCAAACTTTCCTGTAAACGAAAGCTCATACTCTCTGCGCTAAAGGCAAAAAAGTGCCTTGAGAAAGGAGCAGTTGGGTATTTAGTATCTATGGTCGACCTTACCAAGGAAGCACCACGAATGGAAGTTATTGATGTCGTGCGTGACTTTCCAGACGTATATCCTAATCAACTACCAGGATTACCACCCGACCGAGCTACAGATGTTGTTATAGATCTTATACCTAGAGCCGCACCAGTATCGAAAGCACCTTATTGAATAGCTCCTACTGAACTGAAGGAATTGAAAGTACAACTACAAGAATTGTTGGACAAGGGTTACATTCGCCCTAGCATATCACCATGGGGAGTGTCAGTATTATTCGTAAAAAAGAAGGACGGTAGTGTTCGATTGTGTATAGACTACCGAGAACTGATTAAACTAACAGTCAAGAATTGATACCCATTGCCTCGGATCGATGACTTGTTCGATCAGTTGCAAGGAGAAAAAGGGTTCTCCAAGATCGATCTTCGGTCAGGCTACCATTAGTTGAAGATTAATGATGGTGATATTCCTATGACAGCATTCAAGACCAGATATGGACATTATGAATTCTTGGTCATGTCTTTTGGATTGACAAACACACCAGCAACCTTTATGGAACTTATGAACCGGGTTTTCCATGATATGTTGGATACGTCGGTTATTGTATTCATTGATGATATATTGGTCTTCTCCAAAGACGAGGAAACTCATATTAAAAATCTAAACGCCGCTCTGCAGTGACTATGGAAGGAGAAGTTCTACGCCAAATTTTCAAAGTATGAGTTTTGGCTAAAGGAAGTCGCATTTTCTAGGCCATGTTGTATCAGCTGAAGGAATTACAGTGGATCCTAGCAAGATCGAAGCTATCGTGAAGTGGGAAGCACCAAAGAGCGTTGCAGAAATTAGAAGCTTCTTGGGTCTAGCTGGGTATTATCGACGATTTGTGGAAGACTATTCCCAAATTGCCGTACCTCTTACCAGTTTGACTAAAAGGGCGAGAAGTTTGTTTGGACTGATAAATGTGAGAAGAGTTTCCATACATTGAAGGCTAGATTGATATCCGCTCTAATCTTGCCCATTTCGATTCCAGGACAGCCATTTATTTTGTACAATGATGCGTCAGGATTGGGTTTAGGATGTGTACTTATGCAAGGAGAACAAGTAATTGCCTATGCCACAAGACAGTTGAAGACACATGAGAAGAACTATCCCACTCATGATTTGGAACTAGCGGCAGTAGTACATGCTGTCAAAATATGGAGACATTACCTATACGGGAGAAGTTTCAGATTAAGTCGGACCATAAAAGTTTTACTTATTTATTTAATTAGAAGGAGTTGACTATGAGACAAAGAAGATGGCTGGAATTATTGAAAGACTATGATTGTGATATCCGGTATCATCCGGGAAAGCTAACGTGGTAGCCGATGTGTTTGGATGGTAGCAAAGGTTTTTTCCCCGGTTTTTTTTATTTTTTTCGGCAATGATAAATTATGCGTATAGTGGAGAGAGGTTAGCACGAGCACAAAAGATATTGGAAATGTGTACTACGAAAAGGAAGTATGGGAAAGAATTGCAAGCACGGTAATGACACATCATGAAGTGCGGAAGTACAAAAATGTATCATGATTAAGAATATATTGGTGGAGAATGAACGGATGTCACCCCCGTGTCAATTTAACCCGGTCTTACCATTGTGAACCAGGTTTACCCATCATGGTCGAGTCAAATGGACCAAGGGCATGAAGGAGATCGAGATCCCAGTGCGAAATCGACCCGAAAACACTTAATTCTAAGGGAGGGTCGCACACCCGGTGAAGCGGGGTCGGACCTCCCAATACGGAAAGTCGGACCCTCGGTTTTTGAGGGAGGGTCGGACAGCTTAAGACCCTAGGGTCGACGGGATCATCGACCCTCCCATCGACCCTCGATTTCGACGAAGCCGAAATTAGGAAATTTCCTAATTTTTCGGTTGGGATTCTTTCCAAATCTCAATGGGATTATTATAGGACATTCCTAGTCTATTTAAAGGACGTTCCTAAGCCACATTCACTTCTTTCACAACCCTAATTGAATTGAGAGAAAGAGAGAAGAAGGAAAAGAGGAAGAAAGGAGGCTAGGAAGAAGGCTTAGCAAAAAGGAGAAGAAATTACAGAGAAAAGTAATCTTCTCAGGTATGGATACCAATTCCATGAGTTTCTACAGACCTTAGGTTAGATATGGTTGAGTGTAGGATTTCGGAGAAACCCAAACCATCCATCCATGGTTAGGTTTTCATGGGAAACCATAGGAGGATGCACGAAAGCTATCTTGATTAATTATACATGGTTCTAGACCATGGAATGAGTGTTGGGTGAATTTAGAAAGCAAGTCATAGGACCCCAAACACGAAGAATGGATTAAAAAGTGGAAATTGGACCGGGAGTGCACCGAGGGTCGCACGAGGGTCGATAGACCATCCGACCCTAGGTGTTTCGACCATCGACCCTCGGCATTCGGGAAGTTCGAGGAATGGAGGGAGGGTCGATAGACCCATCGACCCTAGCATCGACCCTAGCATCGACCCTCAGTTGACAGAATGGTTTTTAAATTCCGAATTAATTCTAATTAAATTCTATCGACTTTGTTAGGTTTGCTAGCAATATAATACCGTTATAACAGTGATTCTAAAGCTTGGAAAAATATCTATTAGCAAGCTAAGGTGAGGAACCTTAACCCCAAACTAAATTGGTTAATAATAAACTGTTTTCTATTTCTTGAGTCCTATGCCATGTTTGATTCTATGCGAATATGTTTGTAATGTGCATACAACATGCCATCCAATATTTCTATTACTTGTTCATGCATATCTACTTTATTGTTTATAACATGATGATGATGGCTGGGGTGAGGCCTTGGATACATTGTTTGGCATTAGGATTGGTTAGCAGCGAGCCCAGTTTGCAAGCCCTCGCTAACAGGGGCTTACGTGTTGGTATAGCATTATATAGCAATAACCGTTAACCTTTGTTGTATAATGTTATGGTAGGGTGGATGGGGACGACGATAACCGTTAACCTTCGGGCGGGCTTCCACACCCTGTGTATAGAGGCGGTATCAATAACCGTTAACCTTTGATCACCCAACCTTTCTATTGCACATTGCAAACTATAAACCAAGACCAAAGATATAAATTGATTTTTGCATGCATATGTAATGTTGCATTGTTTTGGCTACTCAGCGAGCCGTGTTGTGTGCTCACCCCTCGGCGTCGAATATTTTTAGTTGATGATGCGAGGATATCTTGTTGAAGATTATATGAACTGTCGGCGTATGGGGCTGTAGCAGCGATGGAAGTTGGAGCTGAAGGCGATACACGCGACTCCTCTTGCGAGTGCAACTCGTGTGTATTCGATTAGATATTTTTGTAGGTTTCTTTATTGGATTTATAAGACATGTATTTGGTATTTGAATATTTATGTCTTAGTTAAACACGAGAATAATTTGATATTATGGGTATCATTTTAGTTCTCGGTTCATATTATTTATAAATTTTTCCGCTATTGTGTATTACTCGATTATGATTATGGATGCGTGTTAAGTTTGGATAGCTGGGGATAGCCTATAAGAGATCTGGTTGAACCGTTGGTTATTTGGCGGTTCATCACACCATTCCGAAGTGTGCGGAATTGGGGTGTGACAACTTGGTATCGAGCTTCTCGGGCCTTGCCCGCCGAACTAGCATGCATTCAAAACAATTGTGAGGCGAGATAGGATAAATTAAAAGCTTTAATACAAACACATTGTAAGCACAAGTGATGGCGCAACCGAATTAAAAAGAGAATAATGCATCTATTAAAGAGAAAACCAGTTACATACAACGAGTAAGAGAACTACAACGTATATACATCGCTAAAGCGAGTACAGTCCACAACCCGGACGGTTACTCTGTAGTACAAGAAAGGTAAAGTACAATCAAGGGGCGGGGCGAAGGAGGAGGCGGTGCCTCACGATCTCTGTCGTAGTCCTCGGCATAGACTCTAGTCAACCGGGCTATCCGAGTGCGGGTCGTCTGTAGACTAGGGCGTGAGATCGGCTACTCTCTGTCGGTCGCCGCGTTGGATCTCCATGAGCTCACCTATCCGCGCGTCGGATGTGTGCTGAGCAGCCAACAGCTCCTCCGCTCTCATGCGCTGAGCACCTAGCAAATCCTCCATCCTCGGGTCCGATCTGCGTCGAGTCTCTCGATCTCGCGCAACATCTCCATCATATCGGAAGATGGGCGTGAAGGACCAGCATCGTGAGAAGGACCAGCCTCGGGTGCGAAGCCGCCGCGCGCGAAGTACCAACTCCATCCGCTTTGTGTGGGTGATGGCGGGGGTATCGCGTCGACATCCATATACATGCGATCATCATCGTCGGCCGGATCTCCCGGGCCCTAGCGGCAGCCGCGGCATCGGTCACCTCGACCCGAGTGTGAGGGCGCACCATCGCGTTCCTCTCCTCATCACTAACCTCCGCATCTCGCAGCCCCATCTTGCGGATAGCCTCCCAATCTAGGCGACGAGAAGGTCTTCTCCTGGATCTTCTCATCTACTAGATCCACCCCCAAGCGGGTCAGTAGCTTTGTAATCATGCGTCCATAGGGTAGATTACCCCTATGGCCGGACAATGTGGCGGCCGATCATCGTCCGCATGATGATGTAAGGAAGGCAGACCGGCTGTCGAGTGCATATGTTGTAGATCAAGGCTGGGTCAGGCTGGGACACCCTCTCATAGTGCCCACTCTGCGGAATCAGATTATCTTTGGATAATCTTGCGGAAGACTCGTGGAGATGGGCGCAAGTAGCAAGCTCTCATCGCCATCTATCGGGGCGGAGACAGCGATTGTCGATCTGCTGCTCTCATCTCCATCTCAACAAGCGTGGCTCTCCGGCGCACGGTACACCATAGGACCATCGAAGGGAATGCCCAACAGGTCGGCCGGTTGCCGATAGTCAAAAGAAATGTGCACCCCCTTGGCGTAGCTAGTGATGCGCAACTCCGACCACGCTCGACATCATTGTAATCCCCCACCACCGGAGATTACAATAGAGGCGGCGCACCAAGTCCGGACAGGTGTACGCGTCGTATGTGATGACAGGGGAGCCACCCCATGTCCCGAATGCTCTCTCTACGTTGAACAAGGCTAGATCAGCCGGGTTCACCATACGACCCCCTTCCACTTTCTTGCCGGTATAGTCGGCATACTGTGCCTCGGCTTCATTTGAACGGAAGCGGAGTGGATCACGTAATCTTGGCACTTTGGTACGGGCCATAATATCTGCAAAATAAGGAAGAGAAAAGAAACAAGGAGTTAGCAGTATAAAAATCCGAAATTGATTTAATAACGGCGTAAGTTGACCATAAAGCCCCATTTCTTGCCATACAAGTGGGCATAAGGACTTACGAAGGTTTAAACATATCCTACAACCCACATGCAGTAGGAAATTTTAACTGACGATGTCCAATTTGAAGAAATTCAAGAAAAATCAAAAATTTCGATAAATTAGGGCAAAAGAGAAAAATTTAAGTTTCTCGATAACCAATCGATGAAACTGAAATATTTTTTGAGGGCTTTCGTTCCCCAAGACCCCAATAACAAAAGCCCCCAATAAAAATAGAATTTTTACGGTTGGAAAAAGTTTAATTCGGAAAATACGAGTTAAATAAGCAAAAACCTCGAAATAAAAACCTAAAAACAGGGAAGGTTGGGAAATTTTACCTGTAGAGGTGATGTGGATGTCGAAACTCGGACTAAGAATGATCCACAATAGGGAAGTAGCACTGTAGCAACTCGGAGAGAAGACTATCGACCCTACATAGAAAAGACATTATTTTTTTGGGAATGAATTGAGGATTCAAATTTTTATATCGGTTAGCGTGCCTACATAAAGTATAAATGATTTCTCACTGATTTTGATGACTTTCGGGCACCACCCATCCCGAAAGGAAATATGTCCGGCCGTAGAGTCACCCGACGGACCCGAAACACGGTCCCACCACCACCACCCGTGGAGGAGACTAGTCAAGAGAATAACCGGGTACGGAAAATCCGGGACCGGTGAACCCTACAAATTTACCACCACCACCACGAGCTAGCAACGGTGGTGATGAATGCGGCTCAACGGCTACAACAAATGCAACATGCACAAGCACAAATGCGGGTTGCGATGGGAGTTATGTTTCAAGCCACTCGGGCTGCAGCCATGCACCTTTGGGCAAGCTAGTGCGGCACCGGTGGGTAACCACCCAGCCCCTCGGACACCTCCACAACAAGCTGCACCGGTTCTGTGCAAGCCCCGGAAGCAGCCCAAGGAAGCTATCGGTATCCACCCCTATGTTTGGGGCATATCAAAATCAAGTTGGATCACTCCCGGCTAGTGGAGAGATTTTTGAAAATGAAACCAAGGGAATTCAATGGCAAGCCGTCGATCCCCTTTGTGGCCAGCACCTTTGGATAGACGAAATGGAAAGGAATTTTCTTATGATGACTATTGCGAAGAGGAGAAAGTGTTGTGTGCCACCTTCATGCTCAAAGGCGCGCACATCATTGGTGGAAATCGACCAGGACCTATCTATTGACTAAGCACGCCCCTGCGACTTGGGCTATATATAAAGAAGCTTTCTTTGAGAAATATTTTCCACGAAGCTTGGGGGTTCGATGGAGAAGGAGTTCTGAGTCTTTATCGGGGGACGGATGTCGGTGGATGCGTACCAGCAGCGTTATGAAGAGCTGTTTTTCTTCGCACCACTGAGTATGCAAGAAGAAGATACAAAAACCCGTAGATTCGTCGCGGGACTAAGAGGAAGTATAAGGGAACATGTTCCGGGATTAAGAAAGAACATATATAATGAAGCTGTCCAGATCGCTCGAGTGATTGAATCGAGCCGGAAAGGGGGTTATTTCACTCAAAACAAAGGCATAAAAGGCCAGCTGGAAATTCTTATAATGGAAGCAATAACGGGGCGTATAAACCTTTCCGTCCTCGGGAATTTTGCAACTGCACCAAAGTCCACTGCAGCAGCTCAATCACGGCCAAAGCCAAATGTTGAAGCCCGAGGTGTTATAAGCGCAACCAACCGGGGCATATGGCAAGAGAGTGCCCAAAACCCAAAACTCGGTTACATCAAGGACGGGTATATGCTGTTACATCGGAGGATGCAGCCGCATCGCCCGATGTGGTCACGGGTATGACCCGAAACTTTAAGTTAAAATTACATTGATTGGCATGTAGACTAAGTAAAAGCGAATCACGGGTATCGTACCTATCAATGGCGTACCCGCCAGAGTACTCTTTGATTCGGGAGCTACTCATTCATTTATATACGTGTCGTTTGGAAAGAAGACCAATCTGCCCATCAAAACATTAGACTACAAATTACTTGTACGGTCACCGATGGGATTAGAAGTGGAATTAGAGAAAGGTTATGGACCATGTCCGGTTCTCATCGGAGGAGCGGACCTTGGATGCAACCTTAATACAACTTGAGATGGCGGACTTTGGCGTCATCTTGGGAATGGGCTGGTTAGCTCGGCACTCTGCAAAGTTGTTATGCGCCGAGAAGAAGCTAGCGTTCAAGGACAAAGAAGGAGCAGAATTCGGTTTCTCGGGAACCAAACTTCCCGGGAGGCGCAGGCTCGTACTCTCGGCATTAAAGGCTAAGAAGTGCCTTGAGAAAGGAGCGGTCGGATACCTAGTATCGGTGGTCGGCCTAACCAGGGACGTGCCACGAATGGAAGATATTGATGTGGTGCGAGATTTTCCTGATGTATTTTCGGAGGAACTACCGGATTACCACCCGACCGAGCCACGGAGTTTGTAATAGACCCGATACACGGGGCCGCACCGGTATCAAAAGCACCGTATAGAATGGCTCCTACTGGGCGGAAGGAATTAAAAGTGCAATTACAAGGCTGCTGGATAAGGGTTATATTAGACCCGGTATATCTCCATGGGGAGCACCGGTGT
The DNA here is from genome assembly GCA_028583415.1 of Protea cynaroides. NCBI lineage: Eukaryota > Viridiplantae > Streptophyta > Magnoliopsida > Proteales > Proteaceae > Protea > Protea cynaroides. The sequence continues at coordinate 32,577,912 of CM053270.1, read as the reverse complement.
TGTTCGTAAAGAAGAAAGATGGTAGCGTTCGGTTATGTATCGACTATAGAGAGTTGAATAAGGTGACAATCAAGAATCGATACCCACTACCCGGGATCGATGACTTGTTCGATCGGCTACAAGGAGCGAGGGTATTTTCAAAGATCGATCTTCGATCGGGCTATCATCAGCCGAAGATTAAAGAAGGTGACATTCCGAAGGCAGCTTTCGGAACAAGATACGGACATTATGAGTTCCTAGTGATGTCCTTCGGACTAACTAATGCACCGGCAGCGTTCATGGAACTTATGAACCGGGTTTTCCACGATATGTTGGATACGTCGGTCATAGTATTTATTGATGACATATTGGTATACTCCAAGGACAAGGAAACCCATGTCAAGAACCTAAGGCGCAGCCCTACGGCGTTTAAGGAAAGAGAAGTTATACGCCAAATTTTCAAAGTGTGAGTTTTGGCTAAGTGAAGTCGCTTTTCTAGGCCATGTAGTATCCGCGGAAGGAATCAAAGTGGACCCCGGTAAGATCGAAGCTATTGTGAAGTGGGAAGCACCAAAAGGCGTCTCGAGAAATTAGAAGTTTTTGGGTCTAGCTGGATATTATCGGAGGTTCGTAGAAGACTATTCTCGGATCGCCGTACCTCTCACCGGTTTGACCAAGAAAGGAGAAAAGTTCGTATGGACGGATAAGTGTGAAAAGAGCTTTCAAACACGAAGACCAGATTGATATCCGCTCCAATTTTAACCATTCCCGTTCGGGGCGGACATTTACTTTATATCTTGATGCATCGGGATTGGGACTAGGATGTGTGCTTATGCAAGGAGAACAAGTAGTTGCGTATGCATCGGGGCGGTTGAAAGTACATGAGAAAAATTACCCAACCCATGATTTGGAATTAGCGGCGGTAGTACATCTTTGTCAAGATATGGAGGCACTACCTATACGGAGAGAAGTTTCGGATTAAGTCGGACCATAAGAGTCTTACTTATCTATTTAGTCGAGAAGGAGTTGAATATGAGACAAAGGAGATGGCTGGAATTATTGAAAGACTATGATTGTGATATCCGGTATCATCGGGAAGCGAATGTGGTAGCGGATGCATTGGCGGGGAAAGCAATGATAAAATCTCAAGGAGAAACCAGCACGTTGCGGCAATGTATACCAATGGAATGGTGTTTAATCACGGCAGCGAGCGGTATGTGATAGATACACCGGATGGATCAACCAACCAAGGGTTCATTCATCGGTTTTTCAAATATGTTCGCGGCATTGAAGATTGTACCGGATATAGTGGGACGAAGTGAAGGCGGCTATCAAAGCGAGATCCTTATCGAGAGGCGGTACAAGAAGATATTGAGAAGGGTAGGACTAACCACGAGTTCACCTTGGATGGCGAGAAGGTGCTGAAATACAAAGGGAAGAATATGTGTACCCGAAGCAGAAAGTGTAGACATTAGACACCGACTCATGAAAGAAGCCCATACCACCATCTACTCGGTACATCCTGGAAGTACAAAAATGTATCATGATCTAAAGAAGCTGTATTGGTGGAGGGAATGAAGGCGGATGTAGCCAAGTTACGTGTCTCAATGCCTAAATTGTCGGAAGGTAAAGGCGGAGCGACAAAGACCCGCGGGGCTGTTACAACCATTACGGAACCGGCATGGAAATGGGGCTGCATCACTATGGACTTCGTCGCGGGACTACCATTGACTCCTCGAGTAGTTGGCGCGAGTCCGGGTGATTGTGGGCCGTCGACCAAAACAGCTCGCGCCGTACCCGATCGACCCCAATATACACTCGAAAGGTTAGCAAAGCTGTACGTGGATAATATTGTTCGGTTACATGGTGTTCCGGAAAGCATTGTGTCCGATAGGGACCCACGATTTACTTCAAATTTTGGGAAGGGCTGCAAAGGCTATGGGTACAACATTGAAATTCGATCCTGCATTCCACCCTGGGCGACGGACGGTCGGGCGTACCATTCAGATTTTAGAAGATATGCTACGAGCATGTGTGATTGATTTCAAGGGATCATGGGACGGAGGTTACCATTGATCGGGTTAAGCTTACAATAACGGCTATCGGGCTACTATACGGATGTCACCTTATGAAGCCTTGTATGGTAGGAAGTGTCGAACTCCCTTGTTTTGGAATGAAGTTGGAGGAGCGTAGTATCGTTGGACCAGAATTTGTTGAAGAGACTTGTCGAGTGGTCGACATCATCAAGGAAAGAGTAAGAACAGCTCGGGACCGGCGAAACAATGCGCGGATACTCGGCGAAGAGATCTAGAGTTCGCCGTAGGCGAAAGTATTTTTGAAAGTATCGCCTATGCGAGGATTGAAGAGATTCGGACAGAAAGGAAAACTAAGTCCAAGATATGTCGGACCATATGAGATTCGGCTAAGCGTGGGAAAGTAGCTTATCGGTTAGCACTACCACCGTCTATGTCAAGTGTGCATGGCGTATTCCACATATCCTTATTGAAGAAGTATGTCAAAGACCCAACACATGTGTTGGCGGTAGATTTGCGGGCCCGGCGATGATTTGACATTTGAAGTAATACCAGCGGAAATCACTAGTCGAAAGGTTCAACGTCTACGCAGCGAGAGATATCTACTATGTTAAGGTCACATGGAAAAGTAGAGACATGGAAGAGATTACATGGGAAGAAGAAAATGCTATGAGAAAGCAATACCACGACTTGTTTGATTCGAGAAGGTATGTACAATTTCGAGGGCGAAATTTTTATAAGTTGGGGGAGTTGTAAGACCCGTGTCAATTTAACCCGGTCTTACCATTGTGGACCAGGTTTACCCATCATGGTCGAGTCAAATGGACCAAGGGCATGAAGGAGATCGAGATCCCCAGTGCGAAATCGACCGAAAACACTTAATTCTAAGGGAGGGTCGCACACCCGGTGAAGCGGGGTCGGACCTCCCAATAAGAAAGTCGGACCCTCGGTTTTTGAGGGAGGGTCGGACAGCTTAAGACCCTAGGGTCGGCGGGATCATCGACCCTCCCATCGGCCCTCGATTTCGACGAACCGAAATTAGGAAATTTCCTAATTTTTCGGTTGGGATTCTTTCCAAATCTCAATGGGATTATTATAGGACATTCCTAGTCTATTTAAGGGGCGTTCCTAAGCCACATTCACTTCTTTCACAACCCTAATTGAATTGAGAGAAGAGAGAAGAAGGGGGGGAGAGGAAGAAAGGAGGCTAGGAAGGGGCTTAGCAAAAGGAGAAGAAATTGCAGAGAAAAGTAATCTTCTCGGGTATGGATACCAATTCCATGAGTTTCTACGGACCTTAGGTTAGATATGGTTGAGTGTAGGATTTCGGAGAAACCCAAACCATCCATCCATGGTTAGGTTTTTCATGGGAAACCATGGGAGGATGCACGAAAGCTATCTAGATGAATTATACATGGTTCTGGACCATGGAATGAGTGTTGGGTGAATGTAGGAAGCAAGTCATGGGACCCCAAACACGAAGAATGGATTAAAAAGTGGAAATTGGACCGAGAGTGCACCGGGGTGTCGCGAGGGTCGATAGACCATCCGACCCTAGGTGTTTCGACCATCGACCCTCGGCATTCGGGAAGTTCGGAATGGAGGGGGGGTCGATAGACCCATCGACCTAGCATCGACCCTAGCATCGACCCTCGGTTGCAGAATGGTTTTTAAATTCCGAATTAATTCTAATTAAATTCTATCGACTTTGTTAGGTTTGCTAGCAATATAATACCGATATAACGGTGATTCGAAAGCTTGGAAAATATCTATTAGCACGCTAAGGTGAGGAACCTTAACCCCAAACTAAATTGGTTAATAATAAACTGTTTTCTATTTCTTGAGTCCTATGCCATGTTTGATTCTATGCGAATATGTTTGTAATGTGCATCCGGCATGCCATCCAATATTTCTATTACTTGTTCATGCATATCTACTTTATTGTTTATAACATGATGATGATGGTGATGATAGGAATAGGCATGTGCTTGTATGTGTGTGGTTGATGTGCTTGATGCGGCGAGTATCGGGGAGGTGTGATGAGAGCGTCAATAAAGCGTTAACCTTTGGCGGGTCTCAGCACTTTAGCTCTATCTGTAACTCAAGTCTTGTGCATTGGCATCGTCGTGTCGCCATTACCTTAGCGGAACTATTATCTCGTAGAGTATCGGGGGAGGTGGTCTCGGTCCTTGTAGTCTCGACTCTACCGGGGGGCCTTAGCTCTATCTCTATGGATGTTACGAGGGATCTTTGGGGTGGGGCCTTGGATACCTTGTTTGGCATTAGGATTGGTTAGCGGCGAGCCCGGTTTGCAAGCCCTCGCTAAAGGCGATACACACGACTCCTCTTGCGAGTGCAACTCGTGTGTATTCGATTAGATATTTTTGTAGGTTTCTTTATTGGATTTATAAGACATGTATTTGGTATTTGAATATTTATGTCTTAGTTAAACACAGAATAATTTGATATTATGGGTATCATTTTAGTTCTCGGTTCATATTATTTATAAATTTTCCGCTATTGTCTATTACTTAGATTATGATTATGGATGCGTGTTAAGTTTGTTTGGATAGCGAAGGGGATAGCCTATAAGGGCTCTGGTTGAACCGTTGGTTATTTGGCGGTTCATCACACCATTCCGAAGTGTGCGGAATTGGGGTGTAAAAAAAAAAAAAAAAAAAAAAAAAAAAAAAAAAAAAAAAAAAAAAAAAAAAAAAAAAAAAAAAAAAAAAAAAAAAAAAAAAAAAAAAAAAAAAAAAAAAAAAAAAAAAAAAAAAAAAAAAAAAAAAAAAAAAAAAAAAAAAAAAAAAAAAAAAAAAAAAAAAAAAAAAAAAAAAAAAAAAAAAAAAAAAAAAAAAAAAAAAAAAAAAAAAAAAATTATATTGGTGGAGAGAAGAAAAAAGATGTAGAAGTTGGGTGTTCAAAAAAAAAAAAATTAAAAAAAAAAAAAAAAAAAAAAAAAAAAAAAAAGAAAGTTGTGGAAATAAAATAAAAAAAAAAAAAAAAAAAAAAAAGAGAAAAAAAAAAAAGAAAAAAAGAAAAAAAAAAAAACTCCAATAATTTAATAATAAAGGGGTATGAAGAGTGTAAAAAAAAAAAAAAATTTTTTACTTCCACCCCGACCTCGGTATACCTTTGGAGAGGTTAGCTAAGTCGTATGTGGATAATATTGTGCGATTACATGGTGTTCCGGAAAGCATTGTGTCCGATAGAGATCCATGATTTACTTCAAAGTTTTGGGAAGGATTGCAAAAGGCTATGGGTACAACATTGAAGTTTAGTACTGCATTCCATCCACCGATAGATGGACAGACAGAGCGTACAATTCAAATTCTAGAAGATATGCTTCGAGCATGTGTAATTGATTTTAAAGGATCATGGGATGAAAAGTTACCGCTGATTGAGTTCTCTTATAACAATAGCTATCAGACTAATATACAGATGTCACCCTATGAAGCACTATATGGCAGGAAGTGTCGAACTCCTTTGTTTTCGAATGAAATTGGGGAACGTAGTATTGTTGACCGGAATTTGTTGAATAGACTTGTCGAGTGGTCGACATTATCTAGGAAAGAGTGAGAACAACTCAAAATTGTCAGAAGCAATATGCAGATACTCGACGCTGAGACCTTGAATTCGTCATAAGTGATAAAGTATTCCTCAAAGTGTTGCCTATGTGGGGTTTGAAACGGTTCGGACAGAAAGGGAAATTAAGTCTGAGATATGTCGGGCCACATGAGAATCTATCTAAGCATGGAAAAGTGGCTTACCAGTTAGCACTACCACCATCTATGTCAAGTGTGCATGACGAATGTCATATCTCCTTATTGAAGAAGTATGTTAAGGATCCGATGCACTTTTTGACAATAGACCTACCTGATTTGACTGAAGATTTGACATTTGAAGTAACACCAACTGAAATCACTAGTCGAAAGGTTCAACGACTACGCAACCGTGATATCTATTATGTTAAGGTCACCTATAGAAGTAGAGATATGGAAGAAATCACATGGGAAGAAGAGAATGCTAAGTGAAAGAAATACACTCATCTATTCGACTCGGAAGGTATGAACAATTTCGAGGATAAAATTTTTATAAGTAGGGGGAGTTGTAAGACCCGTATCGAACTAACCCGATCTTACCACCTTGAACCAGGTCTACCCATCATGGTCGAGCCAAATGGACCAAGTTCGTGAAGGAGATCACGATCCCAGGTATTAAACTAACCCAAAAACACTAAAATAGGGGGGAGGGTCGCACACCCAGCTAGGTAGGGTCGGAGCCCCCCAATATAAAAAGTCAGACCCTGAGTTTTTAAGGGGGGGTCGGAGAATTTAGGACCCAAGGGGTCAACGGGATCTTCGACCCCCCCATCGACCCTCGGTTTCGTAATAAATCATGATTTGGAAACTTTCCAAATTTCATTGGGATTCTTTCCTGATCTCAATGGGACTTATTTTAGGAGTTCCTACTCTATTAAATAGGACGTCCCTAAGCCTCTTTCACTCCTTTTACAACCCTAATTGGATTGAGAGAAAGAGAAGGAGGAGGAAGAAGAGAAGGAAAAGGAGAGAAGATGACCAAAAGGAGAAGAATTTGAGAGAAACAAGTAATCTTCTCGGGTATGGATACTATTTCCATGAGTTTTCTTAAGACCTTAGGTTAAATATTGTAGAGGGTATGATCTAGGAGAAACCCAAATCATCCATCCATGGTTAGGTTTTCAATGGAAACCATAGAGGAGATCATTAAAACCATGTAGGTGGAATAAACAATGTTCTAGACCATAGAAAATGTATGGAATGGATTAAAGAAGCAAGCCATAGGACCCCAAACACGAAGAATGGATCAAGGATGAAAATCTGGACCTAAACCCACGAGGGGTCGACGTGGTGTCGATGGACAATCCGACCCTAGGTGTTTCCAGACCATCGACCCTCGGTGTTAGGGACAGATTATGGGTGGTCGCATCGGAGGGTCGATGGAACATCCGACCCGGCATCGATCATACAGGGGGTCGAAAAAACCCTGCACCCGTCCGACCCTCGGTTAACAGTAGGCTTTTAAAATTAGAATTAATTCTAATTAAATTCTATTGACTTGATTAGATCTTCTACTAATATAATAGTGATATTAAGTTGATTCTTAAAGCTTGAAAGAGGATCCACAATCAAGCAAAGGTGAGGGAACCAGACCTAAACTAATTGGCTAATAATAATTGTTTTTATTCTTGAGTCCAATGTCATGATTGATTCTATGCGTATATGCTTGTCATGTGCATTTAACATGTCATCAAATATTTTTATTATTACTGTTCATGCATATTTACATTTATTGTTTATATCATGATGATGATGATGATGATAGGAATAGGCATGTGAATGTATGTGTGTGGTTTGTGTGCTTGATGCGAGCGAGTATCTGGGGTGGTGTCATATGCTGGGCCTCAGCACTCTAGCTCTATCTCTAAGTCAAGTCTTGTCCACTGACATTGTCGTATCGCCTTTACCATAGCAGAACTATTACGTCATAGTGTATGACGGGAGGTGGTCTTGGACCATGTAGTCTTTGACTCTGTCGGGGGGCCTTAGCCCTATCTCTGTGGACGTATTAAGGGATGTTGGGGTGAGGCCTTGGATACACTATTTTGGTTTAGGATTGGTTAGTTGCGTACCCAGTTTGCGAGCGCTCGCCAGTAGGGGCTTACGTGTTGGTATGGGTAGAGTATCAGGGGAAGTGTCATAGGCCGAACCTCGACACTTTAGCTCTTTCTCTATTCCATGGTAGGGTGGATAGGGACGACAATAAACGTTAACCTTTGGCCGTGCCTCCACACCCAGTGCATAGAGGTGAGGTGGCAACCGAACCTTTCTATAGTGCATTAGAAACTTATTTACCAGACCACAGATATGAATTGAATGCATGCATATGTTTGTTGCATTGTTTTGTTTGCTCACTGAGCCATGATGTGTGCTCACCCTTTCGGCGTCAAATATTCTTAGTTGATGATGTAGGTACCACTGTCGAAGATTATATGAATGCTCCTGTATTCGGGCACGTGGCGGCGATAGAAGCTTAAGATTTATTGGATAAGCATGACTCCTCATGCGAGTGCATCTCATGCGTATTTGATTAGATTTTGTTTGAATTATTAAAGGACTATAATTGATATTTTATTTATTTATGTCTCAGTTGATACAACAATAACTTGATATTTTATTTATGATTATCATGGTTAGATTTCTCAGTTTATTTACTATAAGACTTCGGCTATTGTGTATCTATTCTGATTATGGTTATGGTTGTGTATGGTTTAATTTTCAATGGACATAGCCTATTAGAGATCCTGGTTGAAGCGTTGGTTTATTTGCGATTCTTCACACCATTCTGAATAGTGTGGAATTGGGGTGTTACACGATCGCCTATGGGATTAGAATTGGAACTAGAAAAAGGTTACGGAGCATGTCCAATTCTTATCAACAAAAAGATTTTGGATGCAACCTTAATTAAACTTCAGATTGCAAACTTTGACGTTATCTTTTGAATGGACTGGTTAGCTTGGCATTCTGTAGACCTATTATGTGCAAAAAAAGAATCTGATATTTAAAGACAAGGAAGGTGCAGAGTTTAGTTTTACGGGAACCAAACTTCCCCATAGATGAAAACTCATCCCCTCTGCATTAAAGGCTAGAAAATGCCTCGAGAAAGGAGGAGTTGGGTAACTAGTATCCGTGGTAGACCTCACTAAGGAAGCACCATTAATGGAGAATATTGATGTTGTGTGTGACTTTCTAGATGTATTTCCTGAGGAGCTAAAAGGACTACCACCCGACCGAGGACAGAGTTCGTTATAGATCTTATACCCGGAGCAGCACCAGTATCTAAAGCACCCTATCGAATGGCTCCTACTGAACTAAAGGAACTGTAGGTACAGTTATAGGAATTACTGGTTAAGTGATATATCAGACCCAGCATATCACCATGGGGAGCGCCAATATTGTTCGTGAAAAAGAATGACAATAGTATTCGACTTTGTATAGACTATCATGAAATGAATAAGATTACAATCAAGAATTAGTACCCGTTGCCTCGGATCGATGACTTGTTCAATTAGTTGCAAGGTGCCAAGGTGTTCTCTAAGATTGATCTTCGGTCAGGATACCAACAGCTGAAGATTAAGAAGGTGATATTCCAAAGATAGTATTCAGAACAAGATATGCACATTATGAATTTTTAGTCATGTCTTTTGGATTAACTAACGCACCCGCAACTTTTATGGAACGCATGAATCGGGTATTCCATGATATGTTGGATACGTCAGTCATTCTGTTTATTGATGATATATTAGTCTACTCCAAGGACAAGGAAACTCATGTCATGAATCTAAGAGCCGCTCTGCAGCGACTAAGATAAGAGCAGCTTTACGCCAAATTAACAAAGTGTGAGTTTTGGCTGGATGAGGTCGCTTTCTTAGGCCATGTCGTATCCGCTGAATGAATTAATGTGGATCCTAGCAAGTTTGAAGCCATCGTGAAATGGGAAGCACCTAATAGTGTTGCAAAAATCAGAAGTTTCATAGGTCTAGCTGGGTATTATCGACGATTCGTGGAAGATTACTCTAGAATCATCATACCTCTCACCATTTTAACTAAGAAGAGTAAAAAATTTGTTTGCACCGACAAATGTGAACAAGGTTTTCAAACATTGAAACCTAGATTAACATATGCTCCCATCTTGACTATTCCTATTCCAGGACAACCATTTACCTTGTATACTAATGCGTCTGGGTTGGGTTTAGGATGTATACTTATGCAAGGAGAACAAGTAGTTGCATATGCCTCAAGACAACTGAAAACACATGAGAAGAACTATCCCACTCATGACTTGGAATAAGTAGTGGTAGTACATGTTGTCAAGATATGGAGACATTATTTGTATGGAGAGAAATTTCAAATTAAGTTAGAACACAAGAGTCTCACTTATCTTTTTAATCAAAAGGAGTTGAACATGAGACAAAGAAGATGACTGGAATTATTGAAGGATTATGATTGTGATATCCAGTATCATCCAGGGAAGGCTAATGTAGTTGCTTATGCACTAAGCAGAAAAGCAATGACAAAATCCCAAGGAGAGGTTAACACGACTGCGACTATGTGTGTTACTGGGAAAGTATTCCATCATGGTAATGAGCAGTTGGTGAGAGATGCACTTGGCGGATCAACCAATCAAGGGTTTATTCATCGATTTTCAAATATGTTCGCAACATTGAACATTGTACCTGATATATTAGATGAAGTGAAAGCCGCTATTAAATCAGACCCTTATCTAAGAATGGTGCAAGAAGACATTGAAAAAGGTAGGACTATTCCTGAGTTCACCATGGACTTTAAAGGTATTGAAGTATAAAGGAAGAGTATGTGATCCTGAAACAGAAAACTTGGACATTAGATACAGACTAATAAAGGAAGCTCACACCAAAGCTTTTCGGTACATCCTGGAAGTACAAAGATGTATCATGATTTGAAGAAATTATATTGGTGGAGATGAATGAAAGAAGATGTAGCTAAATTCGTGTCTCAGTGGCTAAATTGTCTGAGGGTAAAGGTTGAATGGCAAAAACCTGCAGGACTGTTGCAGCCGCTACCATAACCAGCATGGAAATGGGACTGCACCACTATGGACTTCATCATCGGGTTACCATTGACTCCCCGAGTAGTTGACACAGTCGGGTGATTGTAGATCGTCTGACTAAAATAGATTGCTTCATAGCTACACGACCTTAGTATACTATGGAGAGGTTAGCCAAGATATATGGGGATAATATTGCTAGATTGCATGATGTACCTGAAAGCATTGTGTCCGAGAGAGACCCATGCTTTACCTCAAAGTTTTGGAAAGGATTACAGAAGGCCATGGTTACAACGCTGAAATTCAGTATAGCATTCCATACACAGACAGACAGACAGTCAGAGCATACCATTCAGATTTTAGAAGATATGCTTCGAGCTTGTGTTATTGATTTCAAAGGCTCATGGGATGAGAAACTACGATTGATCAAGTTCACCTATAACAACAACTATCAGGCAGCTATACAGATGTCACCCTATGAAGCACTGTATGGTAGGAAGTGTCGAACGGAGTATCGTTGGACCAGAGTTTATTGAAGAGACTTGTCGAGTAGTTGACATTATCAAGGAAAGAATTATAATGGCTCAGAATCGTCAGAAACAATATGCAGATACTAAACGTCGAGACCTTGAATTCGTTGTAGGTGATAAGGTATTCTTGAAAGTATTACCTATGCGAGGTTTAAAACGATTTGGACAGAAAGGGAAGCTAAGTTTGAAATATATTGGGCCATATGAGATTCTAGCTAAACATGGAAAAGTGGCATATCAGTTAGCACTACCCCTATCTATGTCATGTGTGCATGATGTATTTCATATCTCATTACTGAAGAAGTACGTCAGAGATCCAACACACGTTTTAACAGCGGAGCCATCAGGTCTAACTGATGTTTTGACATTCGGAGTAGCACCAACTGAAATCACCAGTCGAAAGGTTCAACGTCTACGCAACCGTGACATTTATTTTGTTAAGGTCAATTGGAGAAACCAAGATATATAAAAGATCCCATGGGAAGAAGAGAATGCTATGCGAAAGCAATATCCTCACCTTTTCGACTCGGAAGGTATGTGAAAATTTTGAGGACAAAATTTCTAACAAGAGGGGGAAATTGTAAGACCCTTATCGAACTAACCGGTCTTACCACCTTATATCAGATCTTCCTATCATGGTCGAGCCATGTGGACCATGTACGTTAAGAAACCACAAGACCAGGTATGAAATCAACCCAAAAATAGTCAATTATGATTGTGTGGTCGCATACCTAAACTGGTGCGATTGAACACACCTCAAAATAGTCCAACCACATGAATTTTTTGTCATGTGGTTGGACATTTCAAATGGTGTGGTCGACGGATTTTGCGATCCCACCTCGACTACACGGAACCCAGTCAAAACCAAAAAATTAGAAACCTTCCTAATCCAAAGGGGGTCTTCCTTAAACTCATTAGGCCATATTATGGAGGGTTATCCTATATAAATAGGACATCCCTTAGCCTCTTTCACCCTTTTAGAACTCTAACTGAAAGTGAGAGAAAGAGAAGAGAAGGAAGACAAGGAAAATTGAAGAGGAAGAAAATTCAGAGAAAACTCTATATCTTCAGCAAACTTAAGGTATGAACATATTCCCCATGATAAATTGAGAGCCTAGAATAGTTTATGTAGAAGATAGGATCTAGGAGAAATCCAAACCATCCATCCGTGGATAAATTCTAAGAGAATCCATGGAGGAAATTATGTGGACAATCGATGGTATATAATACAATAGTTTTGAGCCATAGAATAATTGTAGAAAGGACCATGATGATAGGCCAAGGAATCAAAACATGGAGGATTGGAATTGAGAGTGAAAGGTTGACCATCACACGTGTGGTCGCACGTGTGGTCGAATCATGTGCGACCACACTAGACACACATGTCCGACCACATGCCCTCGCAATGTTTTCAGGGAGGGTGTGGTTGCACGTGTGGTCGGAGTATGTCCGACCACACCCTTCGACCCCACGCCATGTGGTCGTAAAAACTGAGACCACAGGTGCTGCCACACTTGCGACCCCTTAGTTTCTGTTAGTCTAAACTCATAGAAATTAATTCTAATTTAAAATCTATAAATTTGTTAGGTTTCCAAGTGATTTAAAAGTAAATTACAAAGCTTAAACGAGGATCTACTATCAACTAAAGGTGAAGGAAAAAGACCTAAATTAATTAGCTAATATTAAATTGTTTTTATTTATTGAGTCCATTGCCATGAATGATTCTATGCGTGTATGCTTGTAATGTGTATTTGACATGTCATCCAATATTCTAGTTATTATTGCTCATGCATATTTAATTTTGTTTATTTATAACATGATGTTGATGATGATGCTAGTATTAGGCATGTGAATGTATGTGTGTGGTTAGTGTATTTGATATGAGTGGGGCATCAGGGGGAGGAGGTGACACTGTGGTTCATCCGGGTCAACAGACTCTAGCTCTATCTCTACTCTAGTCTTGTCCACTGACATCATTGTATCACATTACCTTAGCAGAACTATTACATCGTAGGGCATCAGGGGAGGTGGTCTCGGACTGTGTAGTCTCTGACTCTACCAGGTGGCCTTAGCTCTACCTCTATGGACGTATTGAGGGATCCTGGGGTGAGGCCTTGGATACACTGTTTGACATTAGGACTGGTTAGTTGCGAGCCCAGTTTACAAGCCCACGCAAATGGGGACTTACATGTTGGTATGGGTAGGGCATCAGGGAAAATGTTATGCGGTGTTTGATCTAGGCACTTTAGCTCTATCTCTATTCCATGATGGGTGCATGTGGGATGGCATTGGTGTTTGATCAATTGGGCTGCTTCACACACTCGTGTATAGTGGTGCAGCGGCCACATATCCTTTCTATTTCACAATTGTAAACTTATGAACCATACCAAAAATATGAATTGAATGCATGCAAATATATGTTGCATTATTTTGTTTGCTCACTGAGCCATGATGTGTGCTCACCCTTTCGACGTCGAATATTTTTAGTTAATGATGTAGGTCCTATAGTAGAAGATTATATGAATGCTCCAATTTACGGGTATGTTGGGGCGATAGATGCAGAAGCTATGATGGAGTCGCATGATTCATCGTGCGTGTGCAACTCGTGTGTCATTGATTAGATTATTTTTTGGATTATTTAGAAGAAGTAATTGGTTAATTTATTTTATTTTATGTATTAATCTTTTGGAGATAATTGGATACTTTATTTATGTTATCACTATTAGATACTCAGTTCATTAATATTAAAGACTTCCGCTACTGTTTATTTACTCTGATTATGGTTGTGGATGTATATGGTTTAAGCATAGGGACACGGCCTTTTCGAGATCATGATTGAACCGTTGGATCATAGACGGTTCATCACACCATTCTAGTTGGTTTAGAATTGGGGTTTGACAAGTGGCCTACCACTTGGCATTGCCACCATCCTTATCCAACGTAGATGGCGTATTCCATGTATCCATGCTGAAGGAATACATCTTGGATCCATCCAACATATTAGAAGCAGACCATCTAGAGTTGAGTGAAGATCTAACACTCATACTCGAGCCTTAAGAAATCCTGGACAGAATGGTTCAACATCTTAGAAATTGGGATGTCTATTATGTCAAAGTCTATGGAAGAACAAGCATGTAGATGACCTTTTGTGGGAAAAAGAAGTGTCGATAAAGAGGAAGTATCCTTACTTGGTTGAAATTATAGGTAAGTGAAATTTCAGGGATGCAATTCTTTCAGGGGGTTGTAAAACCTGCATGCAGAAAATCCAGCCTAACTCGGATTCTTACTGTGCGAAGGTTTTCCACCATTGACGTACCTGACCCCATGTCAAATTGAACACCAGCTTTAACTAGGTACAGACCAATGCATAAAATTTTAAAATTTGGACTTAGAATTCTTAAAATCAGTTAGCACTCCCGACTTATCAGGCTAGAAAAGTCTCAGCCAGACATTGTGATCGGTAAAGCCTGGACAGACTACCTGTGAAAGATAAATTCAAAACACCATTTCTAGTTAGTGTGAGAATATTTCCTGGACCTAGGGACGATGTCACACCTCACTCCTAATTGATCTCGACTTGGTTAAGGAGGTAGAGAACCTAAGGGACTCCTTAGGATGCCAATTGGTAGTCCCTTGCAGTGTCTAACTCTCCAATGGGTCTTACCCTAAGAAGAAGACTCCCAAACCTTAAACCATCATTCCAAACCCTAGAGTTCTGATGCATTCTTCGAGAGAGGAGAAAGTTAAAGGAAGGAGGCTGGGAAGAAGAATTGCCTTGGGATTCACCACTGGGTTTTGATACCATTGATTAACAGCTCAAAACCACTGTAAGTAAACCTTTCTATCCTTTGTATTGGATCATAGGTCAAGTAAGAAGACTAAAACCTTGGTTCATCAACCATTAATGGAATCACCGTCCATTAATGGTTGAGCATTAAGAAGGTTTTGTCGAATTTGAACCTATAATGAACTAGTAGAAATTTAAATAGTGGACCATAACCTATGTGATTGATTTATTTCAACTTCAGAAACCCTAGCATTGGATTGGCAATTACAATATGGATGTCAAGTAGTAGACTCTTCAAAGGATTCCATCTTTGGAAACCTATGGTTGAAATCGTAGATATGAAAAACCCAGACCAACTCCTGAGAGAAGGTCGGGTCGCGACATACTGGTGTCGAAATACAGAACTAGACATTCCATCAAATATATTCGGGAAGCCCACAGGAAACTTCTCGTCCTGACATCTGGTCATGATACCTATAATAGAACCCAAGAAAGGTTGGGATGATGGAAGGTTCCGAAGAGCATCTGGTCTTGACCCTCGGTCTTGATAATCAGAACTAGTCAGTCACGACTGGTTAGCCCCAAAAAGCCCTCTTTAAGGCTGGATCGAATAAACTATGCCATTAATGAGATTCCCACACAATAGGTGACCTATACGTGACCAAGAGTGACCCTTATTTGGGAATGGTGATTGTCTGCAAACCTTAGGTAATGTAACAAAACCACTGTCCTATTGTGGAATGTGTTTCTAACTTGATTGTTTCTAAAAAACTTATTCATTTGATAATGATAACATGTCATCTTATTATTATGCATACATGCATTTTCATTTCTTTTATTATGAATATTGTGATTGTTTGTGGTTATGAGTGTGCATTGTGAGCAGTGGTGAAACGGTCGAGGACTATAGGGTCCGACTCACTGATTGGTTGGCTTGTGATGTTCTCATACCCCTAGAGGGATGATAGCATCTTAGGGGGCAAAAAAGATTGACTGGGATTCTTGCTAGGTGTGTGTGAGGAAACTACAAGGGTTGACATGTAGATTGATGACTGGTGTGACAACTCATGTATGTGACCCTAGCCAAGAGGGTGTTAGGTATTGGTACAGTTGGCAGAAGATGGGAAGGTATTTGAATGTTCATCGTCAATTCATTGGCCAAACCATTGCCCTAGTATTGTCTGTCTCTGAGATGACGCGTGGGAACACCTGGGCTATTGGTGTAAATTGGTGAGCTCCGATTCTCTCCTGTGCATGGAGTTGTGGCCAGCTTCTACGAGTGTCCTCAGGCCTTCCCATAGCTATAGTATAACATATACCAGACCAATAGTGTGAACTAGGGATAATAATATGAACATGCATATTACCATTTTTGTGTTTGTTTTCTTTTTGAGCTCAAATTGGAGAGCACACCCTTATGTATATAACTTTTTAGTGGATGTTGTAGGTAACACTGTAGCTGATTTTGTAAATGTGTCAATGGTTTCTTTTATGGTGATCCGCAAGGCCTGGAAGGAGACAAGCATGATGTGGACTATGAGTGTGATGCATGCATGTTCGAGTAAAAGATGCAATGGACAATGTGTCAATTGGTGAAGGATGCCAAGTTTAATATTGTTTTGTTTATTTCAGTTTTACTTTACTTTTACAACTACTGTTTTATAGCCCAATGTTATAGGACTGGATTATGAACAGATTTATTTAATGGTTGTGAATGGTTGAACCAAAATAACTCGGATACAATGATTATTACTTTTATTTAAGTATCAATAGAAGCTCATTTGGTTTATTATTTTTGCTAATTATAAACTCTGATTAATTATCTGTGACATTTGTCGTGATGTGGCTAAGACAGCATTACAATGCTTAAGAGATTCTGGGTTGGATCGAACATTAAAATGTGTATCTGTTCAGTCAGCTCCAAAATTTTACATATCTTAAATTTTGGGAGTGACACTTAATCTTTAGTCTTTCCCTAGCATACTATGCTCTTTTGTTAGCCATCTCACAGCACACAAATCTAGTTTCATAATTACTAGTTATGGTCATTAAGCTTTTAATAGCCTATTGCTCAGGTTAGTTGAAAAAGACTATAGCATTGGCTTGGTTGGCATAGTGTGTCACACCCCATTCTCAATGTATCGGTACTATGGAATGCGACGGGATCTCTCCATCCTATCCGGACACAAGAAATCTTCTTCCAAGAATGCTTAATCACAGTATTCCACAAATCAAACCGGGCATAATAATTACTAGAGCAAAGTACCTTCTTATTTAAGAAGGCATATTATTCAAAATAGAAGAAAATAAATTAGCAGAAGACATACAATTATTAAACAATTAAACCATTGCATTCTAAGTAAGTAATTATCTTTAATGTCCAAAGTTTTCACAATAGCGATTCATTATTCAAGTATTTAAACGAATTAATCCAAAATAACTAAACCAAGTTAAATTGATTCCAAACAAATTATCCAACGTAAATAATTTAAATTTAAAATATCTCAAACCAATACTATTATTCATAGTTTATTTGCTTCATAAAAACAAAAATAAATAAGATAGTCCCAACTATAAGGAAAGGGAACACAAGCACAGCCTAAGTCCATGCTCAGCTTTATGGAATGCTTCAAGAATCAGATAACTCTTCCTTAGGTTCAGAGTTCTCGTTCTCCACGCCGAACATATTGCAACCCGATGAGTCACAAGAAGTATCAGAAATATCTAAAAAGAGTTTGTGCGCACAGGGTAAGCTCAACCACCGAGCTTAGAAAAAAAAAACCAAACGTGCAATAAACAATAAGCATGCAGCTATCCACTACGGTCTGGTACAAATCTGTAAGTGCCAACTCAGGACAACACTCACATAAAGTCTCCAGGCTACAAGGGCCACCCCCATCAGAATGAATACTATCCCACACACATTGTACAACAACATTCCCCATGTATGGGTCCATCGTTGGATGCAAGTTTGTTTTCCCACCGACTTCCTGCACCAAACTCATCCCAAGTCCATAGTCCATAGGGCACATGAAGAGATGGTAATATCACTAGTCGACTCGTCATCCCATCCCATCATATCAGCCGTTGGGAACATCACAGCTATGTTCATACCACCTTTTTATTGAACCAAGCCATTATTTAACCCCCTAATGGCTACGGGTATAGTTATCGGGATAATTATGTTCGACTAGCCATGTTGACCTATTTAGCTATTTTACTGGATCGTAACTTCACCAAGCTTTCCACTCAATCTGAGCCCCCACCTAGGCATCGTGACTTGTTTAGGTTACATGTAGTCAATGCAAAGCAATGCCAGTAAGAAGTAGTGCAAGCATCCAATTCCACCCACCTTTCTCCTTACTAACTTAACCAAACATCATGAAACCACAAGACCAGCTCTACCTTTCGTAGAGAGGTCACGAGGCATCCCATTCCTCCCTGCTTCTATACCACCATGGGTACAACTGATCATACACATGAGAATGCATATGTATGAGCAAGCAATATTGTTTATTAGATGGCATGTTATCACACGCAAGACTTGTTATCAATCATATAACATCACTTAACATAAATTAAAGAACTAATCTACCAAACAAAGGTTTTGTTCCCTTACAGTTACTTTGACAGTAGTCCTCAGCAAGTTATTTAAGTAGTAGTCTATCACTAAGGATTCAACAACATAAACAGTAATATTTGTTAATACATTATTTGATAGAATTAATTAAACTTCTCTTTTAGCTCACTTCTTGGTGTTTATGGCTTAGTAGTTCATCCAATGTTTAGTACCTTCCATTATTATATGCTTATCAATCTTTGGCATCTAGGACTTCATTACTAAATTTACTTATCACTATTTAACAATCTTGGGCACATTTATACATGTAGTAAGCCTACTGTCCCTAGGAAATCTAAAGCTATCTTCACTAATCTTTTATGAGACGGCATACTCGCTAGCAAGGTTTTCCTTTTGATTGCCTTAACACTAAGAAGGACTTCTTATCACGAAGTCAGACGTTCTAGTTTCTCATTCCTAAAGTTTCTTACATGCTACCCAAGCTTACTAAGAAATTTTCATTCTAAATAGCAAGTTACATAGGGTTTAATCGATTGAAACATCATTTTTAACACTATGAGCATTTGATTTTTGGAAATCTAAACCTATAAGCATGCTAATGTAAATCCAGTAGGGTTATTGACCAAAAGTGATCATCAACAGAGCTTGGTACCATGTGTGGAACTTAGTCGACTGTCCTATCACTGACCACAAGGTAAGCAACACTAGGTCGACCGTGGTCATGTGATGGTTCCTATACCTCAGGTCATTTTTGTCAAACCCCAATTTTAGACGAATCTGAAGTGTGATGAACCGTCATAAAAACGAATGGTTCAAGTTAGGATCTCATAAGATCGTGCTAATAATTCAATCCATACATTAAACAATAATCAGAGATAATGGATAATAATTGGAAGTCTATATTAATAAATTGACTGTCTACAATGATAAGTAAATAATAAACTAGTTATCACCAAGTAACCAAAACATAATTAATATCTATTACAAGAACCAAAATATAAAAGTTAATCATTAAGCGTAGACATAGTTGAAACACTCGCATGACGTGTTGTACTCATCCTCCACAGCTTGCTCGTCCATAGCTACCACATGTCCATAATTTGGAGCATTAATGTAGTCTTTAACGGCATTACCTGCATCATTAGAAACTAAAAAGAAAATGGTACCATGGGGTGAGTTCACAACATAGATCACTGAGAAAATAAAAAGATGCATAAACATATGCATGCATTCAATTCATATCTTTGGTCTGGTAAAAGTTTGCAAATGTGCTATGGTAAGGATAGGTAGCCACCACACCTCCACTCCTGAGAGTGGGAGCATGCCCAATGGATCACATACTACTATCGTTCTACATCACTCACTATGAATAGAAATAGAGCTAGAGTTCTTGGATCACACACCACCAAAACCCTCCTAATACCTTACCCGTACCGGTACGTATACCCCAACTAACGAGGGATTGCAAACTGAGTTCCTGTTTAACCAATCCTAGATGTCATCCAGATATAACCAAGGCCTTATCCCAGCATCCCTCGATACCGAGTCTGGGCTCTAAATTTCTTTTGACGAGTTTCTTACATCCTTTATGTTCTATATAGTCTATATACCGAGTTTGAGTTCTATACTCAACTTCCCTACTGAATTTTGGATACCGTTTCACTTGCTTGTTTACCCGAGATACTTGATCTGGCTTTAAGAACTCCAGATGCAACCTCAAGGCATTTGGATCCATCCATTTATACATGACTTGAGTATCCAATGGTCAACTCAGGACCCTTAGTAGTCATTTTATGTTTTCAGCATTCATGGATTCATTCAAACCACCAGTTGCTCCCACGTACATTACCATTTGAATCTTCAAACCTGAGAACAATGGTGCACATGTCCATGGATTTTCCAAGGATGATGTTTAAATCCATAAATATTTGTTTAATCTCCTTTAACCTCACTTAAGCCATCTGATCC
The DNA here is from genome assembly GCA_028583415.1 of Protea cynaroides. Classification (NCBI taxonomy): domain Eukaryota; kingdom Viridiplantae; phylum Streptophyta; class Magnoliopsida; order Proteales; family Proteaceae; genus Protea; species Protea cynaroides. The sequence continues at coordinate 32,557,407 of CM053270.1, read as the reverse complement.
ATATTTTATTCTAATATCATTGTTTAACTTACTACATCCCATGATTTCCTTTAAACAAATCGGATCTCGAAGTGATAAAGTACTTACAATGGTTTCGATTCTCCTTTTTCCTAGCGAACACTCCAATGATCCAGAGGTAACTATATCTTTTTCCTTTTCCTTTCTTCCTCTTATTCTCTTTGGTTCCTCCTTGCAAGGCAGTAATGAGAAGAGAGCTCCTCTCTTCCTCTTCTTCTTCTTTTCTTCTTCTTCTCTCCCTTTCTCTCCTAACTTGTGTGTTAAAGATCTCTTTTCCCTTCCCCTTTGGTCTTGGATGGACTGAATAGAATAATGGAGATTAGGATTCTCCTCCCTTCCCATGTTGGTAAGCTTGGAGTCTAAGGTTGGAAAGGAGATGATTATCCTCTTCCTCTTTCTATTTCTAGATTCAATCAAAGGCAAGTTACCATGTTGGGAGTCCAAACTTAGTTAATCATGGAGGAAGAAAACATGTTTTCAAATAATGGGTCCCACACAAAGCTTGTCTCTAACAAATTTCACGCATAGGGGGTGCGGCTGAACCGTTTGCATAATGCCGGATGTCACACCCCAATTCCGCACTATTCAGAATAGTGTGATGAACCGCTAATAAACCAACGGTTCAACCAGGATCTCGAGTAGGCTATCCCCGCATTATCTAAACTTACACACATCCGTAATCATAATCAGAGTAAATAGACAATAGTAGAAATCTTATAAATAAATGAACTGAGAATCTATGTGATATTAAAATTTAAATAACAATTTATTCTGTTTCTACTGAGACATAAATATTTAAATACCAAATACATGTCTTAATAAATCCAAATAAAGAAACCTATAAAATATCTAATCAAATACACACGAGTTGGACTCGCAAGAGGAGTCGTGTGTATCCACTTCAGCTCTAGCTTCCATTGCTACCACGTTCCCGAACACAGACGCATTCATTTAATCTTCAACGGTATAACCTGCATCATCAACTAAAAATATTCGATGTCGAGGGGTGAGCACACATCACGGCTCAGTGAGTAGCCAAAACAATGCAACAGTACATATGCATGCAATCAATTTATATCTTTGGTCCAGTTTAAAGTTTGCAGTATGCAATAGAAAGGTTTAGGTAGTCAAAGGTCGCGTTTATTGACCCCACCTCTATACACAATTATGTGACGTCACCCGAAGATCACGTTTATCGTCGACTCACATGCACCCAACCATGAACATTATATAACAAAGGTTAACGTTTATTGCTATATATTGTCATACCAACACGTAAGCCCCTGTAGGCGAGGGCTGCAAACTGGGCTCGCAACTAACCAATCCGAATGCCAAAATTGTATCCAAGGCCTCACCCCAACATCCCTCAGAATATCCATAGAGATAGAGCTAAGGCCCCCCGGTAGAGTCAGAGACTACAAGGACCAAGACCACCTCCCCTGATACTCTACGACATAATAGTTCTATCAATGTAATGGCGATACGACGATGCTAATGCCCAAGACTTGAGTTAGAGATTGAGCTAAAGTGCTGAGACCCACCAAAGGTTAACATTTATTGACGTTCTCATCACACCTCCCCTGATACTCGCTCGCATCAAGTACACTAACCACACACATACAATCACATGCCTATTCCTATCATCATCATCATCATCATGTTATAAACAATAAAATAAATATGCATGAACAAATTATAGAAATATTGGATGACATGTTGTATGCACATTAAAAACATCTTCGCATAGAATCAAGCATAGCATAGGACTCAAGAAAATAGAAAACAGTTTTGTTATTAACCAATTAGTTTGGTGTTCTGGTTCCTCACCTTAGCTTGCTAAAAGAATCTTTTCCATGCTTTAGAATCACCTTTACAATGTTATTATATTGCTAGAAGACATAACAAAGTCGATAGAATTTAATTTGAATTAATTCCAGATTTAAACCCACTTTGTAAACTGAGGGTCGAAGGTAGGGTCGGAGTCAGGATCGACCCTGGGTGCGACCCTCCCTTAACTCTAAACTTCCCGAACACTGAGGGTCGATGGTCAGAATCACCTAGGGCCGGATGGTCATCGACCCTCGGTGCGACACTCTGTGCACTTTGGTCCAAGATACTCATGGAATTAGTATCCATACCTGAGAAGAATAATCCTTCTCTGCAACTCTTCTCTTTGGGCTTAATTCTCTTCCTTGTTTCTCTTCTTCCTCTTCTCATTCTCTTCTCTTTCTCTCAATTCAATTAAGGTTGTAAAAGGAGTGAAAGAGGCCTAGGTACGTCCTTTAAATAGAGTAGGAACATCCTAAAATAAGTCCCTCTGAGATTAGGAAAGAATCCCAATCAAAAATTAAGAAATTTCCTAATTCTATTTCGTACGGTAACCGAGGGTCGATGGGAGGGTCGATGATCCCGTCGACCCTAGGGTTCTAAGCTGTCCGACCCTCCCTTCAAAACTGAGGGTCTGACTTTCTGTTTTGGGAGGTCCGACCCTACTTATCTGGTTATGCGACCCTCCCCCTATTTTATGTGTTTTTGGGTCGATTTGTTACCTGGGATCTCGATCTCCTTTACGCCTATGGTCCATTTCGCTCAACCATGACAGGTAAACCTAGTTCAAGGTGGTAAGACCGGGTTAGAATGACACGGGTCTTACGACTCCCCCCAACTTATAAAAATTTTGTCCTCGAAATTGTACGTACCTTCTGAATCAAACAAGTGAGGGTATTGCTTCCGCATAGCATTTTCTTATTCCCATGTAATCTCTTCCATGTCTCTACTTTTCCATGTGACCTTAACATAGTAGATATCTCTGTTGAATAGACGTTGAACCTTTCGACTAGTGATTTCTGTTGGTGTTACTTCAAATGTCAAATCATCAGTCAATTCCAGCAAATCCACTGTCAAAACATGCGTTGGGTCTTTGACATACGTCTTCAATAGGAAAATGTAAAATACATCATGCACACTTGACATAGATGGTGGTAGTGCTAACTAATAAGCCACTTTTCCACGCTTAGCTAGAATTTCATATGGCCCGACATATCTTGGACTTAGTTTCCCTTTCTGTCCGAACCTCTTCAATCCTCGCATAGGCGATACCTTCAAAAATACTTTATCACCTACGGCGAACTCTAGATCTCTTCGTCGAGTGTCTGCATATTGCTTCTAACGGTTCTGACCTATTCTCACTCTTTCCTTGATGATGTTGACCACTCGGCAAGTCTCTTCAACAAATTCCAGTCCAACAATACTACGTTCTCCAACTTCATTCCAAAACAAAGGAGTTCGACACTTCCTGCCATACAGTGCTTCATAAGGTGACATCTGTATAGTAGCCTGATAGCTATTGTTATAAACGAACTCGATCAATGATAAGTTTTCGTCCCATGATCCTCTAAATTCAATTACACATGCTTGTAGCATATCTTCTAGAATCTGGATTGTACGCTCCGACTGTCCATCTATCTGTGGGTGGAATGCAGTATTGAACTTCAACGTTGTACCTATAGCCTTTTGCAATCCCTCCCAAAACTTGGAAGAAAATCGTGGATCTCTATCAGACACAATGCTTTCTGGTACACCGTGTAACCGAACAATATTATCCACATACAGCTTCGCTAACCTTTCTAGTGTATACTGAGGTCGTATAGGTATGAAGCGAGCTGTTTTAGTTAGACGGTCCACAATCACCCAAACTGCGTCAACTACTCGAGGAGTCATGGGTAGCCCTGTGACGACATCCATAGTGATACAGTCCCATTTCTATGCTGGCTCCGGTAATGGCTGCAACAGTCCTGTAGGTCTTTGTCGTTCAGCCTTTACCTTCTGGAAATTTAGGCATTGGGACACGAACTTAGCTACATCTTCTTTCATTCCCCTCCACCAATATAATTTTTTTAGGTCATGATACATTTTTGTACTTCCAGGATGTATCGAATAGATGGTGGTGTGGGCTTCCTTCATCAGTCGGTGTCTAATGTCTGCACTTTCTGTTTCAGGTACACATATTCTTCCTTTGTATTTCAGTACCTTCTCATCATCCAAGGTGAACTCAGGGTTGGTCCTACCTTTCTCAATATCTTCTTGTACTGTTCTCAGATAAGGATCGGCTTTGATAGCTGTCTTCACTTCATCCACTATATCCGGTAAAATCTTCAATGCCGCGAACATATTCGAAAACCGATGAATAAACCCTTGGTTTGCTGATCCATCTGTTGTATCTATCACATACTGCTCGTTGCCGTGATTGAATACCCTTCTGGTAGTACACATTGCTGCAGTCGTGCTAACTTCTCCTTGCGATTTTATCATTGTCTTTCTGCTTAATGCATCCACTACTACGTTCGCTTTTCCCGGATGATACTGGATATCACAATCAAAGTCTTTCAATAGTTCTAGCCATCTTCTTTGTCTCATATTCAACTCCTTCTGATTAAATAAATAAGTAAGACTCTTATGGTCTGACTTAATCTGGAATTTCTCCCCGTATAGGTAATGTCTCCATTTCTTGACCGCATGTACTACTGCCGCTAGCTCCAGATCGTTAGTGGAATAATTTTTCTCATGTACCTTTAACTGTCTTGAAGCATAAGCAATCACTTGCACTCCTTGCATAAGCATACATCCCAATCCCAGTCCTGACGCATCAGTGTATAAAGTAAAGGTCTGTCCTGGAACGGGAATAGTCAAGATCGGAGTGGATATCAATATGGTCTTCAGTGTTTGGAAACTCTTATCACCTTTATCGGTCCACACAAACTTTTCACCTTTCTTAGTCAAACTGGTGAGAGGGACGGCAATCCAAGAATAGTCTTCTACGAATCTCCGATAATAACCAGCTAGACCCAAAAAACTTCTAATTTCTGAAACGCTCTTTGGTGCTTCCCACTTCACAATAGCCTCGATCTTGCTGGGGTCCACTTTGATTCCTTCAGCGGATACTACATGGCCTAGGAAGGCGACTTCACTTAGCCAAAACTCGCACTATGAAAATTTGGCATATAACTTCTCTTTCCTTAAACGCTGTAGGGCTGAGTTTAGGTTCTTGATATAGGTTTCCTTGTCCTTGGAGTATACCAATATATCATCAATAAATACTATAACCGACGTATCCAACATATCGTGGAGAACTCGGTTCATAAGTTCCATAAACGTTGCCGATGCATTAGTTAATCCGAAAGACATAACCAAAAATTCATAATGTCCATATCTGGTCCTGAATGCTGTCTTCGAAATATCACCTTCTTTAATCTTCAGCTGATGATAGATTGATCGAAGGTCGATCTTAGAAAATACTTTTGCTCCTTGTAACTGATCGAACAAGTCATCGATCCGAGGTAGTGGGTATCGATTCTTGATTGTCAGTTTATTCAACTCCCGATAGTCGATGCATAATCGAACGCTACCATCCTTCTTCTTTACGAACAACACCGGTGCCCACCATGGAGATATACTGGGTCGAATATAACCCTTGTCCAGCAATTCTTGTAGTTGCACTTTTAATTCCTTCAGTTCCGTAGGAGCCATTCTATAAGGTGCTTTTGACACTGGTGCGGCTCTAGGTATAAGGTCTAACACAAACTCTGTGGCTCGGTCGGGAGGTAATCCGGGTAGTTCCTCCAGAAATACGTCAGGGTAGTCTCGCATGATGTCAATGTCTTCCATTCGTAGTGCTTCCTTGGTTAGGTCGACCACTCATACTACATACCCAATTGCCCCCTTCTCAAGGCACTTCTTAGCCTTTAGTGTTGAAAGTATGAGCTTGCATCTCCAGGGAAGTTTGGTTCCCGAGAAACTGAATTCTGCTCCTTCTTTGTCTTTGAACGTTAGCTTCTTTTTGGCACATAACAGATTTGCAGAATATCAAGCTAACCAGTCCATTCCCAAGATGACATCAAAGTCTGCCATCTCCAGTTGTATCAAGGTTGCATTTAAGGTCTTCTCTCCAATGAGAACTGGACATGGTCCATAACCTTTCTCTAATTCCACTTCTAACCCCATCGGTGATCGTACAAGTAATTTGTAGTCTAATGTTTTGATGGGTAAATTTATCTTCTTTCCAAATGCCACAGATATAAAGGAATGAGTAGCTCCGGAATCAAACAGTACTCTGGCGGGCATGCCATTTATAGGTACAATACCTGTGATTTATTTTTACTTAGCCTACATGCTCATGCAATATAAATACAACTTAACAAGTTTCAGTCATACCTGTGACCACAACGGGGGATGTGGCCACATCTTCGGACGTAACAGCATATACCCATCCCTGATGGAATTACTTCTTGGCTTTAGGGCACTCCCTTGCCATATGTCCCGGTTCGTTGCAGTTAAAACACTTCGGGCCTTCAAAATTTGGCTTTGGCTGAGGTTGAGCTGCTGAAGTAGTCTTGGTTGTAGCAGTAAAATTCTGAGGACGAAAAGGCTTATATGTCCTGTTATTGCCTCCGTTGTAAGAATTTCTGGCTGGCCTTTTGATGCCTCTGTTTTGAGTAAAATAACTCTCCTTCTGGCTCGATTCAATAACTCGAGCTATCTGGACAGCTTCATTATAAATTTTCTTTTCTAAGCCCAGAACATGTTCTCTGATGTTTCCCCTCAGTCCCGTGATGAACCTACGGGTTTTGGTGTCTTCTTCTTGCATGCTAATTGGTGCAAAGAAAAACAGCTCTTCGTAGCCGTTGATATGCGTTCACGATCATCCGTCCCTCGATATAAACTCGGGAACTCTTTTTCCATAGAATCTCTGAAGCTCCGTGGAAAATATTTCTCAAAGAAGGCTTCTTATATATAACCCAAGTTAGTAGGGCGTGCTTGGTCAGTAGATATGCCTTCGTGGATTTCCACCAATGATGTGCGTCGCCCTTGAGAACGAAGGTGGCACATAATACTTTCTCTTCCTCTGTGATAGTCATCATGAGGAAATTTCTCTGCTTCTCGTCTATCCAGTGTGCTGGCCACAACGGATCAGACAGTTTGCCGTTGAATTCCTTGGGTTTAATCTTCAAGAATCTCTCCACTAGTTGAGAGTGATCCAATTGATTTTTGGGGTTTGCCCCAAACATATGGGGTGGATACTGGTAATTACCCTGAGCTGCTTCCGGAACCTGCACTGGAATCTGTGCAGCAGGTTGTTGAGGTGTCTGAGGTGCTGGGTGGCTACCCACCGGTGCTGCACTAGGTTGTCCTGTGTGCATGGGTGCAGCCTGAGTGGCTTGAAACATAATGCCCATGGCAACTTGCATATGAACCTGTGCGTGTTGCATCTGCTGCAGCTATTGTGCCAGATTCATCACCACGGTTGCTAGCTCTGGTGGTGGAGGTGGCAAATTTGTAGGGTTTGCCAGTTCTGGATTACCCGATGCATAATCGTTTCCCTGACTGGTCTCCTCCACGGGTGGTGGTGGTGGAACTGCATTCCGGGTCTGTCGGGTTACCCTACGTCCAAACATAATTCCTTTCTGTGATTGGTGGTTCCTGAAAATTATCAAAATAGGTGAGAAGTCATTTATATTTCATGTAGGCACGCTAACCGATAATCAATTCCAATTCTAGCTAATTTTATAAAAAAAATATTGTCTTTTCTATGCAGGGTCGATGGTATGTCCGACCCTTGGTATCCGACCCTGGGAATGACCTGTTCTTCCCGAGAGCTGAGGGTCGATGTTAGGGTTGATGGGTGTTCGACCCTCAGTTCCGACCCTTAGTTTTCTGTCAGATTCCCGAGAACCGAGGGTCGATGGGAGGGTCGATGGTTCTAGTCGAATTGTCCGACCCTTAGACTAAAAATCAGATTTTTAAGATCCGATTTTTAGTCATTTCCTATTACTTCTCCTCCGTTTCAACTCGTCTCTCCTCTCTGAGTTTCTACAGTGCTACTTCACTGTTTTTTATCGGTTTGACTCCGGGTTTCGACGTCCATGTCATCCATACAGGTATGTCCTCTCATTTTTACCTGTTTTTAGGTTTTCTTTTCTAGGTTTTTTTTTGTCCATTTAACTTGTATTTTTCAAATTAAACTTTTTCCAACCGTAAAAATTCGATTTTTATTGGGGGCTTTTGTTATTGGTGTCTCGAGGGACGAAAGCCCTCAAAAATTTCTGGGTTTCATCGGTTGGTTATCGAGAAACTTGAATTTTTCCCTTTTTGCCCTAATTTGTCAAAATTTTTTATTTTTCTTGAATTTCTTCAAATTGGACATCGTCAGTTAAAATTTCCTACTGCATGTGGATTGTAGGGTATGTATAAACCTACGTAAGTTCTCATGCCCACTTGTATGGTGAGAAATGGGGCTTTATGGTGTGAGGACAAAGATGGAAATCTTTAGAAGTCGCCACCTAGATTTAGGTCTAGGACCTTAGAAATGTGAAATCTCACCCCAAGGTAAGACTTCGATTGACTCATGACCCTTAGATTGGATTTCTGGTCCATTAGAGATTGGGTAAGTGTCAGGTTACGATTATGGGAAGTGGTTAGGCACCCAAACCGCCCGATCGAAATCGGTCTCCTATACCTTTCCTATGCTAGACCCTATTTGCTAAGCCAAACCAAACCAAGGGGTTTGATATCATTGAACCGAATCTGTATCCATCAGATTGCCTACGTATTACGGAATTATTCCGAAAATCAGGTTCACCATCGTAGTTCAGGTGTGATTAAAATTTATGGATGTGATTTATGCTTGTGCATGATTAAGTTCTTTGTTCAAGTTGAAATTTATGCTTGAAAGGTTGAGAAAATCCTATGGGTTAGGATCTGGATAGTCCATGTGGACTGATAGATAGCCCTAGTGGATCTAAGGGTAACCCTATTTGGGTTGGAATGTGGATAATATCCTAGTGGATCTATGGATAGTCTAAGTGGACTAAGATGTGGATAAATATCCTAGTGGATCTATGGATAGTCCAAGTGGACTAAATGTGTGGATAAATATCCTAGTGGATCTATGGATAGTCCAAGTGGACTAAGGTGTGGATCCAAATTTGGGATTCTCCCAAATGGCCTACGTATCCTAGGGTTTGCCCTAGGAATCAGAATCCGCGTAGTTCGAAATGGATAACCCGTTCTAGGTTAATGATTGAGAACCTATTCTAGGTTTAGGGTTTAGAACCTATTTTAGGTTTAGGGTTTGCCAAGGGGCAAATCGTCCTAAATTACCCTTTTCATTCTGAATTCTAATTTTGGAAGGTTTGGCAAAGCATTTTTCTTTCTTTATTAAGACTTTTATTATTCCCATTATGCCCTTCCCAAGAATGTGGGTGCCTAAATGCACGTCCCCACACCTATATTGTCTTCTAGAAGTGTGCATATATGGCAGTTTGACTATGGTGTTGCATAAAATAAGTTATTGCCAAAAAATAGAATATTCTATCTAAATATGGCACATAAAACATTTATGGCAAGAAATTCACATGCAGTAAGATTGTTTAACAATCTTTCAAATATGGCATGTATTGCAAATAAGGCAAGAGCCTAATATAATAAGATCTAGTATGCTATCTTCTAAGCATGGCAAGACCCTAATTGTTATTTTCTTTCCATATTTAGGATTTTCTACCCTAATTGCTCTTTTCTTTCCATTTTAGGATTTTCTACCCTAATTGCTACATTCTTTCCGTTTTAGGGTTTTCTACCCTAATTATTACTTTCTTTCTATTTTAGGGTTTTCTACCCTAATTATTATTTTATTTCCATTTTTTAGGGTTTTCTACCCTAATTGTTACATTCTTTCCATTTTAGGGTTTTCTACCCTAATTATTATTTTATTAGGATTTTCTACCCTAATTATTATTTTCTTTCCATCTTAGGGTTTTCTACCCTAAATGTTACTTTCTTTCCATTTTAGGATTTCCTACCCTAATTATTATTTTATTAGGGTTTTCTACCCTAATTATTATTTTCTTTCTATTTTAGGGTTTTCTACCCTAAATGTTACTTTCTTTCCATTTTAGGGCTTTCTACCGTAATTATTATTTTATTAGGGTTTTCTACCCTAATTATTATTTTCTTTCTATTTTAGGGTTTTCTACCCTAATTGTTATTTTTCAATTTATCTCTTTCCAAGACGAATATGATGAATGAAAACATTCCAACTATAGCAGTGGTAGTAATCTAAACATAGCAGAATCATGCAAGCATCAAGATGGTGGACATATCAACATGGAATCCAATGGTTCAGATTTAATGTCATCACATAATCAGAAATCAATTGATCATCTAATGGATCAAATTTATCAATCAATGGCTCAAGATCAAAGGCCCTAATTAAATCATGTGAAAATAACTTAACATCAAATGGTCATATACAAATTTGCATTAAAAAGTTTCAAATCAATGGTCACAATTAATCACATCAAACTCCCAAGATCAGATCCAGATAAGATGGCCATAATTTAATCATCCAAAATCCATATCAATGGTCCATATTTAATCACCTTAAATTTCAACCCAATAGGATCAATTTCGTAAAGTTCTAAGCATTTTAGATCAATTTTGATCACATGAAATTCCTACATGTAATTGATCCAATTAATTTCAAATTCCCAAATCAGATGCAGATCAGATGACCAGAATTTAATCATCCAAAATCCATATCAATGGTCCATATTTAATCACCTTAAGTTTCAAACCAATGGGGCCAATTTCATAAAATTCTAAGCATTTTCAAATCAATTTTGATCATATGAAATTCCTACATGTAATTAATCCAATTAATCACATCAAATTCCCAAGATCAGATCCAGATTAGATGGCCATAATTTAATCATCCAAAATCCATATCAATGGTCCATATTTAATCACCTTAATATCCAAAATCAATGGCCCAAAAATTTCACTTAAAATTCCAAGATCAAGGGTTCATATTTATTTCACATAAAAATTTTAAGTTCAATGGTTCATAGAAATTTCAATCATGGCTAAAATGATGATCAAGTTAATCACATGAAACTTCAAGCATATGATGGACCAATTTCATAAAAACTCCAAACAAGTGGTCGGACCCATTATCACCACAGATATTTCATGATCAAAACTATTATCATCATATAAAATTTCATGATCAAATGGCTGAAATTCAAGCACATAAAAAATCCATGTAGTGGATCAACTTAAATTCATGCCGGTGACTAAAATTTAATTAAGATACATACAATGGCTTACATGGGATCAAGGGTCGTGATAGAATCATGGGCACGACTGGTTTGTGTAGTGGAACTGGGTGATGGGAGAGATGAGGTGTTCGGTTGAGGGTTTAGGGTAGCAGGTTTTGATGATAGTTGCAGGTTATGAGATGGGGTGACCAGTGGGTAGTGTGAGAATGAATTTAGGCTGTAATTGATTGGATGAACAGATGGGTGTTCGGTTTAGGATCAGCATATGGCGGTTTCAAGGTGAATGTGTGTGCTGAAAGAAGTGAATAGCAGTTTTATCGGTTTGCAACAAGATAATCATAGGGTGCTTACCGCATCTGTTCTCAGTCCTTCCTCTCTGCTGGTTCTCCTTCATCATCTTCATCTTCATCTTCTCTTCTTCTCCCGCTTCTCTGATCTCCGACTCCTCCTTTTCCTTAAGCTCCCCCAGTTTTTTTTTTTTTTTTTTCTCTCTACCTCCCTCTCTCCTTTTCCCGGCTCTCACCGTCCCCTATTCATATCTCTCTTGCTCTTCTTATCGATTCTCTGGTTTTTTTTTTCCTTTTTTTTTTCTTTTCTTTCCTTTCTTTCTCTCACCGCTCTCTCTCTCCCTTTCTCGATTTCCCTTTCGGTTCCCTCTCACTTTTTCTGATTTTTTTTCTTTATTTATTCTTTCTCTCTCTCTCTCTCTCTCCCTTTCTCGATTTCCCTTTCGGTTCCCTCTCACTTTTTCTGATTTTTTTTCTTTATTTATTCTTTCTCTCTCTCTCTCTCTCCTCCCTCTCTCTCTCCACTTCTTTCCGTTTTCTTATTCCTTTTTCCTTTTCTTATTTTTATTCTTTTTCTTCTCCTTTCTTACTCCCTCCGGATTCTCCTCCACTTTCTCTTTTATTATTATTTTTTTTATCTCCTTCCTTCTTTCTCTCTCAAATCTCCCCCCTTTTATTATTATTTTTTTTTCCTTTTTTTATCTTCCTCTGATTCTCTCTCGATCTCCCCCCTTTTTATTATTTTTATTATTTTTTTATCTTCTACTCGATTCTCTCTCGATCCTCCTCAATCTTCACCACCCTCTTTTATTCTCGGATTCTCACCCTCTCTCTCTCTTCGATCTTCTCCTCTTTGATTGATTTTTCTTTTATTTTTTATTCCTTTTCTTTCCAACCGCCCTCCTTTCTTTCCCCTTTCGGTCTCTCTCTTCCTTCTCTCAAATCTTCTCAATCTTTTCTTTCTTTTTCGTTGAACCGAATGCATATATATATATATATGATATCATAAAATTCTTGCACATGGGTTAAACGGACCTGGTCCAGGCTGGTCTGACTTGAATTGATTGGGCTGGACTGACTTGAACTGAGCTGGGTTGACTGGGTTGGGTCCAAACTAGCTTGGGTTGAGCTGAGTTGACTGGATTGATTAGAATTAATTGGGTTTCTTCTCCTAGTAATTTCATGGGTCATTTCCGCTGTCATCCCGCATGGAATTTTCCGATGGCCTCTATTCCAAATTTTTTGCGTTCATTTTGTAGAACATTAAAAATGAGGAATATAAAAACTTGAATCACCTCATTTGGAAGTAAAATGGTCAAATTATGAATTTTTTAAGTTTAAGCGGACCAATTATCGATAATTTGACTGACCATTCTGCATGAGATCCTTCGGAGGCTTCTACCGAAAATATTTTACGTCCACTTTGTAGAGCACTAAAAATGGAACATAATGAGACGAGAATCACCTGATTCGGATATGGAATGATCAAAATATGAATTTTTGAATATTAAATGACCATTTTCATATGTAATTTTGCATGAGACCCTCCGGAGATTTTTACCCGAGATTTTCCACATCCACTTTGTAGGACATCACAAATGAAGAACAATGGCCTTGGAATCGTCTGAATCCGATGTAGAATAGAAAAGATATGAATCTTCGAATTCTAACGATCATTTTGCATGCAAGTTTGCATGGGACCCACTGGTGACTTCTACCTGGGATTTTTTGCATCCACTTTGTAGAACATCATGAATGAAGAATAATGGTCTTGGAATCATCTGATTCCAATGTAGAACGGGAAAGATATGAAGCTTTGGAGCTGACGATCATTTTGCATGCAAGTTTGCATGGGACCCACTGGTGACTTCTACCCAGGATTTTTTACGTCCACTTTGTAGAACATCATGAATGAAGAATAATGGTCTTGGAATCATCTGAATCCGATGTCAGATGATCAAGATATGATGATTTGAAATTCAAACAATCCGACTTAGGATAATTTGCATGGAGGCCCCTGGGATTATTTATAATAATTTCAAAAACCTCCCTTATATGTATCATCCGACTAAAATGGTCATATCTTCCTCATTTGATATCAAAATTGAGCAATTCTGGTCTCGTTTCGAAGATAATTCCATGACCTATGCATCTATACAGATAATAGCCCATGACCCTGCTGTGGGGATCAGTGGAGAAATACAAATATTTGGGTTAAAGGTTAGAAACCTGCCATATTGGTTCACTTATGCCGAGGGTGGCAAAAATGGGGTGCTTACATATGGTCAACTTACGTCGTTATTAAATCAAATTTCAGATTTTTATCCTATTAACCCCTTGTCTCCCTTTCTCTTTCTTATTAGCAGATAACATGGCTCGTACCAAGATACCCAGAGTGCGTGATCAACTTCGCTTCCATTCTAATGAAGCCGAGGCATAGTATGCCGACTATGCCCGTAAGAAAGTGGAAGGTGGTCGTATGGTGAACTTGGCTGAGCTAGCCTTGTTCAACGTAGAGACGGCATTTGGTGATATGGGGTGGCTCCCTGTCATCACCTACAACGCTTGCACCTGTCCGGATTTGGTGCGCCAGTTCTATTGTAATCTCCAGGTGGTGGGGAATTACAATGACGTTGAGCATGGTCAGGAGTTGCGCATCACCAGTTACGTTAAAGGGTGCACATTTCATTTGACTATCGACAACTGGCCGATCTGCTGGGCATTCCTTATGATGGCCCCATGGTGTACTGTGCGCCTGGAGTGCCTCAGTTTATTTCCATGGAGATGAGGGCAGAGATCGACAACCAGCTGCTACGACCTGATCGCTGGCAGATGAGAGCCTGTTACTTGCGTCCAGCTCCATGGGTCTTCTGCAAGATTATCCAAAGATAATCCGATCCTGCAGAGTGGGCACTATGAGAGGGTTTCTCACCTGACCCAGTTTTTGATATACAAGATCTCGCACTGCACAGCCGGTCTGCCTTCCTTACATTATCATGCGGACCATGATTAGTGCTACATTTTCCAGTCATAGGGGTAATCTACCCTATGGACGCATGATTACAGTTCTACTGACCCGTCTAGGGGTTGACCTGATAGATGAGAAGATCCAAGAGAAGACATTCTCATCGCCTCTAGATTGGGAGGCTATCTGCAAGATGGGCATGCGGGATGCCCAAGTTAGTGACGAGGAGAGGAACGAGATGGTATGCCCTCACACTCGCGTTGAGATGGCTGACGCTAAGGCTGCTGCTGCCGCTGCTAGAGCCCATGCGGATCCTGTTGATGATGACGACCGCATGTATATGGATGTGGACACGATACCAGCGCCTTCACCTACGCATGCGACTGGTGTTGGTACTTCTTCTGCGGTGGATCCTGTACCGGAGACCGGTCCTTCTCATGCGGCTGGTCCTTTACGCCCACCTGCTGATGACGTGCTGAGTATGTTTCATGAGATTAGAAAGGCTCAACGCGCATCGGATCTGAGGATAGGGGAGCTTCTAGACGCCCAGCGCCGGACTGATTAGCGGGTGGCTGATCTCACAGCTAGTCTGCAGGCAACTCAAACTCAGGTGGCAAGTTTTACTAGAGTCTATGCCGAGGACTACGACAGAGACCGTGAGGCCCCGCCTCCTCCTTCGCCTCCACCTTCCTGAGAGTACTTTATTTTCCTTGTACTACAGAGTAACTGTCCGGGTTGTGGACTGTACTCTGCTTTAGTTGTGTATATACATTTTGTTTCGCTCTCATTGTATGTAAACATGTTTCCCCTTTAATAGATGCATTATTCTCTTTTTAAATTTTGTCTCAATCATCACTGGTGCTTACAATGTGTTAATATTACTATTTTTATTCTTATCCTATCTCAGTTCACAATTGTCTTGAATGTATGTTAGTTCAGCGGGCAAGGCCTGAGATGCTCTGATACCAAGTTGTCACACCCCAATTCCACACTATTCAGAATGGTGTGATGAACCGCTAATAAACCAACGGTTCAACCAGGATCTCGAGTAGGCTATCCCCGCGTTATCTAAACTTACACACATCCGTAATCATAATCAGAGTAAATACACAATAGCGGAAATCTTATAAATAAATGAGTTGAGAATCTATGTGATATTAAAATTTAAATTACAATTTATTCTGTTTCAACTGAGACATAAATATTTAAATACCAAATACATGTCTTAATAAATCCAAATAAAGAAACCTATAAAATATCTAATCAAATACACACGAGTTGCACTCGCAAGAGGAGTCGTGTGTATCTACTTTAGCCCCAGCTTCCATTGCTGCCACGTTCCCGTAAACAGACGCATTCATATAATCTTCAACGGTATAACCTGCATCATCAATTAAAAATATTCGATGTCGAGGGGTGAGCACACATCACGGCTCAGTAAGTAGCCAAAACAATGCAACAGTACATATGCATGCAATCAATTTATATCTTTGGTCCGGTTTAAAGTTTACAGTATGCAAAAGAAACGTTTAGGTAGTCAAAGGTCGCGTTTATTGACCCCGACTCTATACACAAGTGTGTGACGTCACCCGAAGATCACGTTTATCGTCGACTCACATGTACCCAACCACGAACATTATATAACAAAGGTTAACATTTATTGCTATATATTGTCATACCAACACGTAAGCCCCTGTTGGCGAGGGCTGCAAACTGGGCTCGCAACTAACCAATCCTAATGCCAAAAGTGTATCCAAGGCCTCACCCCAGCATCCCTCAGAATATCCATAGAGATAGAGCTAAGGCCCCCCCGGTAGAGTCAGAGACTACAAGGACCGAGACCACCTCCCCTGATACTCTACGACATAATAGTTCTGCCAAAGTAATGGCGATACGACGATGCTAGTGCACAAGACTTGAGTTAGAGATAGAGCTAAAGTGTTGAGACCCGCCAAAGGTTAATGTTTAGTGACGTTCTCATCACACCTCCCCAGATACTCGCTCGCATCAAGTATACTAACCACACACATACAATCACATGCCTATTCCTATCATCATTATCATCATCATGTTATAAACAATAAAATAAGTATGCATAAACAGATAATAGAAATATTGGATGACATGTTGTATGCACATTACAAACATCTTCGCATGGAATCAAGCATAGCATAGGACTCAAGAAAATAGAAAACAGTTTTGTTATTAACCAATTAGTTTGGAGTTCTGGTTCCTCACCTTAGCTTGTTAAAATATACTTTTCCAAGCTTTAGAATCACCTTTATAATGTTATTATATTGATAGAAGACCTAACAAAGTCGATAAAATTTAATTAAAATTAATTCCAGATTTAAAACCACTCTGTTAACTGAGGGTCGGAGGTAGGGTCGGAGTCAGGATCAACCCTCCCTTAACTCTGAACTTCCAGAACACTGAGGGTCGATGGTCAGAATTACCTAGGGTCGGATGGTCATCGACCTTCGGTGCGACCCTCTGTGCACTTTGGTCCAATTCCCTCTTTTTAATCCATTCTTCGTGTTTGGGTCCTATGGCTTGCTTCTACATTCCATGCAACCTTCATTCCATGGTCTAGAACCATGAATCATCCACCAAAATAGCTTTCATGCATTCTTCTATGGTTTTCCATGAAAACCTAACCATAGATTGATGGTTTGGGTTTCTCCGATATCACACTCTCACCAATAACTAACCTAAGGTCTATAGAAACTCATGGAATTGGTATCCATACCTGAGAAGAATAATCCTTCTCTGCAACTCTTCTCTTTGGGCTAAATTCTCTTCCTTGTTTCTCTTCTTCCTCTTCTCCTTCTCTTCTCTTTCTCTCAATTCAATTAAGGTTGTAAAAGGAGTGAAAGAGGCCTAGGTACGTCCTTTAAATAGAGTAGGAACATCCTAAAATAAGTCCTTCTGAGATTAGGAAAGAATCCCAATCGAAAATTAGGAAATTTCCTAATTCTATTTCCTACGGTAACCGAGGGTCGATGATCCCATCGACCCTAGGGTTCTAAGCTGTCGGACCCTCCCTTCAAAACTGAGGGTCTGACTTTTTGTTTTGGGAGGTCCGACCCTGCTTAGCTGGGTATGCGACCCTCCCCCTATTTTAAGTGTTTTTGGGTCGATTTGATACCTGGGATCTTGATCTCCTTCACGCCCTTGGTCCATTTGGCTCGACCATGACGGGTAAACCTGGTTCAAGGTGGTAAGACCGGGTTAGATTGGCACGGGTCTTACACCGGACCTCATTTTGCTTGGCCAGTTCTAGGCGTGTATGGGTCAGACCTTTTGGGTTCGTATGAGTGGGGTCCTGACGTTTCCTAACACTCTTTGGTGTGCTCTATTTCCATAAGGGTTTAAATATAATCTCTTGACGTTTCCTTGGTTTAATTCCTTATCATGCTCACGTCGATATGATATGCTTATACGCAGAGAAGGCCTAACTTATGCCCAAAATAGATGTATCATAATAGGATTTGGGTACAGGTCTTACAACTCCACCCCCTAGCAAGAATTTCATCCATCAAATTTAAGTGTAACTATGCTCTCAATCATATGGGTAACTTACATTCGACACTCCTCCACCTTCTTTTAAATTTTATAATCCTATGGCCTTATGGTCTACTTTATTAAACTCATGTTCTACAACATACTGAGACGTTAGAATATCTTGCTTTTCTGTTTGATCAATAGTTAAAGGTTCCACCGTATACATGAGTCAACCTGCAGTTGAGGCGATTTAAGTCTTCAATAGTTGAGGGATCTACCGTACCAAATGGACCTGCCTAGGTTGGGGCAGTTTGGTAGCAGTGAATAGGGTCTGTGATGTTTCCTCACATCACCTGTGGAACAATGCATGATTACTACCGTAGTCATGGAATGACCGTTTCTGACTAAGTCACATCCATTTGATTCTCTTAAGGTTAAAATATCACACATTTATCTTCGTTCGACTCTTCTAACTCCTTGAACTGAAATTCTCTCATGCTTTTTGCCTCTTTTGAGAGTGACGAAAGTCAAACCCTGATTTCGTTTACTACTTTTATTTTTCTCAATTCTTTATCAGATTATTCTTCTTATCTTTTCTATCATGATCCTCAATTAGGCGTAATTTCAATGTACCTCTTCTTCTCGGTACCAACTTCAGATATTCATAAGTCATTGAATTACCTTTGTTGACACTGTCCTTTACATTCTTCAAAATGCTCAACATTAACATTTGTCTTGTTTACTGAAAAATCTCATATGTTCTGGATTCATATTTACATAAGTTCCCTATCACTTTTGGTTTCCTATAAATAAGATTTAGTACAGGTATCTTCTGATATCAAATGTTTATTTTTCCATGTTATGTTGCTCATAATCTTTCCTTTGAGATGTAGAGATGTACTAACATTCCAAATGCCATGGAGGGTAATCATGTTTTGGTCAGATTGTTAATATCATGCTTAGATCAAATCTTCCAACACCAACTTCTCATATTAATCTCTCATCACCATTGAAACTTGATAATTCCTACTATTCCCTTTTATGCCTTCTTTTAAATCAGCTTTCTCAAAATAGGTCTCCCATTGAAGCTTTTAGCTTCTTAATCTTCATTAAAGTTCCTCTCCTTGGGTACATGGCAATGAACAATCTTAGTTAAGCATGCTTCCTACCTAGTTAAAAACATTCTTCTTTGTACAACATGTCCCAAGCCTTTAATGGATTCTTTTCACATTACAGGGTCTATCTTGTAGGTATTTCCTTAATATAAATGTTGATCCTGGGAGTAGGTTGACATCACATCCAATTTTCTTATCAACGTAGTTGGTCAATCATTCAACTTTAGTTAAGATTTTCTCAATGTCTACTTTTCTTGGGGTCACCATAACAGTGTTTTCTTCAAATCTATATCCTTCCGTTAGACCTTCTTAACATAATTCTTTATCATCAATTGGGAAACACTTTTGTATTTTTCTTTGGTTTGTCTTTACAGAAGTGTTTAACATATAACTGTCGCTCGTTATAATTCCATTGTCCCTCAAATTCCAATATGGATTACATAGATCCTGGGATTCATCAACCACTTCATTTCTTTTCTTTTCATGTGTCCAGCGCTTCAAATTGGTATTGATATCTGTTTGTTATCTTCTATATGTCCTCCAAGAATTTTCATTCTTCATACAAGGAATTTCATTTGTTTTGGTCAATTTTTACCATTTAATTCATTCTTCAGAATACAATTCATGTGGGTTTTCATAAATTCATAAATCTAAATCAGTTCTCCATATCCATCCAATTGATTCTTCTAACAATATCTCATGTAACTTACGCTTTTCTAATTTTAACATGCCACTCTCATAGAATTAGTATATTAATCCTCCATACAGTTAAGATCAGATTTCCAAATGCATGGTTAATACACAACATACTTTAATATCTTGAGGTTAAAAGAAATACCTGTCGACACAATAAGGGAACTGATCCTGGTCCCTGCCCCAATCAGCTGGATTCCTTGGCTGAGGTGTCTAGCTAACAGGGTATGGGCGCTGTCTCAATAGTTGGACCCACCTGTGACTCTCTTCAGGTTCCCTTCTCTCTACAAAGAGGCGACCACTGGCACATGAGCCCGAGGTGCATAATTTGCCAGAAAAGCTTTTCTGAAAACATCCCAGGTGATAATACTATGGCATTCTCACAGTACTAGTTGTACGACCAGCTACCAAGTATAGGGTTCGCCTTCCAACTGATAAGCAGCATACATCTCCTTAAGTGTATTTGGTAACTGAAGGTTTCCCATGACCTCTACCATGTTCTGGACCCTGTTTTGAAACAGTTCCCTAGAGTCGTTCCCTCACGTAATCATTTTGGGTTATTCTTTTAGGAATATGCACATCGCTTTGAACGTAGGAATTTTGTTTGAACTAAACGCACCATTTTGAGAATTGTTCGATCCCATAACGGATGGTTTTTTAGTTGAACTTGGGGAAGTTTAATTATTAGTCATGTCATGGATAATATGATTCATGTATAACATCATGCAATAGAATATGGATGCTCAAGGTCAGTAATAATTATTAGTCATGTCATGGATAAAATGATTCATGGATAAAATGATTCATGTATAACATCCTACAATAGAATAAAATACTCTGTTTTGACTGAATGACTTTAAAGATTAAAATTTTACCTTGTTTATTTGGATTCCAACATGAGAATGACGAATATTATGATTGCCTCATATGTTCTTTAACTCTCAGACACTACCACCGTCGGAAACAGAAAATGTCTGGGCGAAGAATAACCAAAAGAGGACATAACCCAATTCCACCACCATCACCTGTGGAGGAAAATGGCCATCAAAACCCTTAGGAACAGGAGAATTAGAATGTGGTACCGTCAGGATTCAATGTGTAAGACCCGTATCGAACTAACCCAGTTTTACCAACTTGAACTAGGTCTACCCATCATGGTCGAGCCAAATTGACCATGTGCGTGAAGGAGATAATGATCCCAGGTATTAAACTGACCCAAAAACCCTAAAATAGGGGGGTGGGTCGTACACCCAGCTAGGCAAGGTCGGACCCCCCAAATATAAAAAGTCAGACCCTAAGTTTCTAACCGGGGGTCGGACAATTTAGAACCAGGGGTCGACGGGATCTCCGACCCCCTCATCGACCCCTAGTCTGCCGACAGAAACCGTGATTTGGAAACATTCTAAATTTCAATGGGATTCTTTTCTAATCTCAATGGGACATATTTTGGGAGTTTCTAAAATATAAATAGGACATCCCTAAGTCTCTTTCACTCCTTTTAGAACCCTAATTGGATTGAGAGAAAGAGAAGAGAAGGAGAAGAGAAGGAAAGTGGAGAAAAAGACCAAGGAGAAGGCTTCAGAGAAGCAAGTCAAATTCTCAGGTATGGATAATATCTCCATGAATTTCTTAAGACCTTAGAGTAGATAGTGAAGAGGGAATGATCTAGGAGAAACTCAAATCATCCATCCATGGTTAGGTTTCAATGGAAATCATGAAGGAGATCATTAAAACCATGTAGGTGAATAAACTATGTTCTAAACCATAGAACATGTATGGAATGGATTATAGAAGCAAGACATAGGACCCAAATACTAATGAATGGACTGTAGTATGAAAATCTTGACTAAACCCTCGGGGGGTCGCATGCGGGGTCGATGGAGAATCGACCCTAGCATCGACCCCTAGTATTCGAGAAGTCTAGAAAAAGGGGTGGTCGCACCCAGGGTCGATGGAACATCCGACACTGTCATCGACCCTACTACAGGGGGTCATAGAAAACTGCTACCTACTTGCGACCTGTCCTGCGACCCCCAGTTAACAGCAAGTTTTAAAAATTGAAATTAATTCTAATTAAATTTTATCGACTTGATTAGGTCTTCTAGTGATATAATAGTGATATTAAGTGGATTCTTAAAGCTTGAAAGAGGATCTACAATCAAGCAAAGGTGAGGGAACAAGACCTAAACTAATTGGCTAATAATAAACTATTTTTATTCCTTGAGTCCAATGCCATGATTGATTCTATGCGTGTATGCTTGTCATGTGCATTTAACATGTCATTCAAATATTTCTATTATTACTATTCATGCATATTTACATTTATTGTTTATAACGTGATGATGATGATGATAATAGGAATAGGCATGTGAATGTATGTGTGTGGTTAATGTGCTTGATGCAAGCAAGTATCAGGGAGGGTGTCGTAGGCCAGGCCTCAGCACTCTAGCTCTATCTCTAACTCAAGTATTGTCCACTGACATCGTCGTATCGCCATTACCTTAGCAGAACTATTACGTCGTAGTGTATGAGGGGAGGTGGTCTCGGACTGTGTAGTCTCTGACTCTAACGGGGGGCCTTAGCCCTATCTCTATGGAAGTATTGAGGGATGCTAGGGTGAGGCCTTGGATACACTATTTGGCGTTAGGATTGGTTAGTTGCGAGCCCAGTTTGCGAGCCCCCGCCAGCAGGGGCTTACGTGTTGGTATGGGTAGAGTATCAGGGGAAGTGTCATCAGCCGGGCCTCTGCACTTTAGCTCTATCTTTATTCCAAGGTAGGGTGGATGGGGATGACAATAAACGTTAACCTTTGGGCGGGCCTCCACACCCTCTGCATAGAGGCGAGGCGGCCACCGAACCTTTCTATAGCGCATAGCAAACTTATTTACCAGACCACAGATATGAATTGAATGCATGCATATGTTTGTTGAATTGTTTTGTTTGCTCACTGAGCCATGATGTGTGCTCACCCTCTCGATGTTGAATATTTTTAGTTGATGATGCAGGTACCACTGTAGAAGATTATATGAATGCTCCTGTGTACGGGCACGTAGAGGCGATGAAAGCTGAAGATTTAGTAGATACGCATGACTCCTCATGCAAGTGCAACTCATGCATATTCGATTAGATTTTGTTTGAATTATTAAAGGAATGTAATTGATATTTTATTTATTTATGTCTCAGTTGATACAACAATAACTTAATATTTCATTAATGATTATCACAGTTAGATTTCTCATTTCATTTACTATAAGACTTCTGCTATTGTGTATCTATTCTAATTAGGGTTGTAGATGTGTATGGTTTTATTTTCAATGGACACAACCTATTAGAGATCATGGTTGAACCGTTGGTTTAATAGCGGTTCATCACACCATTCTGAATAGTACGGAATTGGGGTGTGACACAATGACCACGCTAACCCCACAAACTTGCCAACCCTACCTATAGATTTGGCTATTGTGGTGATGAATCTAGCACAACAGTTGCAGCAAATACAGCAAGTGCAAGCCAACATGCAAGCTGCTATGGGAATGACTTTCCCAGCTACAAACACTACACCTTTACCGGTGGGACAAGCTAGTACCGTTCCAGGGGGTAGCAACACCGTGCCCCAAACATCGACTATGAACAATACGGTACCTCAAGCACCTCAAACGCCATTTGTACAAGATCAAGTACAAAACCCTGTAGTAGCTCAAGGCATATAAAACCAAAGCAATGACCAAAATCATCCGCCTATATATGAAGCGTGTGCTCAGTATCAGTTGGACCATTCTTGACTGATCGAGCATTTTCTGAAGATGAACCATATGGAGTTTAATGGCAAGCCAACGGATCTTTTGTGGCCAGCTCACTAGATCGACGTGAGGGAAAGGAATTTCATGATGATGACTGTAAATGAAGAGGAAAAAGTGCTATGTGCCACATTTTTGTTGAAGGGCGATGCACACCATTGGTGGAAGTTTACTTGAAATTAAGTGTTAATGAAGCACACCCAATTGACCTGGGCTATCTATAAAGAAGCATTCTTGGAGAAATATTTTCCCAAAGGTTTCAGAGATGCGATGAAAAGAGAGTTTCTAAGTCTGTATGAGGGACAGATGACTGTGGATGAGTATCAACAGCGTTATGAAGAGCTGCTTTTCTTTACTCCCTCTAGCATGCAGGAGGAAAATACCAAAACCAAATTGTTCGTCCTAGGACTTAGGGGAAGTATCCGTGAGCATGTATTGGGACTAAAAAAGAAGATTTGTAATGAAGCGGTACAAATTGCTCGAGTACTAGAATCGAGCCAGAGGGAAATTTTTTTTGCTAAGAATGGAGGTATCAAAAGGCCTAATGGAAATAAATATAACGGAGGGAACACAAAGACCTTTAAATCCTTCCATACTCAAGGCTTCAATGCTGCAGCCAAGACTAGTCCAACAGTCCAACCTCAACAGAAGCAAAGTATTGAGGGAGTAAAATGCTATAACTGTAATCAAATAGGACATTATTCAAGGGAGTGTCCTAAGCTCAGGAAGCAGCTACAGCAAGGAAAGGTTTATGCAGTCACATCTGAGGATGCTGCCGCATAGCCTGATGCGGTCACATGTATGACCTGAACCTTTCATTTTGTATTACCTTGTGTGAGCATGTTGACTAAATTAAATTAAATACAGGTATTGTACCTATTAATGGCATACCCACTAGAGTACTCTTTGATTCTGGAGCTACTCATTCTTTTATATCTGTGTCATTTGGAAATAAGCTAAATCTACCCCTCAGACGTTTAAACTACAAATTACTAGTACGTTCTGTCACACCCCAATTCCGTACTATTCAAAATGGTGTGATGAACTGCTAACAAACCAACGGTTCAACCAGGATCTCGAGTAGCCTATATCCATTTTATCTAAACCCCATACATCCATATTCACAATCAGAGTAAATACACAATAGCGGAAGTCATATAATAAAATGAACTGAGAATCTACTGTGATATTAATATCTAAATAGCAAATTATTCTGTATCAACTGAGACATAAATAAATATCAAATACATGTCCTTAATAAATCCAAATAAAGAAAACTAAAAAAATAACTAATCGAATACACATGAGTTGCACTCGCAAGAGGAGTCATGTGTGTCCCTTCCTCATCCACTTCCATCGCGGCCACGTTCACGTACACTAGAGCACTTACATAATCTTCAACAGTCGTACCTGCATCATCAATTAAAAATATTCGACATCGGAAGGGTGAGCACACATCACGGCTCAGTGAGCAAATAAAATAATGCAACAATACATATGCATGCAGTCAAATCATATCTTTGGTCCGATTTAAAGTTTGCACTGTGCTATAGAATGGATAGGTGGCCGCCGCATCTCTATGCAAGAATGTGTGGAAACGCCCAATGAAAACGGCACCGTCGCCCCACAAGCCCCCAAAATGGCACAATATACACCCCATGAAGAATGGACATGGCTGTACCGGTTGATACCATACCAACAAATAGACCCCTGCTGGCTAGGGTTGCAAACTGGGCTCGCAACTACCCAATCCTAATGCCAAATAGTGTATCCAAAGCCTGACCCCAGCATCCCTCCGAACATCCATAGAGATAGAGCTAAGGCCCCCCAATAGAGTCAGAGACTACAACGACCGAGACCACCTCCCCTGATACTCTACGACATAATAGTTCTGCTAAGGTAATGGCGATACGACGACGTCAGTGGACATGACTTGAGTAGACCATGGCACAATATACAGCCCATGAAGAACGGTCATGGCTGTACCAGTTGATACCATCCCTACCCGCACCATATACACTGGCCAAACACAAACATTCACATGCCTATTCCTATCATCATCATCATCATCATCATGTTATAAACAATAAAGTAAATATGCATGAACGAATAATAGAAATATTGGATGACATGTTGAATGCACATACAAGCATACACGCATAGAATCAATATGGCATTGGACTCAAGAAATAAAATAACTTATTATTAACCAGTTAGTTAAGTCTTGTTCCCTCACCGTAGCTTGTTAATAGATCATCTTCCAAGCTTTAGAATCACATTTATAATGTTATTATATTCCTAGAAGACCTAACAAAGTCGATAAAACCATGTTTTTAACTGGGGGTCGGAGGTAGGGTCTGTTAGGGTCGACTGGCCATCGACTCCCTGTGCGACCCCCTGTGGGTTTGGTTTATTTTTCTGCTTTCAGTCCATTCTTCATGTTTGGAGTCCTATGGCTGGCTACTACAGTCCATATTACACATGTTCTATGGTCTAGAACCATGATTCATTCACCTATATGGCTTTCATGACTTCCCCATGGTTTTCCATGAAAACTTAACCATGGGTTGATGGTTTGGGACTCTCCAGATCATACTCTCTTCATTACCTATCCTAAGGTCTGTAGAGACTCATGGAATTAGTATCCATACCTGAGAAGAATACTACTTCTCTGCAACTCTTCTCCATTTTGCTTTCTTTTATTCCTTGTTTCTCTTCTTCTTCTCTTCCTTCTCTTCTCTTTCTCTCAATCCAATCAGTGTTGTAAAAGGAGTGAAAGGGGCTTAGGGACGTCCTATTTATAGAGTAAAACCTCTCAAAATAAGTCCCATTGAGTTTAGGAAAGAGTCCAATCGAAATTAGGAAAAATTCTTAATTTCTATTTCTGACGGCAACTGGGGGTCGATGAGGGGGTCGATGATCCCGTCGACCCCTAACTCCTAAAGTGTCTGACCCCCTCTGTAAAACAGAGGGTTTGACTTTCTGTCTTGGGGGGTCCGACCCACTCTTGCTGGGTATGCGACCCTCCCCTTAATTCAAGTGTTTTTGGGTCGATTTAATACTTGGGATCACGATCTCCTTCACGCCCCTGGTCCATTTTGCTCAACCATGATGGGTAAACCTGGTTCACGGTGGTAAGACCGGGATAGTATGATATGGGTCTTACAAGTCCCCCCTACTTATAAAAATTTTGTCCTCGAAATTGTACTTACCTTCTGAATCAAATAAGTGAGGGTATTGCTTCTGCATAGCATTCTCTTCTTCCCATGTAATTTATTCCATGTCTCTACTTCTCCAAGTAACCTTAACATAATAGATATCTCGGTTGCGTTGTCGTTGAACTTTTCGGCTGGTGATTTTAGTTGGTGTTACTTCAAATGTCAATTCATCAGTCAATTCCGGTAGATCTACTGTCAGGATGTGCGTTGGGTCCTTGACATACTTCTTCAATAGGGAAATATGAAATATGTCACACCCCAATTCTTCACTAATCAGAATGGTGTGATGAACCATCAATAAACCAACGGTTTCACCCGGATCTCACAATAGGCTATCCCACATATGATAAACCAAAACACATTCCACATTAATCAGAGGTAATAAAATAAATAGTGGAAGTCTTAGAGTAAATGAACTGAGAATCTAATTGTGATAACCATAAATAAATATCAAATTATTGTTAAATCAACTGAGACATAATTAAATAAATAACAATTACATGTCTTTAATAAAATCTAAACAAAATCCAATCGAATACGCATGAGTTGCACTCGCATGAGGAGTCATGCATATCCACTAAGTCTTTAGCTTCCATTGTCGCCACATGCCCCTACACAGGAACGTTCATATAATCTTCAACGGTGGTACCTGCATCAAAAACTAAAAGTATTCGAATTCGAAAGGGTGAGCACACATCACGGCTTAGTGAGCAAACAAAACAATACAACAATACATATGCATGCAATCAATTCATATCTTGGTCTTGTTTAAAGTTTACAATGTGCTATAGAAAGGATAGGTGGCCGCCGCACCTCTATACACGAGTGTGGCTCCGTGGCCCCACATGCACCCACCATGGACAATATACACCCCATGAAAATGGCATGGCTGTACCGGTTGCCCATACCAACACATAAGCCCCTGTTGGTGAGGGCTTGCAAACTGGGCTCACAACTAACTAACCCTAATGTCAAACAATGTATCCAAGGCCTCACCCCAGCATCCCTCAATACATCCATAGAGATAGAGCTAGGGTCTGGTGACCAGGCTGAACCACAATTCCACGTCCCCCCTGATGCCCTACGACATATTAGTTCCGCTAAGGTATTGGCGATACGACGATGTTAGTGGACAAGACTTGAGTAGAGATAGAGCTAGATTCTGGTAACCAGGCTGAACTACAATGTCACGTCCTCCCCCTGATGCCCCACTCGCATCAAGCACACTAACACTTGCTGAGAGGACATGACTTGAATAGACCATCGCACAATATACCCCGATGGGAACGGCATCGAAGTACCGGTTGATACCATCCCTATCCGCACTATGTACGCCAGCCAAACACAAACATTCACATGCCTATTCCTACCATCATCAACATCATCATGTTATAATCAATAAATTTAAATATGCATGAACAGTAATAATAGAAATATTGGATGACATGTTGAATGCACATTACAAGCACACACGCATATCACAATCATGGTATTGGACTCAAGAAATAAAAATAGTTTGTTATTAATCAATTAGTTTAGGACTTGTTCCCTCACCTTAGCTTGTTAATAGATCCTCTTTCAAGCTTTAGAATCACCTTTATAATGTTATTATATTTCTAGAAGACCTAACAAAGTCGATAGAATTTAATTTGAATTAATTCCAAATATAAAAACCATGCTGTTAACTGAGGGTCGGAGGTAGGGTCGGAGTCATGATCGACCCTGGGTGCGACCCTCCCCCTAATCTGAACTTCCTGAACACTGAGGGTCGGTGCTAGGGTCGGATCTGCCATCGACCCTAGGTGCGACCCTCCATGGTTTGAGTCGAACATATCAGATTTCGTTCTCTCTTTCATGGTTGGGTCCTATGGCTTACTTCCACAATCCATTCAATACATGTTCTATGGTTTAGAACTATACTTAATTCACCTACATGTTTTTAATGATCTCCTCCATGGTTTCCATTGAAGCGAAACCTTGGATGGATGATTTGGGTTTCTTCTAATTCATACCCTCTTCAAGAACCATTCTAAAGTTTTAAATAAATCATGGGGAATGTGTTCATACCTTAGGTTTGCTGACATTCAGAGTTCCTTTGAATTTCCTCTTCTTCCTTAGCCTTTTCTTCAAGTTTTCCTTCTCTTCTTCTCTTCCTTCTCTTATCTTTCTCTCAATCCAATTAGGGTTGCAAAAGGAGTGAATGAGGCTTAGGGACGTCCTATTTATCGGGCAAAACCTCCCAAAATAAGTCCCATTGAGTTTAGGAAAGGTTCCAATCGAAATTAGGAAGGTTTCCTAATTTTTGGTTCGTGCTGTTTTTCCCGAATACCGAGGGTCGATGGGAGGGTCGATGGGAGGGTCGGACAACTCATAGACCTTGTGACCCATGGTTGAGGGTCGATGGTGAGGGTCGATGGGAGGGTCGGACCTGCCTGTTAAAACCTGCGACCCTACCCTCATTTTGACTGTTTTTGGATAAATTTTCATATTGGGTCTTGGGTTTCTTCACACACTTGGTCCACTTGGCTCGACCATGATATGTAGACGGGTCCCGACATGAAATGTAAGGTTAGGCCAGGTTCGTGGCGTGCGGGTCTTACAACTCCACCACCCTTAAATGAAATTTCATCCTCTTTGAAAGTACGGATCTTACAACTCCCCCATCCTTAAATGAATTTTGTCCTCAAAATTTTGAATTTACTTTGGAGTCAATAGGTGGGAATTCTATTTCTGCATTGCTTCTACTTCCTCCTATGCACTCTTCTCCATGTCTTGTCTTTTCCAGGTTACCTTCATATAATAATTATCCTGGCTTTGGAAATATTGTACCTTTCCACTGGTGAACTAGGCTGGTACCACTTTAATAGTTAAACATTTTATCTAATCCAGTGATTCCGTGTTCAATACCTTTAATATGGATCTTTAATGTACTTTTTCAACAGAGGCACACGAAATACATCATGCACACTAGACATGGACAGCGGTAACGGTAATTGATATGCAACTTTTCTACGTCTCTCCAAAGTTTATATGATCCGACACATACATGTAATATAACTTTCCCTTCTTGTCTAATTGTTTCAAACTGCGCATAAGTGATATCTTCAAGAACACTTTGTCACTTATGGCAAACTCAAGGCCTTGGTGTCTCTCAGACATCATGAGATATCCTGCCCCATTTCTTTGATCTTGTCTGTCACTCGATAGTTTTCTTCATTAGACTTAGGTCTCAAAATTCTTCATTCACCAACTTTATTCCAAAAGAAAGGAATTTGACATTTCTATCGTATCTGCTTCATAGGTAACAATTACATGGTAGATTAATAGCAACTTCAATTCACTGTAACTTCTCAACTCAAGTTCCTTGAAATCAATTTTACAAGCTCGGAGCATATCTTTTAGGATCTGTATAGTCCACTCCAACTGTCCATCAGTTTAAGGTAGAATACGGTACTAAACTTCATCTTTGTCCCCATTGTTTTCTGTAGATCCTCCCAAAACTTTGAAATAAAGCATGAGCCTCTGACCGACACTAAGCTCTCATGCATACCATTCATTCTAGAAATATTATCTACATATTGCTTATTTAGCCGCTCCAAAGCATACCGAGGTCATATAGCAATGGAATGAGCTATTTTCATAAGACGATCAACAACCACCCAACCATGTCAACCGATTTGGGAGTCAGTGGCAAATCATTGACATAGTTCACGATACTGCAGTTCCATTCCAAAAACAAAAGTCAGGGTTTGGTTTTCCTTTTCTAAGTCTGCTTACACTGTTCCTATATACAGACTTAAAAAAATTACTACTTCTACTTCATCAATCAATTCAGAGATGATCTTTAATGCCACAAGCGCAGCCGACAAACTATTGCCCCATAAGTTCATCTATAAATTCTCGCTTAATTGGATCATCATGAGTTTCTAATATATGTTACTCTCCTTCCAAATCTGAATCTATTGCTGCGAAACATAAGGTAGCATTTATACTGTGTCCTTCCTTGGACTTCATAATTCCCATCGATGATCATATAAGCAGTTTGTAATCTAAAGATTTAAGGGGTATATTTAGTTTCTCTCCAAATGACACAGATATAAAAGGATGAGTAGCTCCATAACCAAAGAGCACTCTGGCAGGAATGCCATTACTAGGTACAATACCTGTGATTTGTTTTAATTTAGTCTACACGCTCATGCAATGTAACATAAAATGACAGGTTCAGGTCATACCTGTGACCACATCAGACAATGCGGTAGCATCCTCGGCTGAAACAGCGTAAACTCTTCATTGCTGTAGTTGTTTTCTAGGCTTAGTACCCTCTCTTGAGACATGCCCTACTTGGTTGCAGTTAAAACACCTGATCCCCTCACCATTTTGCTTAGGTTGACGTGGAGTTGCTGAAATGGTTTTGGTTACAGCATTGAAGCCCTGGGTACGGAAGGGTTGGAATACCTTGGTGTTGCCTCCGTTGTAAAAATTTTCATTTGGCCTTTTTATTCCCTTATTTTGAGTTAAATAGCTCTCTTTCTGGCTCGAATCTATCACTTGAGCAATTTGTACGGCTTCATTGTAAATTTTCTTCACCAGTCCCAAAACATGTTCGCGTATGCTTCCCCTAAGTCCCATGACAAATCTTTGGGTTTTCGTATCCTCCTCTTGCATACTGACTGGTGCAAAGAAAAATAGCTCCTCATAACGCTGTTGATATGCGTCGACAGTCATCTACCCCTGATATAAACTCATGAACTCTCTCTCCATATAATCTTTGAAACTTCTAGGGAAGTTTTTCTCAAAGAATGCCTCTATGTATATATCCCACGTTAAGTGGGCGTGTTTGGGTAATAGATATGTCTTGGTAGACTTCCACCAATGGTGTGCATCGCTCTTGAGCATAAATGTGACGCACAATACTTACTCCTCCTTATTTACGATCATCATCATAAAATATCTTTCCATTTCATCAATCCAATGTGCCGGCCACAAAGGATCTGCTGGCTTACCATCGAATTCTTTGGGCTTCATCTTAAGAAAATGCCCGACCAGTCTGGAGCGGTCCAGCTGATACGGAGCATAGGCCCCATCCATAAGTAGTTGGTACTGATATCCACCTTGAGCTATCTCCGGGTTTTCCACTAGAGCTTGCATGACTGGTGTTTGAGGTGCATGGGGTACTGCATTATTTCCCCCTGGTATTGTGCTTTCCTGTCCTGCTAGCATCTGTGTCATATGTGCAGCTGGAAAAACCACGCCTATGGCAGCTTCCATATTAGTTTGCACTTGTTGTATTTGTTGCAGTTGTTGTGCCAAGTTCATTACGACTGTAACTAAATCTATAGGTGGGGCTGGCAAGTTTGTAGGATTTGCCTGACCATTAGCTCCTGACGGTGCCACGTTTGGATTCTCTGGTACTTCAGGAATTTCATGACTCGTTTCATCTACCGGTGGTGGTGGTGGGATTTGGTTACGTCCGCGTCTGTTCTCTCTTCGCCCAGCCATTTCCTATTCTGGTGGTGTAGTGTCGAAAAAGTCATAGAACACGTGAGACAATGAATATATACTTCATTCTCATATTTGGATACACTAACCAATGGTATTTTCAAAATTTTCAGATTATTTAGTGAAAAATACTGTCTTTTCTATGCAGGGTCGATGGTGGGGGTCGATGGGTATCCAACCCTCAGTATCCGACCCTGGAAATCATCCATTTTTTTTCTGGAGTATATAATGCCATTGGTCAAGGCACTACAAGAGTAAATCTGGAGAAGCTTTCATACATCAGTAAACTAGGTATAAATCAGGAGAAAGATTTCGTACATCAATAAGTCAGGTATAAATCAGAAGATGTACGCTCAACACGATTAAACATTTAACTATTCAATCAGTTCATATCTCTGATCATGTTGTCGATCATAAGAATGGTTCAGATTGGTAAATTCTGGACTAATACTAAAGAAACAATATCTATAACTCCAATTGACAGGTTAAATCAAGAAGGTATCCTGTCAAAGTCTGAGAAATTAGAATCTGGTATGTGCATCCTCTATAATCATAAGAGTAAATCAATAATGCACTGCATCCTATATAAACCTATCTAGATATATGGCCATAATAGATTTGATCCTTTGCTGAAAATGTCCGAGGTATCATCTTCAGAATACATTCTTCAATCCTTGTCGGATCATTCTGTCAAGATGCAACTATCCCATATATCGATGGCTGATAAGGTTAACCACCTTGATACACTGCTTGTTGTGCACCAAACTTCTGCACTGGGTTGTGCATTACTAGGACTTGCTGTGTGGTAGGCACTGTGTTATAGGTAATAGGTGTTGGGGTACAGTGATGCTACCAATGGGTACCACACTTGGTTTGACCCAGAGGTGTTGATGTAGCATCAGCAACTTGGGTATTGATTTACATAGCAACTTCCATAGTCGGTCTCATCTGTTGTTGCTCTTGTATTTTATTGGGTCAAGTTTATGACAACCATGGCCAAGGTAATTGGTAGTCCAGGTGGTTGCCTGGAGTGGCCTGATTGTTCACTTCCTCTTATTTTCTCTAATCTGATTACCAACTTAGATGAGTTTTCATTACCCATTCTCGACCCAGATAGTGGTGGGGTCAAGTTGCAACATCCTCTTCTTGCTTAGTGGGCAATAGATCAGCTTGTAATGGATCTCACTCTGAGTCTCCAATTCACCCAAGAGTATAGCTTAAGCTTCTTTATAGTTGCTCTTATTCTTAATGTGTGGCCATTATTCTCTTATCTCCATTTGGATTTAGCCCGAGACCTTTCCCTTTACCTTTGCAAGGAATTAGGCATTACTAGCCATTTTCTCCTTCCTTTGTCATACGTCGAGTTTCACGTCATGTGAGTACCAACTCGGCATTCAATTTTTCTGCTTTACAGATGCTTCCTTCTTATTACTATACTATATCTTTTGTATTCCTAGATAACTGCCCGACTTATAGGTAATACCCTATATTATTTATTTATCAGGATGAATTTTGGTCTTCTCTATCTGTTTGCTTGTATATATATGGTTCCACCTTTTATATGTACATTATTGTCTTGTTAATTTCTGTCTCAACCAACACAGGTGCTTATAGTTTATCCTAACTCAGTTCATGGACTCCAATGGTAGTATTCAGGTTTAATGGGTAAGGCCTACGAGAGCTCTGATACCAAGTTATCACACCCCAATCACTAATCAGAATGGTGTGATGAACTATCAATAAACCAACGGTTCCACCAGGATCTCAAAATAGGCTATCCCACATATGATAAACCAAAACACATTCCACATTAATCAGAGGTAATAAAATAAATAGCGGAAGTCTTATATTAAATGAACTGAGAATCTAACTGTGATAACCATAAATTAATATCAAATAATTGTTAAATCAACTGAGACATAATTAAATAAATATCAATTACATGACTTTAATAAATTTTAAACTAAATCTAATCGAATAAGCAGGAGTTGCACTCGCATGAGGAGTCATGCATATCCACTAAGTCTTCAGCTTCCATTGTCGCCACATGCCCATACACAGGAACGTTCATATAATCTTCAACGGTGGTACCTGCATCATCAACTAAAAGTATTCGAATACGAAAGGGTGAGCACACATCACGGCTCAGTGAGCAAACAAAATAATGTAACAATACATATTCATCCAATCAATTCATATCTTTGGTCTAGTTTAAAGTTTGGAATGTGCTATAGAAAGGATAGGTGGCCGCCGCACCTCTATACACGAGTGTGTGGAAACGCCCAATGAAAACGGCACCGTCGCCCCACATGCACCCACCATAGACAATATACACCCCATGAAAATGGCATGGCTGTACCGGTTGCCCATACCAACACGTAAGCCCCTGTTGGCGAGTGCTTGCAAACTGGGCTCGCAACTAACCAACCCTAATGTCAAACAATGTTTCCAAGGCCTCCCCCCAGCATCCCTCAATATATCCATAGAGATAAAGCTAGGGTCTGGTGACCAGGCTGAACCACAATGCCACGTCCCCCCCTGATGCCCTACGACATATTAGTTCCGCTAAGATAATGGCGATACGACGATGTTAGTGGACAAGACTTGAGTAGAGATAGAGCTAGAGTCTGGTGACCAGGCTGAACCACAATGTCACGTCCTCCCCCTGATGCCCCACTCGCATCAAGCACACTAACACTTGCTGAGTGGACATGACTTGAATAGACCATGGAACAATATACCATCCCTACCCGCACCATGTACGCCAGCCAAACACAAACATTCACATGCCTATTCCTACCATCATTAACATCATGTTATAATCAATAAATTTTAATATGCATGAACAGTAATAATAGAAATATTGGATGACATGTTGAATGCACATTACAAGAACACACGTATATCACAATCATGGTATTGGACTCAAGAAATAAAAATAGTTCGTTATTAACCAATTAGTTTAGGACTTGTCCCCTCACCTTAGCGTGTTAATAGATCCTCTTCCAAGCTATAGAATCACCTTTATAATGTTATTATATTGCTAGAAGACCTAACAATGTTGATAGAATTTAATTACAATTAATTCCGAATTTAAAAACCATGCTGTTAACAGAGGGTCGGAGGTAGGGTTGGAGTCATGATCGACCCTGGCTGCGACCCTCCCCCTAATCTGAACTTCCCGAACACTGAGGGTCGGTGCTAGGGTCAGATCTGCCATCGACACTAGGTGTGACCCTCCATGGTTTGAGTCAAAAATATCAGATTTTTTCTCTCTTTCATGGTTGGGTCCTATGGCTTACTTCCACAATCCATTCTATACATGTTCTATGGTTTAGAACTATACTTTATTCACCTACATGGTTTTAATGATCTCCTCCATGGTTTCCATTGAAGCGAAACCATGGATGGATGATTTGGGTTTCTTCTAACTCATACCCTCTTTAATAACCATTCTAAAGTCTTAAATTAATCATGGGGAATGTGTTCATACCTTAGGTTTGCTGAGATTCAGAGGTCCTCTGAATTTCCTCTTCTTCCTTAGCCATTTCTTCAAGTTTTCCTTCTCTTCTTCTCTTCCTTCTCTT
Source organism: Protea cynaroides (assembly GCA_028583415.1). NCBI lineage: Eukaryota > Viridiplantae > Streptophyta > Magnoliopsida > Proteales > Proteaceae > Protea > Protea cynaroides. Next base: position 32,521,613 of record CM053270.1, on the reverse strand, counting down.
CTCTTTCTCTCAATCCAATTAGGGTTGTAAAAGGAGTGAATGAGGCTTAGGGACGTCCTATTTATAGGGCAAAACCTCCCAAAATAAGTCCCATTGAGTTTAGGAAAGGTTCCTATCGAAATTAGGAAGGTTTCCTAATTTTTGGTTCGTGCTGTTTTTTCCGAATATCGAGGTTCGATGGGAGGGTCGATGGGAGAATCGGACAACTCATAGACCCTGCGACCCATGGTTGAGGATCGATGGTGAGGGTCGATGGGAGGGTCGGACCTGCCTTTTAAAACCTGCGGCCTTACCCTCGTTTTGACTGTTTTTGGGTAAATTTTCATATTGGGTCTTGAGTTTCTTCACACACTTGGTCCACTTGGCTAGACCATGATATGTAGACGGGTCCCGACACGAAATGTAAGGTTAGGCCGGGTTCGTGGCATGCGGGTCTTACAACTCCACCACCCTTAAAAGAAATTTCGTCCTCGAAATTTGAAAGTACGGATCTTAAAAAATATGTCATGTACACTTGACATAGATGGTGGTAGTGCTAACTGAAAAACCACTTTTCCACGCTTAGCTAAAATCTCATATGGCCTGACATAACTTGGGTTTAGTTTCCCTTTCTGTCCGAACCGTTTCAATCCTCGCATAGGCGATACCTTCAAGAATACTTTATCACCTACGGTGAACTCAAGATCTCTGCGTCGAGTATCTGCATATTATTTCTGACGGATCTGTGTTGTTCTTACCCATTCCTTGATAATGTCGACCACGCGACAAGTCTCTTCGACAAATTCATGCCCAATAATACTTTGTTCTCCATATTCAATCCAAAATAAAGGGGTTCGACACTTTCTGCCATACAGTGCTTCGTAGGGTGACATCTGTATAGTAGCCTGGTAGCTATTGTTATAAGCGAACTCGTTTAGTGGTAACTTTTCATCCCATGATCCTTTGAAATCAATTACACATGCTCGTAGCATATCTTCTAGAATCTGAATGTACGCTCTGACTGTCCATCTGTCTGTGGATGGAATACAGTACTAAACTTCAATGTTGTACCCCATAGCCTTTTGCAATCCTTTCCAAAACTTGGAAGTAAATCGTGGATCTCTATCGGACACAATGCTCTCTGGTACACCGTGTAATCGAACAATATTATCCACATAAAGCTTTGCTAACCTTTCCAATGTATACTGAGGTCATATCGGTATAAAGCGAGTTGTCTTAGTCAGACGGTCTACAATCACCCAAACTGCGTCAACCACTCGAGGAGTTAGTGGTAATCCCGTGACAAAGTCCATTGCGATGCAGTCCCATTTCCATTCTGGCTCCGGTAACGGCTGTAACAGTCCTGCGGGTCTTTGTCGTTCAGCCTTTACTTTCTGACAATTTAGGCATTGAGACACGAACTTAGCTACATCTGCTTTCATCCCTCTCCACCAATATAGTTTCTTTAGATCATGATAAATTTTTGTACTTCCAGGATGTATCGAATAGATGGTGGTATGGGCTTCTTTCATTAGTCGGTGTCTAATGTCCACACTTTCTGTTTCGGGTACACATATAATTCCTTTGTACTTCTGTACCTTCTCTCCATCTAAGGTGAACTCAGGGATAGTTCTACCTTTTTTGATGTCTTCTTGCACCGTTCTTAGGTAAGGGTCTTATTTGATAGCTGTCTTCACTTCATCAATTATGTCTGGTATAATCTTCAATGCAGCGAACATATTTAATAACTGATGAATAAACCCTTGGTTGGCTGACCCATCCTCTGTATCTATCACATATTCCACGTTGCCGTGATTGAATACCATTCTGGTAGTACACATTGCTGTAGTTGTGCTAACCTCTCCTTGAGATTTTATCATTGCTTTTCTGCTCAACGCGTCTGCTGCTACATTAGCTTTCCTCGGATGATACTGGATATCACAGTCATAGTCTTTTAGTAGTTCCAGCCATCTTCTTTGTCTCATATTCAACTCCTTCTGATTAAATAAATAAGTAAGACTTTTATGGTCCGACTTAATCTGAAACTTCTCTCCGTATAGGTAATGTCTCCATATCGTGACAGCATGTACAATTGCTGCTAACTCCAAATCATGAGTGGGATAGATTTTCTCATGTGTCTTCAACTATCTTGAGGCATAAGCAACTACTTTATCTCCTTGCATAAGCACACATCCTAATCCCAGTCCTAACGCATCAGTGTACAAGGTAAATGGCTGTCCTGGGACAGGAATAGTCAAAATCGTAGCGGATATTAACCTGGTCTTCAATGTGTGGAAGCTCTTCTCACATTTATCCGTCCACACAAACTTTTCACCTTTCTTATTCAAACTGGTGAGAGGTATGGCAATCCGGGAATAGTATTCCACAAATCTCTGATAATAACCAGCGAGACCCAGAAAACTTTTAATTTCTGCAATGCTCTTTGGTGCTTCCCACTTAACAATAGCGTTGATCTTGCTAGGGTCCACTTTGATTCCTTCAGTGGATACTACATAGCCTAGGAAGGCGACTTCACTTAGCCAGAACTCACACTTGGTAAATTTGGCATATAGCTTCTCTTTCCTTAAACGCTGTAGGGCAGCATTTAGGTTCTTAATATGGGTTTCTTTATCCTTGGAATATACCAATATATCATCAATAAATACAATAACCGACGTATCCAACATATCGTGGAAAACCCGGTTCATAAGTTCCATGAAAGTTGCTAGTGCGTTTGTTAATCCAAAAGACATGACCAAGAATTCATAATGTCCATATCTGGTCCTGAAAGCCGTCTTAGGAATATCACCCTCTTTAATCTTCAACTGATGGTAGCCTGACCGAAGATCGATCTTAGAAAATACTTTTTCCCCTTGCAACTGATCAAACAAGTCATCGATCCTAGGTAGTGGATATCGATTCTTGATTGTCAGCTTGTTCAACTCCCAATAGTCGATACATAATCGAATGCTACCGTCCTTCTTCTTTACGAACAACACTGGCATTCCCCATGGTGATATACTGGGTCGAATATAACCCTTGTCCAGCAGTTCTTGTAGTTTCACTTTAAATTCCTTCAGTTCAGTAGGAGCCATTCTATAATGTGCTTTTGATACTGGTGCGGCTCCAGGTGTATGGTCTATCACAAACTTTGTTGCTCTGTCAGGTGGTAATCCTGGTAGTTCCTCTGGAAGTACGTCGGGATAGTCCCACACGACATCAATATCTTCCATTCGTGGTGCTTCCTTGGTTAGGTCGACCACTGATACTAGATACCCGACTGCCCCCTTCTCAAGGCACTTCTTAGCCTTTAGTGCTGAGAGTATGAGCTTGCTTTTACGGGGAAGTTTGGTTCCCGCAAAACAGAATTCTGCTCCTTCTTTGTCCTTAAATGTTAATTTCTTTTCGGCGCATAGTAGGTTCACAGAATGCCGAGCTAACCAGTCCATTCCTAAGATGACGTCAAAGTCTACCATCCCAAGTTGGATCAGGGTTGCATCTAAGGTTTTCTTGCCAATGAGAACTGGGCATGGCCCATAACCTTTCTCTAACTCCACTTCTAACCCCATCGGTGACCGTACAAGTAGTTTGTACTCTAATGTTTTGATGGGTAAGTTCAGCTTCTTTCCAAACGACACAGATATAAAGGAATGAGTAGCTCCCGAATCAAAGAGTACTCTGGAGGGTATGCCATTTATAGGTATGATACCTGTGATTTATTTATCTTAGCCTACATGCTCATACTATGTAATTCAACTTTAAAGGTTTCGGTCATGCCTGTGACTACATTGGGTGATGCGGCAGCATCCTCGGATGTAGTAGCATATACTCGTCCTTGATGTAAGTGCTTCTTGGGCTTAGGACACTCCCTTGCCATATATCCCGTTTGGCTACAGTTATAACATCTCAGACCTTCAGAATTTGGCTTTGGTTGCTGTTGAGTTACCGGGGTTGTCTTGGTTGCAGTAGTAAAGCCTTGAGCACGGAAGGGTTTAAAAGTCTTATTGTGCCCTCCGTTATAAGCATTTACGGCTGGCCTTTTTATGCCTCTGTTCTGTGTAAAGTAACATTCCTTCTGGCTCGATTCTATAACTCGAGCAATTTGGACAGCTTCTTTATATATCATCTTTTCCAAACCCTGAACGTGCTCTATGATTCCTCCTATAAGCCCCATGACAAACCTACGAGTCCTAGTTTCTTCTTCTTGCATAATAAGTGGTGCAGAGAAAAACAGCTCCTCATAATGTTGTTGGTATGCATCCACGGACATCTGGCGCTGATATAAACTCAGGAACTCCTTCTCCATAGAATCTCTGAAGCTTCGGGGAAAATACTTCTCAAAGAAAGCTTATTTATAAATAGCCCAAGTCAATAGGGTGTGCTTGGTCAATAGATAGGCCCTAGTAGATTTTCACCAATGATGTGCATCCCCTTTTAGCATGAAGGTGGCACATAGTACCTTTTCTTCTTCTGTAATAGTCATCATAAGAAAGTTTCTCTCCATCTCGTCGATCCAGACGGTTTATCGTTAAATTCCCTAGGCTTCATCTTCAAAAATCTCTCAACCAGTCGAGAGTGATCCATCTGATTTTGGGGGTATGCCCCAAACATAGGTTATGGATACTGATAATGAAGCTGACCTACTTTCGGACCTGGTACTGGAATCTATGCAGCTGGTGGTTGAGGTGTTTGAGGTGCTGGGTAGTGGCCAACCGGTGCTGCACTGGCTTGTCCAGTCTGCATGGGTGTAGCATGTGCAGCCTGGAACATAGTCCCCATTGCAACTTGCATTTGAGCCTGTGCGTGTTGCATTTGTTGCAGCTGCTGTGTTAAGTTCATCACCACGGTTGCTAACTTCGGTGGTGGGGGTGGCAAGTTTGTAGGATTCGCCTGAATCGGATATTCTGGTGGTGCACCCTGTGGGTTTTCCTATGCATATATATTTTCTTGACTAGTTTCCTCCACAGGTGGTGGTGGAACTGCATTTCGGCTCTGCCTGGTTACTCTACGCCCAGACATATTTTCTCTAGAGAATGGGGTGTCTTAAAATCATCAAATGCGTGAGACAATCATTTATACTTCATATAGGCACGCTAACCGATATAAAATTTCAAAATTTTTAGCTCATTCTATGAAAAATACTATCTTTTCTATACAGGGTCGATGGTGGGGGTCGATGATATGTCCGACCCTCAGTATTCGACCTGGGAATAACCTGTTCTTCCCAAGAGCTGGGGGTCAATATGGGGGTCGATGGGTGCCCGACCCCCTGGTCCGACCCCTAGTTTTCTATCAGATTCCCGAGAGCTGGGGGTCGATATGGGGGTCGATGGGTGTCCGACCCCTAGTTTCTTGTAAGATTCCCAAGAGCTGGGGGTCAATATGGGGGTCAGTATGGGGGTCGATGATCCTGGTCGAATTCTCCGACCCCTAGACCAAAAATCAGACTTTAAAGTTCCGATTCTAGGTTCATTTCCCCTCATTTCTTCCCCGTTTCGACTTCTCTCTCACCTCTAAGTTGCTACAGTGCCACTCCACTATATTGATCAGTTTGGTTCCGTGTTTCGACGTCCACATCACTCCTACAGGTATGTTTTCTCATTTTTACTTGTTTTTAGGTTTCCATTTCTAGATTTTTGCCCATTTAACTTGTATTTTTCGAATTAAACATTTTTCAACTGTAAAAATTTTATTTTTATTGGGGGCTTTTGTTATTGGTGTCTCAAGGAAAGAAAGCCCTCAAAAATTTTTGAGTTTCATCGGTTGGTTATCGAGAAACTTGAATTTTTGCTCTTTTTGCCCTAATTTGTCGAAATTTTCGATTTCTCACAATTTCTTCAAATTGGATCCCATTAGTTAGGATTTCCTACTGTGTGAGGGTTGTAGGATATGATAGAACCTACGTAAGTCCTCCTGCCCACGTGTATGGGTGACATGTGAGGCTTTTGGCAAACTTATGTCGTTATAATGTCTAAATTTTGGCTTTTCTACCCTACTAACGTACTATCTGTTTTTCTTTCTTATTTGCAGATATCATGGCTCGTACCAAAGTACCCAGAGTTCGTGATCCTGTTCGTTTCTGTTCCAATGAAGCTGAGGCACAGTATGCCCACTACGTTTGCAATAATGTAGAGGGTGGTCGTAAGGTGAACTTGGCTGAGTTAGCCCTGTTCAATGTAGAGAGGGCGTTTAGTGGTATGAGTTAGCTCTGATACCAAGTTGTCACACCCTAATTCTGTACTATTCAGAATGGTGTGATGAACCACTAACAAACCAATGGTTCAACCAGGTTCTCGAGTAGGCTATATCCGTTTTATCTAAACCCCATACTTCACAATCACAGTAAATACACAATAGTGGAAGTCTTATAATAAAAAGAATTGAGAATCTACTGTGATATTAATATCTAAATAGCAAATTATTCTGTATCAACTGAGACATAAATAAATATTAAATACATGTCCTTAATAAATCCAAATAAAGAAAACTAGAAAAATAACTAATCGAATACACATGAGTTACACTCGCAAGAGGAGTCATGTGTATCCACTTCCTCTTCCACTTCTATCGCTGCCACGTTCTCGTACACTGGAGCACTTACATAATCTTCAACAGTCGTACTTGCATGATCAACTAAAAATATTCGACATCGAAAGGGTGAGCACACATCACGGCTCAGTGAGCAAACAAAATAGTGCAACAATACATATGCATGCAGTCAAATCATATCATTGGTCCAGTTTAAAATTTACACTGTGCTATAGAAAGGAAAGGTGGCCGCCGCACCTCTATGCACGAATGTGTGGAAACGCCCAATGAAAATGGCACCGTCGCCCCACAAGCACCCAAAATGGCACAATATACACCCCAAGAGGAACGGTTATGGCTGTATCGGTTGATACCATACCAACAAATAAACCCCTGCTGGCTAGGGTTACAAACTGGGCTCGCAACTAACCAACCCTAATGCCAAATAGTATATCCAAGGCCTCACCCCAGCATCCCTCAGAACATCCCTAGAGATAGAGCTAAGGCCCCCCGATAGAGTTAGAGACTACAAGGACCGAGACCACCTCCCCTGATACTCTACGACATAATAGTTCTGCTAAGGTAATGTCGATACGACGACGTCAGTGGACATGACTTGAGTAGACAATGGCACAATATACACCCCATGAAGAACGATCATGGCTGTACCGGTTGATACCATCCCTACCCGCACCATATACACTGGCCAAACATAAACATTCACATGTCTATTCCTATCATCATCATCATCATCATGTTATAAACAATAAAGTAAATATGCATGAACAAATAATAGAAATATTGGATGACATGTTGAATGCACATACAAGCATACACGCATAGAATCAATATGGCATTGGACTCAAGAAATAAAACAACTAATTATTTACCAGTTAGTTTAGGTCTTATTCCCTCACCTTAGCTTGTTAATAGATCCTCTTCCAAGCTTTAGAATCACCTTTATAATGTTATTATATTGCTAGAAGACCTAACAAAGTCGTTTGAATTTAATTAGAATTAATTTCCGAATTTAAAAACCATGTTTTTAACTGGGGGTCAGAGGTAGGGTCAGTTAGGGTCGATTGGCCATCGACCCCCTGTGCGACCCCTTGTGGGTTTTATTGATTTTTCTGCTTTCAGTCCATTCTTCATGTTTGGGGTCATATGGCTCGCTACTACAGTCCATATTACACATGTTCTACGGTCTAGAACCATGATTCATTCACCTATATGGCTTTCATGACTTCCCCATGGTTTTCCATGAAAACCTAAGCATGGATTGATGGTTTGGGACTCTCCAAGATCATACTCTCTTCATTACCTATCCTAAGGTCTGTAGAGACTCATGGAATTAGTATCCATACTTGAGAAGAATACTCTTTCTCTGCAACTCTTCTCCTTTTTGCTTTCTTCTATTCCTTGTTTCTCTTATTATTCTCTTCCTTCTCTTCTCTTTCTCTCAATCCAATTAGGGTTGTAAAAGGAGTGAAGGGGCTTAGGGACGTTCTATTTATAGATTAAAACCTCCCAAAATATGTCCCATTGAGTTTAGGAAAGAGTCCAACCAAAATTAGGAAAAATTCCTAATTTCTGTTTCTGGCGGCAACTGGGGGACGATGAGGTGATCGATGATCCCATCGACCCATAACTCCTAAAGTGTCTGACCCCCTCTGTAAAACAGGGGGTCTGACTTTCTGTCTTGGGTGGTCCGACCCTCTCTTGTTGGGTATGCGACCCTCCCCTTAATTTAAGTATTTTTGGGTCGATTTAATACTTGGGATCCCGATCTCCTTCACGCCCTTAGTCCATTTTGCTCAACCATGATGGGTAAACCTGGTTCAAGGTGGTAAGACCGGGTTAGTTTATACGGGTCTGACACGTTCACCTATGGGATTAAAAGTGGAACTAGAAAAAGGTTATGGACCATGTCCAGTTCTTATCGGTGAAAAGATTTTGGATGCAACCATAATTCAACTCGAGATGGCAGACTTTGACGATATATTGGGAATGGATTGGTTAGCTTGGCACTCTACAAACCTATTATGTATAGAAAAGAAACTGACATTTAAAGACATGGAAGGAGCAGAGTTTAGTTTTATGGGAACCAAACATCCCCATAAATGAAAACTCATTCTCTCTGCATTAAAGGCTAAAAAATGCCTCAAGAAAGGTGGAATTGGGTATCTAGTATCCATGGTCGACCTCACCAATGAAGCACCACGAAGGAGGATATTGATGTTGTGCATGACTTTCCAAATGTATTTCTTGACGAACTACCAGGACTACCACCCGACCGAGTGACAAAGTTCATTATAGATCTTAAACCCAGAGCCGTACCAGTATCTAAAGCACCCCATCGAATGGCTCCTACTGAACTGAAGGAGCAGAAGGTAGAATTAGAGGAATTACTGGACAAGGGTTATATCAGACCCAGTATATCACCATGGGGAGCGCCAGTATTGTTTGTGAAAAAGAAGGACGGTAGCATTCGACTTTGTATAGACTATCGAGAATTAAATAAGCTTACAATCAAGAATCGATACCCGTTGCATCAGATCGATGACTTGTTCGATCAGTTGCAAGGTGCCAAAGTGTTCTCCAAAATTGATCTTCGATCAGGATACCATCAGTTGAAGATTAAGGAAGGTGATATTCCAAAGACAACATTCAGAACAAGATATGGACATTATGAATTTTTAGTCATGTCTTTTGGATAAACCAACGCACCTGCAACTTTTATGGAACACATGAATCGGTTATTCCATGATATGTTGGATACATTAGTCAATGTTTTTATTAATGACATATTAGTCTACTCCAAGGACAATGAAACTCATGTCACAAATCTAAGAGCCGCTCTACAGCGGCTAAGAAAAGAAAAGATTTCCGCCAAATTTACAAAGTGTTTGTTTCGACTAAATGAAGTCGCTCTCTTAGGCCATGTTGTATCCACTGAAGGAATTAAAGTGGACCCTAGCAAGATTGAAGCCATTTTGAAATGGGAAGCACCTAAGAATTTTGCAGAAATAAGAAGTTTCTTAGGTTTAGTTGGGTGTTACCGACGATTTGTGGAAGATTACTCTAGAATCACCATACCTCTCACCAGTTTGACTAAGAAAGGAGAAAAGTTTGTTTGGACTGACAAATCTGAGGAGGGTTTTAAAACATTGAAGGCTAGATTGATATCAGCTCCCATCTTGACTATTTCGGTCCCAGGACAACCATTTACCTTGTACACTGATGCATCTGGGTTGGGTTTAGGATGTGTACTTATGCAATGGGAACATGTAGTTGCGTATCCCTCAAGACAACTGAAGACGCATGAGAAAAACTTTCCCACTCATGACTTGGAATTAGCAGCAGTAGTACATGCTGTTAAGATATGGAGACATTATTTGTATGGTGAGAAATTTCAGATTTAATCTGATCGTAATAGTCTTACTTATCTTTTCAATCAGAAGTAGTTGAACGTGAGACAAAGAAGATGACTAGAATTATTGAAGGATTATGATTACGATATCCAGTATCATCCAGGAAAGACTAATGTAGTTGCTGATGTGCTAAGAAAAAAAGCAATGATAAAATCCCAGGGAGAAGTTAACACGACTACGGCAATGTGTGTTACAGGAGAAGTATTCAATTATGTTAATGATCAGTTCATGATATAAACACCAGATGAATTAACCAACCAAGGGTTTATTCATCGGTTTTCAAATATGTTTGCCACATTCAAGATTATACCTGATATATTAGACGAAGTGAAAGCCGCTATTAATTCAGACCCTTTTCTGATAACGGTGCAAGAAGTCATCGAAAAAGGTAGGACTACTCCTGAGTTCACCTTGGACGTTGAAAAGGTAATAAAATACAATGGAAGAGTATGTGTTCCTGAAAATGAAGAATTGGATATTGGACACAGAGTAATGAAGGAAGCTCACACCATTGCTTATTCGGTGCATCCTAGAAGTACAAAGATGTATCATGATCTAAAGAAACTATATTGGTGGAGAGGAATGAAGGCGGATGTAGCTAAATTTGTGTCTCAATGCCTAAATTATCATAAGGTAAAGGCTGAAAGGTAAAGTCCTGCAGGATTGTTGCAGCCACTGCCAGAACCAACATGGAAATGGGATTGCATCACTATGGATTTCATCACCGGATAACCATTGACTCCCCGAGTAGTTGACGAAGTCAGGGTGATTGTGGATCGTTTGACTAAGACAGCTCGTTTCATAGCTATATGACCTCAATATACCCTAGAGAGGTTGGCCAAGCTATATGTGGATAATATTGTCAGATTGTATGGTGTACCTGAAAGCATTGTGTCGGATAGAGACCCACGATTTGCCTCAAAGTTTTGGGAAGGATTACAGAAGGCTATGGGTACAATGTTGAAGTTTAGTACTGTATTCCATCCTCAGACAAACGGACAGTCGGAGCGTACCATTCAGATTTTAGAAGACATGCTTTAAGCCTGTGTTATTGATTTCAAGGGATCATGGGATTAGAAACTACCATTGATCGAGTTCGCCTATAACAACAGCTATCAGGATACTATACAGATGTCACCCTATGAAGCACTGTATGGTAGGAAGTGTCGAACTCCTTTGTTTTCGAACGAAGTTGGTGAACGGAGTATCGTTGGACCAGAATTTATTGAAGAGACTTGTCGAGTAGTCGACATTATCAAGGAAATAGTTAGAACAGCTCAGAACTGTCAGAAATAGTATGCAGATACTCGACGTTGAGACCTTTAATTTGTTGTAAGTGAGAAGGTATTCTTGAAAGTATCACTTATGTGAGGCATAAAATGATTCGGATAGAAAGGGAAGCTAAGTCCAAGATATGTCAGGCCATATGAGATTCTCGCTAAATGTGGAAAAGTGACGTATCAGTTAGCAATACCCCCATCTATGTAAAGTGTGCATGATGTATTTCATATCTCATTGTTGAAGAAGTACGTCACAGATCCAATACACGTTATAACAGTGGATCCACCGGGTCTAATTGTTGATTTGACATTCGAAGTAGCACCAACTGAAATCACCAGTTGAAAGGTTCAACGTCAACGGAACCGTGACATTTATTATGTTAAGGTTACTTGGAGGAGCCAAGATATAGAAGAGATCACATGGGAAGAAGAAAATGCTATGCGAAAGCAATATCCCACCTTTTCGACTCGGAAGGTATGTGCAAATTTTGAGGATGAAATTTCTAGTAAGAGGGGAGGAGTTGTAAGATCCGTATCAAACTAACCTGTCTTACCACCTTGTATCAGGTCTTCCTATCATGGTCGGGCAAAGTGGACCAAGTGCATGAAGAAACCACAAGACCAGGTATGAGAATTAACCCAAAAAATAGTAAATTATGAGCGTGTGGTCGCATACTTAAACAGGTGTGATCGACCACACCTCAAAATAATGCAACCACATGAATTTAGGTCGTGTGCTCGCCTATTTTCGAGGGTGTGCTCGACGGATTCAACGTCCCCACCTCCAACCACACGGATTCCAGACAAAATTGAGTTTAGGAAACTTTCCTAATCCGAAGGGGGTTCTTTCCTAAACTCAGTAGGGCTTATTATGGAGGGTTTTGCTCTATAAATAGGACATCCCTTATCCTCTTTCACCCTTTTAGAACTCAACCTGAAAGTGAAAGAAAGAGAAGAAATGGAAGAGAAGGAGAATTTAAGAGGAAGACTAAGGAGGAAGAAAATTCAGAGAAAACACTTAATCTTCAATATGCTTATGGTATGAAAACATTCCCCATGTTAAATTGAGAGCCTAGAATAGTTCATGAAAAAGATAGGATTTAGGTGAAACCCAAATCATGAATCCATGGATAAATTTCAAGAGAATCCATGGGAGGAAATTATGTGGACAATGGATTGTGTATAAAATAATAATTCTGAGCCATAGAACAATCATAGGAAGGACCATGATGATAAGTCAAGGGATCCAAAAAAGAAAGAATGGAGTTGAGGATGAAAAAGTCAATCATCACAGGTGAGGTCGCACGTGTGGTCGCATGATGTGCGACCACATGAGACAAACATGTCTGACCACATGCCCTCGGGAAGTTTCCAGGGAGGGTCTGGTTGCATGTTTGGTCGGAGTATGTCCGACAACACCCTGCGACCCCACGCCCTGTGGTCACAGAAACTGAGACCACAGGTGCTGCCACACCTGCGACTCCTCAGTTTCTGTTAGTATAAACTCATGGAAATTAATTATAATTTAAAATCTGCAAATTTGTTAGGTTTCCAAGTGGTTTAAAAGTGAATTACAAAGCTTGAACGAGGATCTACTATCAACTAAAGGTGAGGGAACAAGACCTAAATTAATTGGCTAATAATAAACTATTTTTATTTATTGAGTCCAATGTCATGAACGATAATATGCTTGTATGCTTGGAATGTGCATTTCACATGTCATTCAATATTCCTGTTATTACTACTCATGCATATTTAATTCCGTTTATTTATAACATGATTTTGATGATGATGCTAAGAATAGGCATGTGAATGTATACGTGTGATTAGTGTACTTGATGCGAGTGGGGCATCAGGGGGAGGAGGGGACACTATGGTTCATCCTGGTCACCAGACTCTAGCTCTATCTCTACTCAAGTCCTGTCCACTGACATCGTCATATCGCCATTACCTTAGCAGAACTATTATGTTGTTGGGCATCAGGGGAGGTGGTCTCGGACTGTGTAGTGTCTGACTCTGTCAGGGGGCCTTAGCTTTATCTCTATGGACATATTGATGGATGCCGGGGTGAGGCCTTGGATACACTGTTTGACGTTAGGACTACTTAGTTGCGAGCCCAGTTTGCAAGCCCTCGCCAATAGGGGTTTACGTGTTTGTATGGGTAGGGCATCAGGGGAAGTGTTATGCGGTGTTTGATCCGGGCACTTTAGCTCTATCTCTTTTCCATAATGGGTGCATGTGGGATGGCAATGGTGTTTGATCTATTGGGCAGCTTCACACACTCCTGTATATAGGTGTGGTGGCCACCTATGTTTTCTATTGCACATTGCGAACTTATGAACCAGACCAATGATATGAATTGAATGCATGCATATGTTTGTTGCATTATTTTGTTTGCTCACTGAGCCATGATGTGTGCTCATCCTTTCGACATTTAATATTTTTAGTTGATGATGCTAGTTCTACTGTAGAAGATTACGTGATGCTCCAGTGTACGGACATGTTGCGGCGATGGATATGGAAGCTATGATGGAGTCGCATGATTCGTCGTGTGGGTGCAACTCATGCGTCTTTGATTAGATATATTTGTTGGATTATTCAGACGATATAATTGATTAAGTTATTTTATTTTATGTCTTTAGTTATTTGAGATAATTGGATACTTTATTTATGATATCACTGTTAGATACTCAGTTCATTAATATTAATGACTTCCACTATTGTTTATTTACTCTTATTATGGTTGTGGATGTGTATGGTTTAACCAAAAAAGACATAGCCTATTCGAGATCCTGGTTGAAACGTTGGATCATAGACGGTTCATCACACCATTTTGGTTGGTGCAGAATTGGGGTGTGATAGATATCGAAGATGTATAAGCGAACAAACATCTAATCAAAGTGACTAAAGTGAAAAATTGGACTTACGGCTGCAGACTATGTGTTGGGATGTCTGGTACATGTTTGACCACACGTCAGCGTCTTCAGGTTAAAACAGAGCACTATGTGATTTTCCTCATTTTCTCTCATTTCAACTTAAGGTGTGACTTGGAAAAATAAATACACTTGTCATAATACTTCCTTTCAAAAGTTCCTTGGGTGATTCCAACCTAATACTTCACCCTCCATTGTCAAATTACTTTGTTAATGTAACTTTTCATTTCGGTCCCTCATTTTTTGCCCTAAACACATTTAATTTTGAATCCTGGGTGCTATTCCATATAATGGTTCAGAACGATGTGGTTTTGTCCTGACAGCACTGTTGAAAAGTTCCATTATACATGCCATAATGTTTACATTCTTTTTTATCCATTCTTGTAGATCATTCAAGTCAAAAATCATCATTTGTTTGCTATTCCTTTAAAACATGAAATCCACTTTGCTTATCATTTGTTTTTCATCAACCAATAATATATTGTCATTTACTATAGATCATCAAACCTCCATTCACAGATTGTTAATTCCTCAATCACCAATTTCAATTCAATTGTTACATTGTTGTACATTTAATAAACACCACCTAAGATCTCTTTTATCATTATGGTAAGTAGATGCATTTATCTATACTTGTATTCTAACACATCTCCCTTCCTTGATAGATTTCATTACATCGTAATAGGACTGGTTGTAATGACTTCTTCAAACATTTTGGTTTATTGTAATGACTTCTTCAAACATTTTGGTTTATCGTAGGAATAGTTCATTTGTTGGAGGGGTAGCAAAGTTTACATTATCTCAGTCTCCATCATATGACCGGCTACGATTTTGGTCAACAGAGGTAGCAAAGGCTTCGCATTGCTTTGGAAGTAGACCAATTGAATCCGGTTGGCATGTCAAATGCGACGAATTACAATGATTTAAGGTTCGTTAAGCATTCACTTTTATGGGTTGGTTACCGATTCTTCAATACTGAATACCTACACGTTCTAACCATGTAAGGTAGTTCTATTGTAATCTTCAGGTAGAACAAGGTATGGTAAAAGATGCAGATGCTTCATCCTTATGCATTTCCAGTTGAGGTCTAGGGCGAGAGATTATTTTAGACATTCCTAGACTTGCCCATCTCTTAAGTATCTTAGCATAAGTTGAATTAGTCTATATGGAGCCAAAGATTCTAGTTCTAGCTGAGTGGGAGCTTGCACTGATTCAGGAGTAGATGATGTTGGGTCGCAAATTAAGAGAAAATAACTGTTGACCAGTTCCCAGAGTTTACAGTCACATTATCCACCACAACATTGTTCCTAGAAGAGTTATAGGGATGCTATTGTGTAATTCTATAAGTTTGTCACTTATTGTGTCACTGTGCGATGATAACTCTGTCTGATTCTAAGGGTACTGATTACTTCAGCACTCTATTCTAGTTCTAGTAGTCTTCCTTATGGAAGGTTGCTTACTCATTTATTCATCCTACTGGGAATAGGTCTTCCTCTTGATGATTGTGTGAAGCAGTCTGTCCATCTGGACTTTGGTTGTAATTCTATATACAAGCTCGGCCTTCATGACATCGTACTCAGTGATAATGAGTCAAAAAAGATTCCTCAGCTTTGTTAGCAATCAAAGCAACGATTTGTAAGGCAAATTCAGCGTAGGTTGATGCTAATTTCAACTACGATTGAGTTGGCTTCAATAGAGGATAGCAGTGGTCCGACAAACATTCTTACATATTCTTCTGCTACTAAAAAATCAGAAGACTTGGCATTGTTAGCAATTGATCAAGGAGATGAGCCACAAGAGCAAGCAGTTCACGATGATGTGTCACAAGCGATGGTTCCTCAGACAATGGTTCTTGATACTACAGAGTTGCATAGTGTTTTGGCTAATGTTTGTGCTTTTGTGTCTGAGTTATGATGGTACCATCAGAAAACACAGATAACACTTTCGTATATTGAGTGAAGCATACCACAAGCTATCTCAGGTGTGGATTGAAGTATGATAGCGACTGAGAGTGCAGCATTGTTGTTATTCAACATTCAAGTAATTTTAGAGAATCAAGGTTCCTCCTTTCAGGGTATGATAATTATAATAGGTCTCATTTCTTATTCTGTCACTGGCATTATGAGATAGTTGGATGACAAGTACGCATAGGAGAACTTACAAGTATGAGGTTAGATTCAAAGCTGGAGTCCAGTAGGTGGAAGGAGTCAATAGTAACATCCTTTATTAGTTCACCAGTTCAATCTACTTTGCTTACTTGATAGAACAAGTCTGATTGTTTAGGATGGTTATCAAAATCATTGATCAGCCTGTGATTACTCGCATTATAAAGTATAAGAGTAATAAAGATTTGGGTCTTAATTCTATCTACCCTTCTAGCTTAATTCACGTTAAACTTATTATAAATTATTTAATTTCGTTTGTACATTATGCTTTTAGTTTCTATCATTGTCATTTTGGTTTATGCTTACAATTTATTCTCATTTGTCTATTATTTAGTCCGACAATATCCTCTAGTATCAAGGTAGGTTGGATTAATAGAGGTTATATTGTGGCATGTGCTCTGATAACACCTTGGTGTATCTGAGCACAATGGATTAGTCGTGGCATAACGTGACTACCCCGTTCCCAATGTATTAGTACTATGGAATGCAATGGGATATATCTATCCTATCCAGACACAAGAAATCCCCTTCCTGGAACACTCAGTCACAGTAGTCCACAAATAAAACTGGGCATAATAATTACCAGAGTAAATTTACGTCTTATTTAAGAAGACATGTTATTCAAACTAGAACAAAATAAATTAACGGAAGACTTACAATTGTTAAACCATTAAACCAATGCTTACTAAGTAGGCCATCAATTTAACGTTCAATGTTTTCACAACAGCTATTCATAATTCAAGTATGTAAACCAATTAATCCAAGATAATTAAACCGAATTAAATTGATTCAAAATCAATTATCCAACGTAAATAATTCAAAATTCAAGTATTTCAAACTAATACTATTGTTCATTGTTTATTTGCTTCGTGAACCCAAACATAAATTAGATAATCCCAACTATAAGGAAAGAGAACATAGGCATAGTTTAAGCCGATGCTCGGCTCTATGCAATGCTTCAAGAATCAGAGAACTCCTCCTCAGGTTTAGAGTCCTCGTTCTCCACACCAATCAGACTACAACCCGACGAGTTACGAGAAGTACCTGCAATATCTAAAAAGAGTTTATGCACACAGGATAATCTCAACCACCGAGTATAGTAAGAAAACCAAATGTGCAACAAACAATATGGATGCAGCTATCAACTACGGTTTGGTACATAACTGTAAGTGTTAGCTCTAGACAACCTACACACGGAGTCTCCAGGCTATACAGGTCACCCCCTTCAGAATGAATACTATCCCACACACAGAGTACAGCAACATTCCCCAAGTATGGGTTAATCATTGGAATGCAAGTTCGTTACCCCACCAGCTGCCTACACCCAACTCATCCCAAGACCATAGTCCGTCAGGCATTTGAGGAGATGGTATTCCTATTAATTGGCTCACCATCCCATCTTATCACATCAACCATGGGGAGCATCACTGCTATGTTCATACCACCTTTTATTGAACCCATGCCATTACTTAACCCCCAATGGCTAGGGGTACAGTCATCGGGACAATTATGTTCGACTAGTCATGTTCACCTAATTAGTCATTTTACTGGATCATAACTTTGCAAAGCTTTTGACCCCGTCAAAGCCCCCACATAGAACATCGTGAGTTGGCTAGGTTACATGTGGTCAATGCAAAGATGTGTCAGTAAGAAGTGGTGCAAGCGTCAATTCCACCGACCTTTCTCCATACTGACTTAACTACACATCATGAAACAACATGACTAGCTCTACCTTTTGTGGGGAGGTCATGAGGTGTCCCATTCCACCCTGGTTTCAGACCACTATTGGTGTAATTGATCACACACAGGAGAATGCATATGCATGAACAAGCAATACAGTTAATTGGATGTATGTTATCACACACAAGACATGTTATCAATCACATAACATCACTCAACATGAATTAAAGGACTAATCTACCAAACAAAGGTTTAGTTCCCTTACAATTACTTTGAGAGTAGTTTTCAGAAAGTCTTTCAAGTAGTAATCTACCAACGTTCTCGTCACTTATGATTCAACATCAGAAATAGTAATATTGGTTAATACATTATTTGATAGATTTAATTAAACTTCTCTTTTAGCTGACATCTTGGTATTTATGGCTTAGTAGCTCATCCAATGTTTAGTACCTTCCATTTATTGTATGTTTATCATGCTTTGGCATCAAGGGTTTCATTTCTAGATTCACTTGTCACTATTCAGCACTCTTGGACACATTTACACTTGTAGTAAGTTTGATGTCACTAGGAAATTTAGTGCTATCTGCACAAATCTTTCATGAGATGGCATTATTGCTAGCAAGGCTTTCCTTCTAAATGCCTTAATACTAAAAAGGACTTATTATCATGAACTTAGGGGTTCTAGTCTATCATTTCTAAAGATTCTCATATGTTGTCCAAGGTTACTAACCAGTTTTCATGCTAAACAGCAAGTTACATAAGGTTTAATCGATTAAAACATCCTACTTAACAATATGAGCATTTGATTTTTGGGCATTTAAACCTATAGGCATGCTCATGTAATTCTTATAGGGTCACTAACCAAAAAATGGTCATCAACACAACTCAGTATCACGTGCGGCACTTAGTTGACTGCTTGGTTAGTCGCCACAAGTTGTGTGGCACTGTGTCGACCGCATATTGAACCGTGGTTGTGTAATGGTACAGACACCTCAGATCATTTCTGTCACACACTAATTCTAGATAAACTAGAAGTGTAATAAATCATCATAAAAACTAATGGTTCAAGCCAGGATCTCGTAAGATTGTGCAAACAATTCAGACCATACATTAAATCACAATTCGAGATAACAGATAATAAGTAAAAGTCTGTATTAATAAACAAAGTGTCTACAATGATAAGTAAATAATAAACCAGTTATCTCAAAGTAACCAAAACATAATTAATATATATTACATGTACCAAAATACAAAAGTTAACCACTAAGCATAGACATAGTTGAAACACTCGCATGACAAGTCATACTCGTCGTCCACAACTTGCTAGTCTTTAACGGTATTACCTACATTATTAGAACTAAAAAGAACATTGTACAGCAGGGTGAGCTCACAACTTAGCTCTATGAGAAAACAAAACAATACGTGAACATATGCATGCATTCAATTCATATCTTTGTTTTAGTATAAATTTGCAAATGTGCTATGGTAAGGATAGGCGACCACCACATCTCTATGTACGATAGTATGAGCATGTCCAACAGATCACACACCGCTGTCATCCCACATCACTCACTACAAAATAGGGATAGAGCTAGAGTTTCCAGATAATACAACACTAAAACCCCCTGATACCCTACCTGTATCAGTACGTATGCCCATACTGGTGAGGGTTTATAAATTGGGTTCGTGTCTAACCAATCCTAGATGTTATCCAAATGTATCCAAGGCCTTACCCCAACATCCCTCAATATGTCCATAGAAATAGAGCTAGAGTTTGGCAGTCATGCCAAAGAACATAGTACCGCGTCCTCCCCCTGATACCAGACTATATACTAGTTCTGCTAAGGTAACAGTGATACGACAATGTCAACGTAAAGAAAATATCAGAGATAAAGCTATAGTTAATGGTTAGGCCAAACACCACAATAACTCGTCCTCCCCCTGATACTCCAACCTATTCCAACACATCGACCACACACACAAGCACATGCCTATTCCTATCATCATCATCATCATATTAAATAAAAATGAAAATAAAATATGCATGAGCAGATATATAACATGTATTGGATGACGTGAAAGATGCACAAACATTCAAACCAAGCATAGCATCATTATAATGATAGGAAATAAAAGGGAAGAGTAGCTTATTATTATCCAATTAGTTTAGGTCTTGTTTCCTCACCTATAAATGATATTTATTCTTCTTCAAAGCCTTGGAAATTAATTTAAATTAGTTGGAAACCTAAAATTTTTTATAAATTTAAGTTAGGGTTTTATTTCATTGAGTTATGATAGTCAAATTCCAAAGTATGGCTGCTCACAATTGACTGGTCGACATTTACTGATCGTACATCATGCGACTAGTGATGCGACCAGAAAATTTTTGGCAAACTCTCGAGAGTTACTAGTCGACTCACTGGTCACACATATAGTCGACCAGTGATGCGACCACACAAACTTTGGTCAGGTTATTTTCCAGTATAAATTCCCTCTTGAGTCAACACATTGGCTAATTAATGGGGTTCATCCTATAGTCATTCTATGGCCATTACCCATTGTTTAAATCCTTCCATTAAAACCCTAATCCTTGTTATGGATTTATATTAGAATCATCATTGATATTAGATCCAATCTTTCCTTGCATCAAGGTCTCTAATCCACCACATTATTGTAACCTATCCTTCTAAAGAGTCAAGGTACTTTCCATTGATCTTCACCGTGGTAGTCAATGTTAAATCCTTTGTCTGCAATTCCTTTCTCCTTCTTTAAAGCTTTCTTCCTCTTCAAGTCTCCTTCTCCTTCTCCTCTCTCTTTCTCTCTTAGTTCTAGGGTTGGAAATAAGCAAAAAACTAAAATAGGGTAGAGGGATGTCCTCTGTATAAAGAGAAAGTTTCCATATAGAGTCCTCTATCAATTAAGAGGGAGTCCTCTTTAAATTAGAAAAGTTTCCTGAACAAGGAGTTGGTTCAGAGATTGACTGATCGACTCACCGGTCTCATAATCCATCGACCACACAAACTAAAACATTTGACCATAAATTGACTGGTCTACATACCAGTCTCAGCCACACAAACCATAACAGTCAACCACATAACTAAATTTGACTAGTTTAACTACTGACTTTGTGGTTTCTTCATACGGTTGGTTCGTTTGAGAAGATTTTGATAGGAAGACCAATCACAGTACAAGAGCATAAGGTTAGACCAGGTTCGTGGTGTACGGGTCTTATAATTTCTTAACCTCTATAGTGTTGATTTCAGGTCTTCCCTTAAAAGGGAACTCCATGGTTTACTCATTCTTGGCATACACCAAATCATGTTTCAGGTGTTCATGATGCATAATGGATTTCACTGCATCATGAGGCATTATTTTGCTATTCTAAGGTCTCAATAATTTCTAATTAATTAAAAGAGATTTACTGGCCAAGTTTGATCACCAGCTGGCATCGAAATTTCGTAAGGAACATGTCACACCCCAATTTTGGACAAACCAATGGTGTGATGAACCGTCATAAAAACCGACAATTCAAACCAGGATCTCATATAGGCTATGCCAACCATGTTAAACCAAAACACATTCCACAGTAACAATTAGAGATAATTGAGTAAATAGCGAAAGTCTTATTAATAATTAACTGAGGTCTACATGATAAATAATTAAATAATCCAATTATCTCAAATTAATCAAAACATAATTAATACATATTAAAAGTATCAGAATACAAAAGTTAAATACTAAGCATAACCACGGTGGAAATACCCGCTTGACGAGTCATAATCATCCTCCACAGCTTGCACATCTATAGCCGCCATTTATCCATACGTTGGCATATTCATATAATCTTCGTCGGTAACACCTACAACATCATAAACTAAAAAGAATTACACGCGCGACGGTCAATTCTCTAACTTGAGCTCAGTGAGTAAACAAAACAATGCAATAAACATATGCATGCAATCAATTCATATATTTGGTCTGGTTTTAAGTTTGCAATGTGCTATAGAAAGGTTTGGTGGCCCCTGCACCTCTATATACGAGTGTGTGAATCTGCCCAATGGAACAAATACCATTGCCATCCCACATGCACCCACCATGGAATAGAGATAAAGCTAAAGTGTCTGGATTACACACCGCCAACACTTCCCCTGATGCCCTACCCATACCAACATGTAAGCCCCTGCTGGCGAGGGCTTACAAACTGGGCTTGCAACTAACCAATCTTAATGCCATACAGTGTATCCAAGGCCTCACCACAGTATCCCTCAATACGTCCATAGAGATAGAGCTAAGCCCCCGGCAGAATCAGAGACCACATAATCCGAGACCACCTCCCCTGATGCCCTATGACATAATAGTTCTATTAAGGTAATGGCGATACGATGATGTCAATGAACAATACTTGAGTAGAGATAGAGCCGGAGTCTGGTAACCGGGTCAAAGACCACAATGCCACGTCCTCCCCTTGATGCTCCACTCGCATCAAGCACACTAACCACACACATACAATCACATGCCTATTCCTAGCATCATCATCATCATCATGTTATAAATAAACAGAATTAAATATGCATGAGCAGTAAAAGCAGGAATATTGGATGACATGTGAGATGCACATTACAAGCATAGAATCAATCATGGCATTGGACTCAATAAAAATAAATAGTTCGTTATTATCCAATTAGTGTAAGTCTTGTTCCCTTATCTTTGATCGATGTTTGTTCCTCTCCTTGTTCTTCTTCTAAGTTTTGGAAGTCACATTTAATCTATTAGGAACCTAAACAATTAATGTATGTAAGTTAGGGTTCATGTTTATCAAGTTACAGTAGTCAAAAACCTTGTTTGGTCGTAAAATATGCTTGATGTTTTCCTACGATCGTTGCTATGGTCGATCCTATGGTCGCAATATATTCCACCATAGGACATACGGTCGATACCCTATTGTTGCATACATGCTACCATACCTGTCACACCCCAATTCTAATCCAACCAGAATGGTGTGAGTGAACCATCATTGAACCAACGGTTCACACCAGGATCTCGAATAGGCCGTGTCCACTCATACAAACCATCACACATAACCACAATCAAAATATAATAGTACAGCGGAAGTCTTTAAAATAGAATGAACTGAGTATCTATTGATAAATTAAATAAGTATCCAATTATTCAAATCCAAACATAAAATAAATATCTTTTACATCCCTTTAATATCAAACGAAAATAACTGAAACGAATAAACAAAATCCGATCACAGGTGCACGCAGAAAGGGCACTCGCATGAAACGTCATGCTCGTCCTCTCCTGCATGTACACTCAAAGCAGTAACGTCACCATACGCCGGAGCATTCATGTAGTCATCCACAGTGTAACCTGCATCAACATCTAAAAACAAGTATATATACAAAGGGTGAGCTCACAACTTAGCTCAGTAAGATAATCAAACAGTTTCACAATATTATGCATGAGTAACAATTAGTTTATGCTGTGGTCTAGTTTTAAGTTCGCAATGTGCTATAGAAAGGTTTGGTGGCCCCCACACCTCTATACAAGAGTGTGTGGCACCTCATGGATCACACCCCCATTGGCCCACATGCACCCATCATGGAATAGAGATAGAGCTAAGATACCCCCGTACATCCCCTGATGCTCTACCCATACCAGTACCTAAGCACCTACGGGCCAGGGCTCGCAAACAGGGCTCGCAACTAACCAATCCTATATGTCATCAATGTATGCTCTATCCCAGCACAGCCATCTATGGCATAGGGATAGAGCTATGGCATTCCCACACCTCCCCTGATGCCCTATCCGCAACTAATCCACTAGGATAGAAACAACGCAGGTAGACCCTATCTCAACGTAACTCCCTACGGCATAGAGATAGAGCTAAAGCATCGTGGACAAGCCAGCGTTGACCTCGAAGACCACAATGCTACATAACCATGGCCAGGCCAGCATCAACATTGGAGACTACCGTACCACGACCTTCCCCTGATTCTCCACCTGTACCAAGCATGTTAAGACAGAATACTACAAAAAGGTGCTAGTGTGAGGAGCGATCCTAGGCCCATGCCCCACTCCACACACTAACGAAAAAAATCACATGCTTAACAATCACATCCTAACAATGCATGAACAGTAATAATAACTGAAATTAAATGATGGCATGTGAATATGCACAAACATCACATCATATAGAATCAGGTAATTAACAACAACTTACTGTCCATTAATTATTAGGTTTAGGTCAGATTCCCTTACCTGACGCTCATTTGTTAGTTTGCTCCACGTCGCATGATCCAAACCGGAAATCACAAAGTCCTACAATATTATTAGAGTTTCATTAGAATAGCTTCTTAGGGTTTCATGTTGGTCAAAAACCAACAAAGCTACAAAATACCCTAACAGAGCTGACCGATGGCATGTACCGGTCGCAGCTCTTTGGCGAAGACTGGCGACCGGTATGGTCAGCCAGTCCCCACAGACCAGCCCCCCGAAAGATACCGGTGGCAACATACCGAACGCACTGTGTGCAACCAGTATAGTCGATCAGGATGTCTCCGGAAGACCATACATGGGTTTTTCGACTGCCATCGATCATCCTCCATGCATTTCCATGGTTTCTCCTATCCATTCTAAGTCTACACTTTGAGTTACGGATATCCCCAACTCATTCGAGTCTAGTTTTGATGAATATCATCTCGGAACTCGAATCTAGTGTTTGACGGCAACTTAGGGTTTATTGGCCAATTTAGGGTTTTAGATCAACACCTACTTGCATGGTATTGATCCACCCATACAACTATCCTAGAGTCATAGGGTAAGAAGAATGATTAAAACCCTTACCGTCGACTGGCGTAAAGTGAGCGTCGTCGAACGGCAATGGCGGCACCTTCTTCTTCTTCCTAGCTCCTTCTCCTTTCCAACCTCCTTCTTTTTTCTAGGGTTTGTGAGAGATACTGGAAAGGATTTGAGGAGGTTTAAGGGTGTATTTATAGGATAGAACTAGGGTTTAATAACCCTATTAGGATTAGAAAAATCTTAGGATTCGAAATCAGGAAAGTGGGACCCTCAAAAGTTAATTTTTGGATTTCCGCACTCAGCTGCGTAGAGCTGACCGGTCGACCGGTACCATCGACCGGTCAACATAAAATCATGTTGATTTGATCGTCTTTGGTCCGATTTCGTACCTGTTTGTCATCCACTCATCCCGTCTGGCCCGGTGATGATCGGAAGACCTGCTACGACCCAAAACCAAGGTTTAGACCGGGTTTACGGAGTGTGGGTCTTGCAATACCTGTGACCATATGTTTCCCGAATTCTTCCCGAATGGCTGTAGTCGACTATTTTCACATCATATGGTTGACCATAGCTGTGACCATACGTAGTCAAGTTAATTTTTACTTCTCAGATGAGTTTTTCCTCATGGATCATCAGTGGGATTCATCCTAATATCATTCTATGGCCTTTGATCACAGTTTATCCTTATCAATTATCCCTAACCTATTCTCTTACGGTTTTGCTTAAAAATTCCATAATCGAAATTGTTACATTAGATTCAACACATCAATTTGATGGGAAGGAACCTATCCTATCTGATCTATCCTACAAAGTCAAGTCCATACCTTAAGCTTGTTGTAGGGAGATAGAACTCTACTCTGCAAAACCTTCCTCTCAGCCTTCTTCTCCAAATCTCCTTCTCCTTCTCTTCCTCTCTCTCTTTCTCTCTTAGGTTTAGAGTTTCAATATGGGTTTTAAAAGAGTGAGAGAGGCTAAGGAACATCTCTTATATAGAGGAAAACCTCTATATAGAGTCCCACTTTAATTAGGATAGAGTCCTCCTCAAATTAGGAAAGTATCCTAAACACAGAGTCGATTCAGGGTTCGTACGGTGGATCATACGATCGCATAAACTGTCGACCATACCACCAAAACATGCAACCATAGGTGACGTGGTCGATCGTAGCCCTCAAAACTACCACCATAGGTCCAAAATTGACTGACTTTTAGTTTTTGATTGGTTGCTTCCACACAAACTTAAGCAGTAAACCAACCAACTAAATTGGACTTATTGCTTACCTCATATTTTGGTTTCTTCATACAATTGGTTTACCTAAGCCAATTATGATGGAGAGATCGGTCGCTACTCGAGAATGTAAGGTTAAATCGGAATCATGGCGTGCGGGTCTTACAGCAAGTATCCGACTGCACATCATTGTGGCCTGGTTGTACGGCACATCACAAACCGTAAGCCAAATAGTAGTCATCTGGGCTCCAAAATTCTTTTGCCGTGTTTCTTACATCCTTCTTGGTCTACATACTAAGTTTGAGTTCTATACTCAACTTCCCTATTGAATTTTGCATACCTTTCGCTTGCTTGTTTACCCAAGATATCAGATCTGGCTTTAAGAACTCCAGATCCAACCTCAAGGCTTTCAGATCCATTTATTTACACATGATCCAAGTCTCCAATGGTCAATTCAGGATCCCTAGTTGTCTTTTTATGGATTTCCAGCATTCCTGGATTCATTGTAACCTCTACTTGCTCCCATGCACATTAGCATTTAAATCTTCAAAGCTGATAACAATGGTTCACATGTCCATGGCTTTTCCAGGGATGATGTTTAAATCCATAAATCTTTGTTTAATCTCCTTTAGTGTCCCTTAATCCATTTGATCAATATTTTATTATAATATCAGTGTTTAACTCACTACACCCCATGACTTCTTCTAAATGAATCAGATCTCGAAGTGGTAAAGTACTTACAATGTTTCGATTCTCCTTCAAGTTTCCTAGCGAATACTCAAATGATCCAGAGGTAAGTATATCTATTCCCTTTTGGTTTCTTCCTCTTCTTCTCTATGGTTCCTCCTTGCTGGGTGGCAATGAGAAGAGAGCTCCTCTCTTCCTTTTCTTCTTCTTTTCTTCCCCTTTTCTCCCTTTTTCTCCCAACCCATGTGTCAGACGTCTCTTTTCCGTTCTCCTTTAGTTTTGGATGGATTGAATATAATAATAGAGATTAAAAATCTCCTCCCTTCCCATGTTGGTATGCTTGGAGGCCAAAGATGGAAAGGAGATGATTCTCCTCCTACTCTTTCCTTTTCTAGATTTAATCAAAGGCAACTTACCATGTTTGGAGTCCTGAAATTAAATATGCATGAACAGTAATAGTAAGAATATTAAATGACATATGAGATGCACATTACAAGCATACAAGCATAGAAACAATCATGGCATTGGACTCAGCAAAAATAAGCAGTTTGTTATTAACCAATTAGTTTAGGTCTTGTTCCCTCACCAGTTAGCAATACTCGAACTCTTTCAAAGCCTTGAAATTCTCTTTGATCTGATTTAATAACATAAAAGTTGTATGAATTTAAGTTAGGTTTCATGTGTGACATATTACAGTAGTTAAAAATCAAAACAGAGCACTGATAGGTGTCTGATTGGTCATGTGGTCTCATACTATATCGACCTTACTGCCTAGGGTGGATACCCGACGGTCCCATACAGTGCGACCGTAGCTGCGACCATATGGTTTCTAAAATCTTCTCGAATGCCTATGGTCGTTCCTCTGGTCATGCTATGGTCGACTGTAGCTGTGACCTTGAGATTTTTGGTTACAGAATACATGCAATTTGAGTTCTTCCTGGGTCAATTCTTCTGATCTTCAATTGGGTTTATTCTAAAGTTATCCTATGGCCATCATTAGTAGTTTCTTATCAACCCTAATCATCAAATTCACTCCCCATGTTTCTTTTTGGGATTTTCTCAAGGAAAACACATAGATATGGTAGGTTGATATTGCTTATCTTCCATATAAGTCTTATTCCTTAGAGTTTACATCTCCAGAGATTCGTTTCATACATTTTCCTATGATAAAGAGCCAATCTCTTCTTAGAAAATTCCTTTCCTTAGCTTTTTCTTCTTTTCATTCTCTTCCTTTTCTTTCTTTAGAGTTTACTAATGTTCTAAAAGAGTAAAAAAGGGCTAAGGGACATCCTTTATATGGAGGAAAACTCTCCATATAGAGTTCTCTTTCAATTACGAAAGCAATTCCTTAGTTTAGGAAAGTTTTCAAAACTTGGAGCCTGATCTGGGGTCTCACGATCGATCATACGGTCACATAAACCATCGACCGTAGTGTTCGAGATTTTAGATTTTTGTTCCCTTCCTGATGTTCGACGATCCTAACTAGGTATATAATCTTAAGTATGTTTTCAGTGTTTTTAACTCGATTTTCATACCTAGTTTGTGATCTATCTTCACACGCTCGGTCCACTTGGTCCAGGAATGATGGGAAGACCTAGCACGATAGGGTTAGACCAATTTAATGGAGCGAGGGTCTTACAACTCCCCCCTCTTATATAAATTTCATCTTCGAAATTTGCACATACCTTTCGAGTTGAATAGGTGAGGATATTTCTTCCACATAACGTTCTCTTCTTCCCATGTAATTTCTTTTACATTTTGGCTTCTCCAAGTAACCTTAACGTTGTAAATGTCACGGTTGCAAAAACGTTCCACCTTCCGACTAGTGGTCTCAAAAGGTACTTCTTCGAACGTCAAATCTCAGTCAAATCCAGTGGATCCATTGCTGACACGTGTGTTGGATCTTTGACGTACTTCTTCAATTGTGAGACATAGAATACATCATGTACACTAGACATTAATGGTGGTAGTCCTAACTGATATGCTATTTTTTACGTCTATCTAGAACTTGAAAAGGTCTAATATATCTAGGACACAGTTTTCTCTTCTGTTTGAAATGTTTTAAACCATGCCTAGGAGATATTTTCATAATTACCTTATCACCTATGGTGAATTAGAGATCTCTGCGTCGATTATCTGGAAATTGCTTCAGACGGTTCTGAACTATTCAGACTCTTTCCTTGATAATTCTGACTACTCGACAAGTCTCTTTAACAAACTCTGGTCCAACAATACTTCATTCTCCAACTTCATATAATTCTATATACCATACAGTGCTTCATAGGATGACATCTCCTACCATTCTCCAACATCGACATTTCCTACCTTACAGTGCTTCGTAGGATGACACCTGTATAGTGGCTTGATAGCTGTTGTTATAAGCAAACTCAATCAATGATAATTTCTCATCCCATGATCCTTTGAAATCAATGACACGAGCTCGAAGCATGTCTTCTAAAATCTAAATAGTACGCTCAGAATGTCCATCAGTCTGAGGATAGAATGTAGTACTAAACTTCAATGTTGTACCCATAGCCTTCTGTAATTCTTCAAAAACTTTGAGGTAAAGCATGTGTCTCTGTCGGACATAATGCTTTTAGGTATACCATGTAATCGGACATATTATACACATAAAGCTTAGCTAACCTTTCTAGGTTATACTGAGGTTGTATAGCTATCAAACGAGCTATCTTGGTTAAATGATCCACAATCACCTAGACCGCATCAACTACTCGGGGAGTTAATGATAACCCGGTGACGAAGTCCATGGTGATGCAGTCTCATTTCCACGCTAGTTCTGGCAGTGGCTACAATAGTCTTGCATGTCTTGGTCTTTCAGCCTTTAATTATTGACAATTCAAGCATTAAGACACAAATTTAGCTACATCTACTTTCATTCCTCTCCACCAACATAATTTCTTCAGATCATGATACATCTTCGTACTTCCAAGATGTATCGAATAAGTGGTGGTGTGAGTTTCCTTCATTAGTCTGTGTCTAACATCCAAATCTTCATTTAAAGGAACACATACCCTTCCTTTGTATCTTAGTACCTTTTCAATGTCCAAGGTGAACTCAGGAGTAGTCCTACATTTTTTGAGGTCTTCTTGCACCGTTCTCAGATAAGGGTCTAATTTAATAGCAGCTTTCACTTCATCTAATAGATCAGGTACAATCTTCAATGTAGCAACCATGTTTGATAATAGATGAATAAACCCTTGTTCAATTGGTTCATTCGAAATATCAATCATGAATTGCTCTTTACCATAATTAAGTACTCTCTCAGTGACACACGCCAGAGCATTTGCACAAGCTTCTTCTTGGGATTCTGTCATTGCTTTCTTGCTTAGTACGTCAGCAACTACATTAGCTTTTTCTGGATAATACTGGATATCGCAATCTTAATCCTTCAATAATTTCAGCCATCTTCTTTGTCTCATGTTCAACTCCTTCTGATTAAAAAGATGAGTGAGACCTTTATTATCTGATTTAACCTAAAATTTCTTTACATACAAATAATGTCTCCATATCTTAACAGCATGTACTACTGCTGCTAATTCCAAGTCATGAGTGGTATAGTTCTTCTCATGTGTTTTCAGTTGTCTTGAGGCATACGCAATTACTTGTTCTCCTTCTATAAGCACACATGCTAAACCTAACCCATACGCATCGGTGTACAAGGTAAATGGTTGTCCTGGGATCGAAATAGTCAAGATGGGAGCTAATATGTAAGACCCGTATCAAACTAACCCGGTCTTACCACTTTGAACCAGTTATACCCATCATGGTTGAGCCAAATGGACCAAGTGTGTGAAGGAGATCACGATCCCAGGTATTAAACTGACCCAAAAACAGTCAAAATAAGGGGAGGGTCGCATACCCAGCATGGTAGGGTCGGACCCCCCCAGTATAATAGTCAGACCCCCAGTTTTACATGGGGGGTCGGACACTTTAAGGACCAGGAGTCGATGGGATCTCCGACCCCCCTATCGACCCCCGGTAGTCGGTAAAAATAGTTCGAAACATAAATTAGGAAACCTTCTTAATTTCAATGGGATTCCTTCCTAATCTCAATGGGACTTATTTTAGGAGTTTCTACTCTATAAATAGGCAGTCCCTAAGCCTCTTTCACTCCCTTTAGAACCC
Source organism: Protea cynaroides (assembly GCA_028583415.1). Lineage (NCBI taxonomy): Eukaryota > Viridiplantae > Streptophyta > Magnoliopsida > Proteales > Proteaceae > Protea > Protea cynaroides. The sequence goes on along the minus strand of CM053270.1, from coordinate 32,490,755 downwards.
TAATTGAATTGAGAGAAAGATAAGAGAAGGAAGAGAAGAAGAAGATAATGAAAGAAGAGATGAAGGCAAAAGGAGAAGAGTTGCATAGAAGGAGTATTCTTCTCAAGTATGGATACTACTTCCATGAATTTCTAAAGACCTTAGTGTGGATAATGAAGAGGGTGTGATCTCGGAGAAACCAAAATCACCCACCCATGGTTAAGTTTCCATGGAAAACCATGGGGAAAGTCATGAAAGCCATATAGGTAAATGAATCACAGTTCTAGGCCATCAAACAATTGTGGAATGGACTGTAGTAGCAAGCCATATGACCCCAAACATGAAGAATGGACTGATGGAAGAAAAATTGACAAAACCCACAAGGGGTCGCATGGGGGGTCGATGGCCAATCGACCATACCAGACCCTGAGCATCGACCACCAGTGTTCGGGAAGCCCAGAATAGAGGTGGTCGCACCCAGGGTCGATCAAGACTCCGACCCTAGCATCGACCCCTAGTTAACAGCATGGTTTTTAAAATCAGAATTAATTCTAATTAAATTTTATCGACATTTTTAGGTCTTCTAGCAATATAATATCAATATAAAGGTTATTCGTAAAGCTTGAACGAGGATTTACGATCAAGTTAAGGTGAGAAAACAAGACCTAAAAACTAATTGATTAATAAAAAATTGTTTTTATTTCTTGAGTCCAATGCTATGCTTGATTCTATGCGAATATGCTTGTAATGTGCATTCAACGTGTCATCCAATATTTCTATTTATTGTTCATGCATATTTACTTTATTGTTTATAACAAGATGAAGATGATGATGAAAGGAATAGGCATGTGAATGTATGTGTGTTGTTGGTATACTTGATGCGAGCGAGTATCAGGGGGGGTGTCATAGGCCGGACCTCAGCACTCTATCTCTTTCTCTAACTCAAGTCTTGTGCATTAGCATCGTCATATCGCCATTACTTTAGCAGAACTATTACGTCGTAGAGTATCAGGGGAGGTGGTCTCGGTCGTTGTAGTCTCTGACTCTACCAGGGGGGCTTTGCTCTATCTCTATGGCCGTTCTGAGGGATGCTGGGTTGTGGCCTTGGATACACTGTTTGCCATTAGGATTGGTTAATTGCGAGCCCAGTTTGTAAGCCCTCGCCCGTAGGGTCTTACGTGTTGGTATGGCACTGTACAACAATAAACGTTAACCTTTGTTGTACAATGTTCATGGTAGGGTGGATGGGGACGACAATAAACGTTATTTTTGGGCAAACTTCCACACCGTGTGTATAGAGGAGGGGTCAATAAACGTTAACCTTTGACTACCGAACCTTTCTATTGCGCATTGCAAATTTAAAACCAGACCAAAGATATGAATTGAATGCATGCATATGTATTGTTGCATTGTTTTGTTTGCTCACTGAGCCATGATGTATGCTCACCCCTCAATGTCGAATATTTTTAGTTGATGATGCAGGTACTACCGTCGAAGATTATATCAACGCTCCAGTGTACGGGCACATGGCGACGATGGAAGTTGAAGACGAAGTGGGTACGCATGACTCCTCTTGCGAGTACAACTCATGCGTATTCGATTATATTTTATTTTCATTACTTGGATTTAGTAAAGACATGTAATTGATATTTATTTATGTCCTAGTTGATACATAATAATTTATTATTTAAATATGATTATCACAGTTAGATTTCTCAGTTCATTTTACTATAAGGCTTCCGATATTGTGTATTTACTCTGATTATGAATGTGGATGTATGAGGTTTAGATAAAACGGATATAGCCTACTCGAGATCCTGGTTGAACCGTTGGTTTGCTAGCGGTTCATCGCACCATTTTGAATAGTACGGAATTGGGGTGTGATAACTTGGTATCAGAGCCTCTCAGGCATTGTCCGCTAAACTAACATACCTTCACGACGAATTGCGAACTGAGATAGGATAAAAGTAAAAACTATAATATTAACACACTATAAGCACAAGTGATGTTTGAGACCAAATTTGAAAAGAGAATAAGGCATCTATTAAAGGGAGAATAATTTTAAATGCAAAACGTATATAAATAGCTAAAGCAGATGACATTCCACAACCTGGACAGTTACTCTGTAGTACAAAGAAAGAAAATAAATACAATCATGAAGCTAGAGGTGAAGGAGGAGGCGGTGCCTCACGATCTCTGTCATAATCCTCAGCGTAGACTCTAGTCAACAAGGCTACCTGAGTCTGGGTCGTCTGAAAACTAGCTGTGAGACCAGCCAATCGCTGATCAGTCATGCGCTGAGCACCCAAAAGCTCCTCCATACGCATATATGACCAACGCTGAGCATCTATGAGCTCTCCCATCCTCATGTCTGATGTGCGTTGGGCGTCTAGTAGCTCATCCACTCTCACACGCTGAGCGTCTAGTAACTCCCCCATCCTCAGATCAGATCAACGCTGAGCCTCTCTGATCTCATGCAATATCCCCATCATATCGGAAGGTGGGTGTGATGGACCAGCCGCATAAGAAGTACTAGCTCCAACAGCATGTGTAGGTGAAGGAGGTGGTATGGAGTCCACATCCATATACAAATGGTCGTCACCACCAGCAGGCTCCATATGAACTCCAGCGGCTGTGGCTGCTGCCTCAGCGTCAGCCATCTCTACGCGAGTGCGAGGGCGAGGGCGCACCATAGCATTCCTCTCCTCATCACTGACCTGGGCATCCTACAAGCCCATCTTGCAAATAGCCTCCCAATCCAGAGGCGATGAAAAGGATTTCTCCTGAATCTTCTCGTCCAATAAGTCAACCCCCAGGCGGGTAAGCAAGGTAGTGATCATGTGTCCGTAAGGAAGGTTTTCCGTGTGACTGGGCAACGTGGCACTGATCATGGTATGCTTGGTGATCTATAGAAGGTAGATAGGCTGCCTAGTACATATACAGTATAAGAGATACTTGGTCAGCTGGGAGACCGTCTCGTAATCACCACTCTACGGTATCAGGTTATGCTGATGATCTTGCAGTATACCTGTGGATCAGAATGCAGATAACACGCCCTCATCTGCCAGCGATCAGGTCGAATGAGTTGACTATCGATCTCAGCCCTCATCTGTAGAGCATAGGAAATGCCCAGTAGGTCGGTCACCTGCCGATAATCAAACGAGATGTCAACTCCCTTGACATAGCTCGTGATGTGCAACTCATCACCCCTCTCCACATCATTGTAATCCCCCACCACCTAGAGGTTACAATAAAAATGGCGTACAAAGCCAAGGCTGGTACAGGCATCATAAGTGATGATAGGGAGCCATCCCATATCACCAAATGCTCGCTCAAAGTTGAACAAGGCTAACTCAGCCAAGTTCACCTTGCGACCTCCCTCTACCTTCTTGCGAGCGTAGTGGGCATACTGTGCCTCGGCTTCGTTGGAACAGAAATGAAGACTATCGCAAACTCTGGGTACTTTGTTACGGACCATAGTAACCGCAGATAAGAAAGAAAAATAGATAATATGTTAATAAGGAAGAAAAATCAGAAAATTTTACATTATAACGACGTAAGTTAGCCAAAAGCCTCACTTTTCACCCATACACGTGGGCAGGAGGACTTACATAGATCCTAAACTAACTTGTGAGACATAAACAGGCGGAAATTGCAACTAATTAGATTGAATTTCAAGAAATTTCACCAAAATTAGGGCAAAAAGTGAAAATTTTGAGTTTCTCAAAAACCAACCGATGAAACTCGAATATTTTTTAGGGCTTTCGTTCCTCGAGTCACCAATAACAAAAGCCCCCAATAAAAATTGAATTTTTACGGCTGGAAAAAGTTTAATTTGAAGAAAACGAGATATACGGGTGAAAACCTAGAAAAGAAAACCTAAAAACATGTAAAGGTAAGATACATACCTGTAGGGAAGGTGTAGACGTCGAAACAAGGAACCAAATGACCAATGTAGTGGAGTTGGCACTATAGCAACTCAGAGGAAGGAGACGAGTCAAAACGGGGAGGGAAGAATGGAAAATGAACTCAGAATCAGACCTTAAAAATCTGATTTTTGGTCTGGGGGTCGGAGAATTTGATGAAAACAATCGACCCCCATATCGACCCCCGCATCGACCCTCGGCTCTCGGGAACCTGACAGAGAACCAGGGGTCGCACCCTGGGTCGGACATACTCCGACCCCCCATCGACCCCCGGCTCTCGGGAAAAATAGGTGATTTCCCAGGGTCGGATACTGAGGGTCAGACATGTAAGACCCGTGTCAATCTAACCCGGTCTTACCACCTTGGAACCAAGTTTACCTATCATGGTCGAGTCAAATAGACCAAGGGCGTGAACGAGATCGAGATCCCTGGTATCAAATCAACCCAAAAATACTTAATTTAAGGGGAGGGTCGCATACCCAGTCAAGCAGGGTCGGACCCCCCAAAACAGAAAGTCAGACCCTCAGTTTTGAAGGGAGGGTCGGACTCATCAGAAACCTAGGGTCGACCGGATCATCGACCCTCCCATCGACCCTCAGTTGGAACCGAAACTGAAATTTAGAAATTTTCAGATTTTCTATTTGGATTCTTTCCTAATCTGAAAGGGATTTATTTTAGGATGTTCCTATTCTATTTAAAGGACGTCCCTAAGCCTCTTTCACTCCTTTCACAACCCTAATTGAATTGAGAGAAACAGAAGAGAAGGAAAAGAGGAAGAAGAAAAGCAAGGAAGAGAATTTAGCCAAAAGAGAACAGTTGCAGAGAAGGAGTATTCTTCTCTGGTATGGATACTAATTCCATGAGTATCTACAGACCTTAGGTTAGATATTGATGAGAGTGTGATCTCGGAGAAACCAAACCATCAACCCATGGTTAGGTTTTCATGGAAAACCATAGGCGAATGCATGAAAGCTATTTAGGTGGAAGGTTCATGGTTTCAGACAATGGAATGAATGTAGAATGGAATGTTGGAGCAAGCCATAGGATCCCAAGCACGATGAATGGACTAAAAGAGGGAAATCGACCAAAGTACACCGAGGGTCGCACCGAGGGTCGATGACCATCCGACCCTAGGTGATCCTAACTATCAACCCTCAGTGTTCGGGAAGTTCAGAGTTTGGGGAGGGTCGCACCCAGGGACAATCATGACTCTGACCCTACCTCCAACCCTCAGTTAACAGAATGGTTTTTAAATTTAGAATTAATTTTAATTAAATTCTATCAAATTTGTTAGGTCTTCTAGCAATACAATAACAATATAAAGGTGATTATAAAGCTTGGAAAAGTATCTATTAGCAAGCTAAGGTGAGAAAACAGAACTCTAAACTAATTGGTTAATAACAAACTATTTTTTAATTTCTTGAGTCCAATGCCATGCTTGATTCTATGCGAATATGTTTGTAATGTGCACACAACATGTCATCCAATATTTCTATTATTTGTCCATGCATATTTACTTTATTGTTTATAACATGATGACGATGATGATGATAGGAATAGGAATGTGATTGTATGTGTGTGGTTGGTGTACTTGATGCAAGCGAGTATCAGGGGAGGTGTGATGAGAACGTCAATAAACGTTAACCTTTGGCGGGTCTCAGCACTTTAGCTCTATCTCTAACTAGTGTCTTGTGCATTAGCTTCGTCGTATCGCCATTACTTTAGCAGAACTATTATGTCATAGAGTATCAGGGGAGGTGGTCTCGGTCCTTGTAGTCTCTGACTCTACCGGGGGGCCTTAGCTCCATCTCTATGGGCATTCTGAGGGATGCTGGGGTGAGGCCTTGGATACACTGTTTGGCATTAGGATTGGTTAGTTGCGAGCCCAGTTTGCAAGCCCTCGCAAACTGTTATATAATGTTCATGATTAGGGTGGATGGGGACGACGATAAACGTTAACCTTCGGGCGGACTTCCACACCCTGTGTATAGAGGCGGGGTCAATAAACGTTAACCTTTGACCACCCAACCTTTCTATTGCACATTACAAACTATAAACCAGACCAAAGATATGAATTGATTGCATGCATATGTACTGTTGCTTTGTTTCGTCTACTCACTGAGCCGTGATGTGTGCTCACCCCTCGACGTTGAATATTTTTAGTTGATGATGCAGGTTATACCGTTGAAGATTATATGAATGCTCCAGCATACGGGAACGTAGCGGCGATGGAAGCTGAAGCTGATGTAGATACAAATGACTCCTCTTGCGAGTGCAACTCATGTGTATTCGATTAGATATTTTCTTAGGTTTATTTATTTGGATTTAATAAAGACATGTATTTGATATTTATTTATGTCTCAGTTGATACTGAATAATTTTCTATTTAAATATTAATATCACAGTAGATTCTCAATTCATTTTATTATAAGACTTCCGCTATTGTGTATTTACTCTGATTATCATTATGGATGTATGGTAGTTTAGATAACATGGGTATAGCCTACTCGAGATCCTGGTTGAACCGTTGGTTTGCTAGGTTTATCACACCATTCTGAACAGTGTGGAATTGGGGTGTGACAACTTGGTATCAGAGCATCTCAGGCCCTGTCTGCTGAACTAACATACATTCGAGACAATTGTGAACTGAGATAGGATAAAAGTAAAAACAGTAATATTAACACACTGTAAGCACAAGTGATGGTTGAGACCAAATTTAAAAAGAGAATAATGCATCTATTAATGGAGAAACAAGTTACATACAATGAGAGAGAGATACAAAATGTACACACATAACTAAAGCATAGTACAGTCCATAACCCAAACAGTTACTCTGTAGTACAAGAAAATAAAGTACAATCAAGAAGCTGGAGGTGAAGGAGGAGGCGGGGCCTCACGATCTCTGTCATTGTCCTCAGCATAGACTCTAGTCAACCAGGCTATCTGAGTCTGGGTCGTCTATAGACTAGCTGTGAGATCGGCTACCCTCCGATCAGTCGCACGGTGAACCTCTATGAGCTCTCCCATCCGTGTGTCTGATATGCGTTGGGCGGCTAACAGCTCATCCAATCTCACATGATGAGCATCTAGCAACTCCTCCATCCTCAGATCAGATCTGCGCTGAGCCTCCCTTATCTCCTATAACATCTCCATCATGTCAGGAGGTGGGCGTGAAGGACCAGCCGCATGAGAAGGACCAGTCTCAGGTACAGGATCCACCGCAGAAGAAGTACCAACTCCAACCGCATGCGTAGGTGAAGGCAGTGGTATCGAGTCTACATCCATATACATACGATCGTCATCATCAACAGGATCCACATGAGCTCTAGCAGCGGCAGCAACGGCCTCAGCGTCAGCCATCTCAAAGCGAGTGTGAGGGCATACCATCTCGTTCCTCTCCTCATCACTGACTTGGGCATCCCGCATACCCATCTTTTAGATAGACTCTCAATCTAGAGGCGACGAGAAGGTCTTCTCCTGGATCTTTTCATCCACTAAGTCAACCCCCAGGTGGGTTAGTAGAACAGTAATCATACGTCCATAAGGTAGATTACCCCTATGACCGGACAATGTAGCACTAATCATGGTACGCATAATGATGTAGGGAAGGCAGACTGGCTATCTGGGGCAGATACTATATATCAAAAACTGGGTCAGCTGAGAAACCCTCTCATAGTGCCCACTCTGCGAATCAGATTATGCTGGATAATCTTGCAGAAGACCCGTGGAGCTAGATGCATGTAATAGGCTTTCATCTGCCAGCGATCAGGTCGTAGTAGCTGATTGTCGATCTCTGCCCTCATCTCCATGGAAACAAACTGGGGCTCTCCAGGCGCACAGTACACCGTGGGGCTATCATAGGGTATGCCCAGTAGATCGTCCAGTTGCCGATAGTCAAAGGAAATGTGCACCCCTTTAACATAGCTGGTGATGCGCAACTCCTGACCATGCTCAACGTCATTGTAATTCCCCACCACCTGGAGATTACAATAGAACTGACGCACCAAATCCGGACATGTGCACGCGTCGTAAGTGATGACAGGGAGCCACCCCATATCACCAAATGCTCTCTCTACGTTGAACAAGGCTAGCTCAGCCAAGTTCACCATACGACCACCCTCCACTTTCTTACGAGCATAGTCGGCATACTGTGCCTCGGCTTCATTGGAGCGGAAGCGAAGCAGATCACGAACTCTGTGTATTTTGGTACGAGCCATGGTATCTGCAGATAAGAAAGAAAAAGGGAGACAAGGAGTTAATAGGATAAAAAAATCCGAAATTTAACATTTTAACGACGTAAATTGGACAAAAGCCTCACTTTTCACCCGTACACGCGGGCAGGAGGACTTACGAAGGATCCAACATAGCCTACAACACTCACACATTAGGAAATTGGAACTAACGAAGACCAATTTGAAGAAATTTCAAGAAATCGAAATTTTTTGACAAATTAGGGCAAACGAGCAAAAATCCAAGTTTCTCGATAACCAACTGATGAAACTCAAAAAATTTTGAGGGCTTTCGTTCCTTGAGACACCAATAACAAAAGCCCCCAATAAAAATTGAATTTTTACGATTGGAAAAAGTTTAATTTGAAGAATACCAGTTAAATGAGTAAAAACCTAGAAAAAAAACCTAAAAACAGGTAAAAATGGGAGAACATACCTGTATGGATGATGTGGACGTCGAAACCCAGACTCAAACCGACCAAAAACAGTGGAGTGGCACTGTAGCAACTCAGAGGGGAGAGACGAGTCGAAACGGGAGGGAAATAATAAGAAATGACCCAAAATCGGATCTTAAAAATCAGATTTTTGGTCTAAGGGTCGGACAATTCGACCAGAACCATCGACCCTTGGATCGACCCTCCCATCGACCCTCGGCTCTCGGGAATCTGACAGAAAACTAAGGGTCGGAACTGAGGGTCGGACACCCATCGACCCTCACATCGACCCTCAGCTCTCGGGAAGAACAGGTCATTCCCAGGGTCAGATACTAAGGGTCGGACATACCATCGACCCTCACCATCGACCCTGCATAGAAAAGACAGTATATTTTTCCATAAAATGAATTGAAATTTGAAAGTTTACATCGGTTAACGTGCCTACATGGAGTATCAATGATTTCTCACTTATTTTGATGATTTTCAGGCACCACCCATCTCAGAAGGAAAATATGTCTGGAAGAAGAGTAACCAGACAGAGCCGAAATGTAGTTCCACCACCACCACCTGTGGAGGAAACTAGCCAAGAGAATGTACATGTCTCAGGAAATCCAGATCAGGAAAATCCAACAAATTTGCCACCTCCACCACCAGAGCTAGCAACCGTAGTTATGAACCTAGCTCAGCAGCTGCAACAGATGCAACACGCACAGGCTCAAATGCAGGTTGCAATGGGAATCATGTTTCAGGCTGCTCAAGCTACACCGATGCAGACGGGACAAGCCAGTGCTGCACCGGTGGGTAACCACCCAGCACCTCAAACACCTCAACAACCTACTGCACAAATTCTAGTACCCGGTCCAGAAGCAGCTCAAGTTAATTATCAGTATCCACCCTCTATGTTTGGGGCATACCCCTAAAATCAGATGGATCACTCTCGACTGGTTGAGTAGTTTTTGAAGATGAAGCCCAGAGAATTTAACGGCAAGCCGTCTGATCCATTATGGCCAGCACACTAGATAGACGAGATGGAGAGAAATTTCCTCATGATGACTATTACAGAGGAAGAAATAGTATTATGTGCCACCTTCATGCTAAAGGGTGACGCACATCATTGGTGGAAATCAGCCAGGGCTTACTTATTGACCAAGCACGCCCAACTGACTTGGGCTGTTTATAAAGAAGCTTTCTTTGAGAAATATTTTTCACGAAGCTTCAGAGATTCTATGGAGAAGGAGTTCCTAAGTCTATATCAGGGACAGCTTTCAGTGGATGCATATCAACAGTGTTATGAAGAGCTGTTTTTCTTCGCACCACTTAGTATGCAAGAAGAATACACCAAAACCCGTAGGTTCGTCACGGGACTGAGAGGAAGCATCAGAGAGCATGTTCTGGGCTTAGAAAAGAAGATTTATAATGAAGCTGTCCAAATAGCTCGGGTTATTGAATCGATCCAGAAGGAGAGCTATTTCACACAGAACCGGGGTATCAAAAGGCCAGCTGGAAATTCTTACAACGGAAGCAATAACAAGACATATAAGCCTTTCTGCCCTCAGAATTTTACTGCTGCAACCAAGACTACTCCAGTAGCTCAACTTCAGTCAAAGCCAAATTCAGAAAGCCCGAACTGTTATAACTGCAACCAACCGGGACATATGGCAAGGGAGTGCCCTAAGGCCTAAAAGCAATTCCATTAGGGACGGGTATATGCTGTTACATCCGAGGATGCTGCCGCATCACCCGATGTGGTCACAGGTATGACTGAAACATTTTAAATTTGTAATTACATTGTATGAGCATGTAGTCTAAGTAAAATAAATCACAGGTATCGTACCTATAAATGGCGTACCCGCCAGAGTACTCTTTGATTCAAGAGCTACTCATTCATTAATATCTGTGTCATTCGGAAAGAAGATAAATTTACCCATCAAAACATTAGATAACAAATTACTTATACGATCACCGATGGGGTTAGAAGTGGAATTAAAGAAAGGTTATGGACCATGTCCAGTTCTCATTTTCGAGAAAACCCTAGATGCAACATTGATACAACTTGAGATGGCAGACTTTGACGTCATCTTGGGAATGGACTGGTTAGCTCGGCATTCTGCAAACCTATTATGCACCGAAAAGAGGCTAACATTTAAAGACAAAGAAGGAGCAGAATTTAGTTTTTCGGAAACCAAACTTCCCCGTAGACGCAAGCTCATATTCTCAGCACTAAAGGCTAAGAAGTGCCTTGAGAAGGGGGCAGTCGGGTATCTAGTATCAGTGGTCAACCTAACCAATGAGGCACCACAAATGAAAGATATTGAAGTCGTGCGAGACTATCCCGACGTATTTCTGGAGGAACTACCAGGATTACCACCCGACCGAGCCACAGAGTTTGTGATAGACCTTGTACCTAGAGCCGCACCAGTATCAAAAGCACCTTATAGAATGGCTCCTACTAAACTGAAGGAACTGAAAGTGCAACTACAGGAACTGCTGGACAAGGGTTATATTCGACCCAGTATATCACCATGGGGAGCGCCGATGTTATTTGTGAAGAAGAAGGATTGTAGCGTTCGATTATGCATCGACTATCGGGAGCTAAATAAACTGAAAATCAAGAATCGATATCTACTACCTCGGATCGATGACTTGTTCGATCAGTTACAAGGAGCAAAGGTATTTTCTATGATTGATCTTCAATCGGGCTATCATCAATTGAAGATTAAAGAGGGTGATATTCCTAAGACAGCTTTCAGGACCAGATATAGACATTATGAGTTCTTGGTCATGTCTTTTGGATTAACAAACGCACCCGCAACTTTTATGGAACTAATGAACCGGGTCATTCATGATATGTTGGATACGTCGGTTATAGTATTTATTGATGATATATTGGTATACACCAAGGACGAAGAAACTCATATCAAGAACCTAAATGCCTCCTTACTGCGTTTAAGGAAAGAGAAGCTATATGCCAAATTTTCAAAGTGTGAGTTTTGGCTAAGTGAAGTTGCCTTCTTAGGCCATGTATTATCCGTTGAAGGAATCAAAGTGGACCCTAGCAAGATCGAGGCTATTGTAAAGTGGGAAGCACCAAAGAGCATTTCAAAAATTAAAAGTTTTCTGGGTCTAGCTGGTTATTATCGGAGATTCGTAGAAGACTATTCCCGGATCGCCGTACCTCTCACTAGTTTGACTAAGAAAGGTGAAACGTTTGTGTGGACCGATTAATGTGAGAAGAGTTTCCAAACGTTGAAGACAAGAATGATATCCGCTCCGATTTTGATTATTTCCGTTCCAGGACAGACATTTACTTTATACACTGATGCGTCGGGACTGGGACTAGGATGTGTGCTTATGCAAGGAGAGCAAGTAATTGCTTATGCCTCGAGACAATTGAAGATACATGAGAAAAATTACCCCACCCACGATTTGTAGTTAGCAGTAGTAGTATATGCTGTCAAGATATGGAGACATTATCTATACGGAGAGAAATTTCAAATTATGTCGGACCATAAAAGTCTTACTTATTTATTTAATCAGAAGGAGTTGAATATGAGACAAAGAAGATTGCTGGAACTATTGAAAGACTATGATTGTGATATCCAATATCATCCGGGAAAAACGAACATAGTAGCGGATGCGTTAAGTAGAAAAGCAATGATAAAATAGCAAGGAGAGGTTAGCACAAGTGCAGCAATGTGTACTACCGGAATGGTATTCAATCACGGCAATGAGCAATATGTGATAGACGCAACGGATGAGTCAGCCAACCAACGGTTTGTTCATCAGTTTTCGAACATGTTCGCTGCACTGAAGATTATACCGGACATAATGGATGAAGTAAAGACAGCTATCAAAACAGATCCTTATCTGAGAACAGTACAAGAAGATATCAAAAAGGTAGGACAAACCCTGAGTTCACCTTGGACGAAGAAATAGTACTGAAATACAAAGGAAGAATCTATGTACCTGAAACAAAAAGTATGGACATTAGACACCGACTGATGAAAGAAGCCCATACCACCATCTATTCGATACATCCTAGGAGTACAAAAATGTATCATGACCTAAAGAAACTATATTGGTGGAGAGGAATGAAAGCAGATGTAGCCAACTTCGTGTCTAAATGCCTAAATTTTCAAAAAGTAAAGGCTGAACGACAAAGACCCACAGGACTATTACAGCCATTATCGGAACCAGCATGGAAATGGGACTGCATCACTATGGACTTCGTCATGGGACTACCACTGACTCCTCGAGTAGTTGACGCAGTTTGGGTGATTATGGACCGTCTGACTAAAATAGCTCGCTTCATACCTATACGACCTCAGTATACATTGGAAAGGTTAGCAAAGCTGTATGTGGATAATATTGTTTGATTACATGGTGTTCCAGAAAGCATTGTGTCTGATAGAGATCCACGATTTACTTCCAAGTTTTGGGATGGATTGCAAAAGGCTATGGGTACAACGTTGAAGTTCAGTACTGCATTTCACCCACAGACAGATGGACAGTCAGAGCGTACAATTCAAATTCTAGAAGATATGCTACGAGCATGTGTAATTGATTTCAAAGGATCATGGGATGAAAGTTACCATTGTTCGAGTTCGCGTATAACAATAGCTATCAGGCTACTATACCGATGTCACCTTATGAAGCACTGTATGGCAGAAAGTGTCGAACTCCCTTGTTTTGGAATGAAGTTGGAGAACGTAGTATTGTTGGACCGGAATTTGTTGAAGAGACTTTCCGAGTGGTCGACATTATCAAGGAAAGAGTGAGAATGGCTCGGAACCATCAAAAGCAATATGCAGATACTCGACGCAGAGATCTGGAGTTCGCTGTAGGTGATAAAGTATTTTTGAAGGTATCGCCTATACGATGATTGAAAAGGTTCGAACAGAAAGGGAAACTAAGCCCAAGATATGTCAGGCCGTATGAAATTCAAGCTAAGCGTGGTTAAGTGGCTTATCAGTTAGCACTACCACCATCTATGTCGAGTGTGCATGACGTATTTCATATTTCCCTATTAAAGAAGTATGTCAAGGATCCAACGCACGTATTGACAGTAGATTTACCGGATTTGACTGATGATTTGACATTCGAAGTAACAACAACTGAAATCACCAGCCGAAAGGTTCAATGACTACGCAACCAAGATATCTATTATGTTAAGGTCACATGGAAAAGTAGAGACATGGAAGAAATTACATGGGAAGAAGAAAATGCTATGCGAAGGCAATACCCTTACTTATTTGATTCAGAAGGTACGTACAATTTCAAGGATGAAATTTTTATAAGTAGGGGGAGTTGTAAGACCCGTGTCAATCTAACCCGGTCTTACCACCTTGAACCAGGTTTACCTATCATGGTTGAGTCAAATGGACCAAGGGCGTAATGGAGATTGCGATCCCAGGTATCAAATCGACCTAAAAACACTTAATTTAAGGGGAGGGTCGCATACCTAGTCAAGGAGGGTCGGACCCCCCAAAACAGAAATTCAGACCCAAAATTTTGAAGGGAGGGTCGGACTCATCAGAAACCTAGGGTCGACGGGATCATCGACCCTCCCATCGACCGTCAGTTGGAACCGAAACTGAAATTAGGAAATTTTCAGATTTTCGATTTGGATTCTTTCCTAATCTCAAAAGGACTTATTTTAGGATGTTCCTATTATATTTAAAGGACGTCCCTAAGCCTTTTTTACTCCTTTCACAACCCGAAAATTGAGAGAAAGAGAAGAGAAGGAAAAGAGGAAGAAGAGAAGCAAGGAACAGAATTTAGCCAAAAGAGAAGAGTTGCAGAGAAGGAGTATTCTTCTCAGCTATGGATAATAATTCCATGAGTTTCTATAGACCTTAGGTTAGATATTGATGAGAGTGCGATCTCGGAGAAACCCAAACCATCAACCCATGGTTAGGTTTTCATGGAAAACCATAGGCGAATGTATGAAAGCTATTTAGGTGGATCGTTCAATGTTTCAGACCATGGAATGAATGTAGAATGGAATGTAGGAGCAAGCCATAAGATCCCAAGCACAAATATTGGACTAAAAGAGGGAAATCGACCAAAGTACACCGAGGGTGGCACCGAGGGTCGTGGACCATCCGACCCTAGGTGATCCTAACTATCGACCCTCAGTGTTCGGGAAGTTCAGAGTTTGGGGAGGGTCGCACCCAGGGTCGATCATGACTCCGACCCTACCTCCGACCCTCAGTTAACAGAACGGTTTTTAAATTCAGAATTAATTCTAATTAAATTCTATCGACGTTGTTATGTCTTCTAGCAATACAATAACACTATAAAGGTGATTATAGAGCTTGAAAAAGTATCTATTAGCAAGCTAAGGTGAGGAAACAGAACTCTAAACTAATTGGTTAATAATAAACTGTTTTCTAATTTCTTGAGTCCAATGCCATGCTTGATTCTATGCGAATATGTTTGTAATGTGCATACAACATGTCATCCAATATTTCTATTATTTGTCCATGCATATTTACTTTATTGTTTATAACATGATGACGATGATGATGATAGGAATAGGCATGTTATTGTATGTGTGTGGTTGGTGTACTTGATGCAAGCGAGTATCAGGGGAGGTGTGATGAGAACGTCAATAAACGTTAACCTTTGGCGGGTCTCAGCACTTTAGCTCTATCTCTAACTCAAGTCTTATGCATTAGCATCGTCGTATCACCATTACTTTAGCAGAACTATAATGTCGTAGAGTATCAGGGGAAGTGGTCTCGGTCCTTGTAGTCTCTGATTCTACCGGGGGGCCTTAGCTCTATCTCTATGGAAATTCTGAGGGATGCTGGGGTGAGACCTTGGATACACTGTTTGGCATTAGGATTGGTTAGTTGCGAGCCCAGTTTGCAAGCCCTCGCTAACAGGGGCTTACGTGTTGGTATGGCACCATATAGCAATCAACGTTAACCTTTGTCATATAATGTTCATGATTAGGGTGGATGGGGACGACGATAAATGTTAACCTTCGGGCGGACTTCCACACCCTTTGTATAGAGGCGGGGTCAATAAGCATTAACTTTTGACCACCCAACCTTTCTATTGCGCATTGCAAACTATAAACAAGACCAAAGATATGAATTGATTGCATGCATATGTACTTTGCATTGTTTTGTCTACTCACAGAGCCGTGATGTGTGCTCACCCCTCGACGTCGAATATTTTTAGTTGATGATGCAGGTTATACCGTTGAAGATTATATGAATGCTCCAGCATACGGGAACGTAGCGGCGATGAAAGCTGAAGCTGAAGTAGATACACATGACTCCTCTTGCGAGTGCAACACATGTGTATTTGATTAGATATTTTCTTAGGTTTCTTTATTTGGATTTAATAAAGGCATGTATTTGATATTTATTTATGTCTTAGTTCATACAGAATAATTTACTATTTAAATATTAATATCACAGTAGATTTCCAGTTCATTTTATTATAAGACTTTTTGCTATTGTGTATTTACTCTGATTATGATTATGGATGTATGGAAGTTTAGATAACAAGGATATAGCATAATCAAGATTCTGGTTAAACCGTTGATTTGCTAGCGGTTCATCACACCATTCTGAACAGTGCGGAATTGGGGTGTGACAGGACATACCATCGACCCCCAACATCGACCCTGCATAGAAAAGATAGTGTTTTTCATAGAATGATCTGAAAAACTTGATAATTAACATCGGTTAGCGTACCTACATGAACTATAAATGATTGACTCATGTATGTTAGTGATTTTCAAGCATCACCATTATCAGAGGAAAATTATGGCTGGGCGTAGGGTAACAAGGTAGAGCCGAAATGTAGTTCCACCACCACCACCCTTGGAGGAAGCCAGTCAAGAAAATATATATGCAGATGGTAATCCGCAAGTTACACCACCAGTAAACCAGGGTCAGGCAAATCCTACCAACTTGCCCCCTCCACCACCTGAGCTGACAACTGTGGTTATGAACCTAGCACAACGGCTGCAACAAATGCAATAAGCACAGGCTCAAATACAAGCAGCAATGGGAATAATGTTTCAGGCAGCACATGCTACACCAATGCCGACTGGACAAACAAGTGCAGCACCGGTGGGTAACCACCCAGCACCTCAAACACCTCAACCACCAGCTGCACATATTCCAGTTCCAGATCCTGAAGCAGTTCAGGTTAATTACAAGTATCCACAACCTACATTTGGAGCATACCCTCAAAATCAAATGTACCACTCCCGACTGGTGGAGTGAATCTTAAAGATGAAACCCAAGGAGTTAACGGCAAACCATCCAATCCTTTATGGCCAGCACATTGGAACGACGAGATGGAGAGGAATTTTCTGATGATGACTATTACAGAAGAAGAAAAGGTATTATGTGCCACCATCATGCTAAGAAGTGATGCACATCATTGGTGGAAATCTACCAGGGTCTACCTATTAACCAAGCACGCACTATTGACCTGGGCTATATATAAAGAAGCTTTCATTGAGAAATACCTTCCCCAAAGCTTCAAATATTCTATGGAGAAGGAGTTCCTGAGTTTATATCAGGGACAGATGTCCGTGGATGCATATCAACAGCGTTATGAGGAGCTGTTTTTCTTTGCACCACTCAGCATGCAAGAAGAAGACACTAAGACCCGTAGGTTTGCCACGGGACTTAGAGGAAGCATCAGAGAGCATGTTCTATGTTTGGAGAAGAAAATATATAATGAAGCTGTGCAAATTGCTCGAGTTATAGAATTGAGCCAGAAGGAGAGCTATTTCACACAGAACAGAGGTATAAAAAGGCTAGCTGGAAATGCTTAAAATGGAGGGAATAATAAGACCTTCAAACCCTTCTGTGCTCAAGGCTTTATTGCTGTACCCAAGACTACCCCAGTAACTCAACACTAGCCAATGCCAAATATTGAAGGTCCAAAATGTTTTAACTGCAATCAAGCGGGGCATATGGCAAGGAAGTGTCCTAAGCCCAAGAAGCAGCTACATCAAGGACAAGTTTATGCTGTTACATCTGAGGATGCTGTCGCATCACCTGATGTGGTCACAGGTATGACTGAAACCTTTTAAGTTGTATTACATTGTGTGAGTATGTAGACTAAGTTAAAATAAATCACAGGTATCGTACCTATAAATGACATACCCGCCAGAGTACTCTTTGAATCAGGAGCTACTCATTCTTTTATATCTGTGTCATTTGGAAAGAAGCTGAATTTACCCATTAAAACATTAGACTACAAACTACTTGTACGATCACCG
Organism: Protea cynaroides; assembly: GCA_028583415.1. Lineage (NCBI taxonomy): Eukaryota > Viridiplantae > Streptophyta > Magnoliopsida > Proteales > Proteaceae > Protea > Protea cynaroides. Next base: position 32,472,928 of record CM053270.1, on the reverse strand, counting down.
ATGGGTTAGAAGTGGAGTTAGAAAAAGGTTATGGGCCGTGTCCAGTTCTCATTGGTGAGAAAACCTTAGATGCAACCTTGATCCAACTTGGGATGGCAGACTTTGACGTCAACTTGGGAATGGACTGGTTAGCTCGGCATTCTGCGAACCTGTTATGCGCCGAAAAGAAGCTAACATTTAAAGACAAAAAAGGAGCAGAATTCAGTTTTGCGGGAACCAAACTTTCCCGTAAACGCAAGCTCATACTTTCAGCACTAAAGGCTAAGAACTGCCTTGAGAAAGGAGCAGCCAGGTATCTAGTGTCAGTCGTCGACCTTACCAAAGAAGCCCCACGGATGGAAGTATTGATGTCGTGCGGGACTGCCCCGATGTATTTCTTAAGGAACTACCAGGATTACCACCCGACCGGGCCATAGAGTTTGTGATAGATCTTATACCTGGAGCCGCACCAGTATCAAAAGCACCTTATCGAATGGCTCCTACTGAACTAAAGGAATTGAATGTACAACTACAAGAATTACTGGACAAAGGTTATATCTGACCCAGTATATCACCATGGGGAGCGCCAGTATTGTTTGTATAGAAGAAGGACGGTAGCGTTCGATTATGTATCGACTATCAGGAGTTGAACAAACTGACAATCAAGAATCGGTATCCACTACCTCGGATCGATGACTTGTTCGATCAGTTGCGAGGAGCAAAAGTATTTTCTAAAAATCGATCTTTGGTCAGGCAACCATCAGTTAAAGATAAAAGATGGTGATATTCCTAAGACAGCTTTCAGGACCAGATATGGACATTATGAATTCTTGGTCATGTCTTTCGGATTAATGAACGCACCAGCAACTTTCATGGAACTCATGAACCGGGTTTTTCATGTTATGTTGGATAAGTCGGTTATTGTGTTTATTGATGATATATTGGTATATTCCAAGGACAAGGAATCCCATATTAAGAATCTAAATGCCACTCTACAGCATTTAAGGAAAGTGAAGCTGTATGCCAAATTTACCAAGTGCGAGTTTTGGCTAAGTGAAGTCGCCTTCCAAGGCCACTTTGTATCCGTTGAAGGAATCAAAGCGGATCCCAACAAGATCGAGGCTATTGTAAAGTTGGAAGCACCAAAGAGTGTTGTGGAAATTAGAAGTTTTCTGGGTCTAGCTGGTTATTATCGGCGATTTGTGGAAGACTTTTCCTGGATTGCCGTACCTCTCACCAGTCTGACTATGAAAGGTGAAAACTTTGTGTGGACGGAAAAATGATAGAAGAGCTTTCAAACCTTGAAGACCAGATTGATATCCGCTCCGATTTTGACTATTCCTGTTCTAGGACAGCCATTTGTCTTGTACACTAATGCGTCAGGACTGGGATTAAGATGTGTGCTTATGTAAGGAGAACAAGTAATTACTTATGCCTCAAGACAGTTAAAGACACATGAGAAAAATTATCCCACTCATGATTTGGAGTTAGCGGCAGTAGTACATGCTGTCAAGATATGGAGACATTACCTATACGGAGAGAAGTTCTAGATTAAATCGGACCACAAAAGTTTTACTTATCTATTTAATCAAAAGGAGTTGAAAATGAGACAAAGAAGAAGGCTGAAACTATTGAAAGACTATGATTGTGATATCCAGTATCATCCGGGGAAAGCTAATGTAGTAGCGGATGCGTTGAGCAGAAAGGCAATGATAAAATCTCAAGGAGAGGTTAGCACAACTGCAGCAATGTGTACTATTGGAACGGTAATCAATCACGGCAATGAGCAGTATGTGATAGATACAATAGATGGATCAGCCAACCAAGGGTTCATTCAATGGTTTTCCAATATGTTCGCTGCATTGACGATTATACCGGATATAATTGATGAAGTGAAGACAGCTATCAAATCAGACCCTTACCTTAGAACGGTACAAGAAGTCATCGAAAAAGGTAGAACTGACCCTGAGTTCACCTTGGACGAAGAGAAGGTATTGAAGTACAAAGGAAGAATATGTGTAAGACCCATATCAAACTAACCCGGTCTTATCACCTTGAACCAGGTTTACCCATCATGGTTGAGTCAAATGGACCAAGGGCGTGAAGGAGATCATGATCCCAGGTATCAAATCGACCCTAAAACACTCAATTTAAGGGGAGGGTCGCATACCCAGCAAAAGAGGGTCGGACCCCCCAAGACAGAAAGTCAGACCCTCAGTTTTATAGGGAGGGTCGGACACCTTAGGAACCCTAGGGTCGACGGGATCATCGACCCTCCCATCGACCCTTACTTGCCGCCGAAACATAAATTAAGAAATTTCCTATTTTTTTATTTGGATTCTTTCCTAATCACAAAGGCACTTATTTTAGGATGTTTCTACTCTATTTAAAGGACGTCCCTAGGCCTCTTTCACTCCTTTTACAGCCCTAATTGAATTGAGAGAAAGAAAAGAGAAGGAAAAGGGGAAGAAGAGAAGCAAGGAAAAAAAGATAGCAAAAAGGAGAAGAGTCGCAGAGAGGGAGTAATCTTCTCAGGTATGGATACTAATTCCATGAGTTTCTACTGACCTTAGGTTAGATAATGATGAGAGTATGATCTCGGAGAAACCCAAACCATCAACCCATGGTTAGGTTTTCATAGAAAACTATGGGAGATTACATGAAAGCTATCTAGGTGGATGATTCATGGTTCTAGACCGTGGAATGAATGTTCAATGGACTGTAGGAGAAAACCCTAGGACCCCAAACACGAAAGATGGACTAAAAAGAGGGAAATTGACCAAAATCCATCGAGGGTCGCACAGAGGGTCGATGACCATCTGACCTATGTGATCCTGAGGATCGACCCTCAGTGTTCGAGAAGTCCAGATTGGGGAGGGTCACACCCAGGGTCGATCATGACTCCAACCCTACCTCCGACCCTCAGTTAAGAAAATGGTTTTTAAATTCTAAATAAATTCTAATTAAATTTTATCAGCTTTGTTAGGTCTTCTAGCAATATAATAACATTATAAAGGTGATTCTAGAGCTTGGACGAGTATCTGTTAGCAAGCTAAGGTGAGGGAACAAGACCTAAACCAACTGGTTAATAATAAACTATTTTACTTCTTGAGTCCAATGCCATATTGATTCTATGCGTGTATACTTGTGTGTGCATTCAACATGCCATCCAATATTTCTATTAATTGTTCATGCATATTTACTTTACTGCTTATAACATCATGATGATGATGATGATGATGAGTAGGAATAGGCATGTGAATGTTTGTCTTTGGCCAGTGTATAGGGTGAGGGTAGGGATGGTATCAACCGGTACAACCATGACCGTTCTTCATGGGGTGTATATTGTGCCATGGTCTACTTAAGTCATGTCCACTAATGTCGTCGTATCGCCATTACCTTAGTAGAACTAATATGTCGTAGAGCATCAGGGGAGGTGGTCTCGGTCCTTGTAGTCTCTGACTCTATCGAGAAGCCTTAGCTCTATCTCTATGGATGTTCTAAGGGATGCTGGGGTGAGGCCTTGGATACATTGTTTGGCATTAGGATTGGTTTGTTGCGAGCCCAGTTTGCAACCCTAGCCAGCAGAGGTTTATTTGTTGGTATGGTATCAACCGGTACAACCATGCCGTTTTCATGGGGTGTATATTGTGCCATTTTGGGTGTTGTGGGCGACAGTGCAGGAGTGATTGGGCGTATCCGCACACTTGTGTATAGAGGTACGGCGGCCACCTATCCTTTCTATGGCACAGTGCAAACTTTAAACCGGACCAAAGAAATAAATTGATTGCATGCATATGTATTGTTGCATTGTTTTGTTTGCTGATTGAGCCATGATGTGTGCTCACCCTTCGACGTCGAACATTTTCAGTTGATGATGTAGGTTTAATCGTTGAAGATTATATAAATGCTCCAGAGTACGAGAACGTTAGAGTGATGGTAGCTGAAAATGAAGTGGATACGCATGACATCTCTTGCGAGTGCAACTCATGTGTATTCGATTAGATTTTTAGTTTAAGTTTATTTATTTGGATTTATTAAAGACATGTATTGGATATTTATTTATTTATGTCTTAGTTGATACAGAATAATTTTGTTATTTAAATATTGATATCACAATAGATTCTCAGTTCATTTTATTGTAAGACTTCCGTTATTTGTTATATTTACTCTGATTATTTATGTAAATGTATGGAGTTTAGATAATACGGATATAGCCTACTCGAGATCCTGATTGAACCGTTGGATTGTTAGCGGTTCATCACACCATTCTGAATAGTGCAGAATTGGGGTGTGACTACTTGGTATCAGAACATCTCAGGCCTTGTCTGCTGAACTAGCATACATTTAAGACAATTGTGAACTGTTATAGGATAAAAGTAAAAACTTTAATACAAACATACTATAAGCACAAGTGATGGTTGAGACCAAATTTAAAAAGAGAATAATGCATCTATTAAAGGAGAAACAATTTTACATACAATATGAGAGACACAAATGTATATACATAACTAAAACAGAGTACAGTCTACAACCGGGATAGTTACTCTGTAGTAAAAGGGAAAAGATACACTCAAGAAGTTGGAGGTGAAGGAGGAGGCGGTGACTCGCGGTCTCTGTCATAGTCCTCGGCATAGACCCTGGTCAACCAGACCACCTAGGTCTGAGTCGCCTGAAGACTAGCTGTAAGATCACCCACCCGCTGATTAATCCGACGCTGGGCGTCCAGCAACTCCTCCATCCCCAGATCAGATCTGCGTTGAGCCTCTCTGATCTCATGTAACATCTCCATCATATCAGAAGGAGGGCGTGAAGGACCAGCCGCATGAGAAAGACCAGTCTCAGGTGCAGGATCCGCCGCAGAAGAAGTACCAACTCCAGCCGCATGCGTAGGTGAAGGCGGTGGTATCGAGTCGACATCCATATACATGCGGTCATCGTCATCGATAGGATCCGCATGAGCTCTAGCAGCGGTAGCAGCTGCCTCAGCGTCAGCAATCTCGATGCGAGTGTGAGGTCGCACCATCTCGTTCCTCTCCTTGTCACTGACTTGGGCATCCCGCATACCCATCTTGCAGATAGCCTCCCAATCTAGAGGTGACGAGAAGGTTTTCTCTTGAATCTTCTCATCCACCAAATCAACCCCAAGGCGAGTAAGCAGAACAGTGATCATACGTCCATAGGTTAGATTACCCCTATGACTGGGCAGTGTAGCCCTGATCATAGTCCGCATGTTGATGTAAGGAAGGCAGACGGGCTGCCTAGTGCATATGTTGTTCAACAGATACTGGGTCAGCTGAGAAACCCTCTCGTAATGGCTACTCTGCGGAATCAGATTATGCTGGATAATCTTGCAGAAGACCCATGGAGCCGGACGCATATAACAAGATCTCATCTGCCAGCGATCAGGTCATAGCAACTGACTATCAATCTCAGCCCTCATCTCAATGGAAACAAACTGGGGCTCTCTACGTGCACAGTAAACCATAGGGCCATCATATGGAATGCCTAGTAGATCGGCCAGCTGCCGATAGTCAAATGAAATGTTCACTCCCTTTACATAGCTAGTGATGCGTAGCTCGTGACCCCTATCCACATCATTGTAATCTCTCACCACCTGGAGATTAAAATAAAACTGTCGCACTAAATCCGGGCATGTGCACGCGTCGTAAGTGATGACAGGGAGCCACCCCATATCACCAAATTCTCTCTCTACATTGAACAGGGCTAGCTCAGCCAAGTTCACCATACGACCACCCTCTACTTTCTTAAGAGCGTAGTGGGCATACTGTGCCTCGTCCTCATTGGAGAGGAAGCGAAGCATATCACGAACTCTGGGTACCTTAGTACGAGCCATGGTATCTGGAAAGAAAAAATAGATAATGAGTTAATAGGATAAAAATCCAAAATTTGACATTACAACGATGTAAGTGGCCAAAAGCCTCACTTGTCACCCATACACGTGGGAAGGAGGACTTATGTAGGTTCTAACATATCCTACAATACACATACAGTAGGAAATTTTAACTAATGAGGTCCAATTTGAAGAAATTTCAAGAAATCAAAAATTCCGACAAATTAGGACAAAAAGAGCAAAAATCCAAGTTCTCGATAACCAACCGGTGAATCTCAAAAAATTTTGAGGGCTTTCGTTCCTCGAGACACCAATAACAAAAGCCCCCAATAAAAATTGAATTTTTACAGTTGGAAAAAGTTTAATTTGAAAAATATTGGTTAATTGGACAAAACCTAGAAATGGAAACCTAAAAACAGGCAAAATGAGAAAACATACCTGTAGGGATAATGTTGATGTTGAAACACGGATCCAAATTGACCAAAATAGCAGAGTGGCACTGTAGCAACTCAGAGGTGAGAGACGAGTCGAAATGGGAGGGAAATAAGAGAGAATGAACCCATAATCGGATCTTAAAGGTCTGATTTTTGGTCTGAGGGTCGGACAATTCGACCAGGACCATCGACCCTCGGATCGACCCTCCCATCAACCCTCGGCTCTCGGGAATCTGACAGAAAACCCAGGGTCGGATACTGAGGGTCGGATACCCATCGACCCTCACATCGACCCTCAGCTCTCGGGAAGAACAGGTCATTCTCAGGGTCGAATACTGAGGGTCAGATATATCATCGACCCCCACCATCGACCCTGCATAGAAAAGATAGTATTTTTCATAAAATGAGCTAGAAATTTTGGAATTTTACATCGGTTAACGTGCCTACATGAAGTATAAATGATTGTCTCACCTATTTTGATGATTTCGGGCACCACCAATCTCAGAAGAAATTATGTCTAGATGTAGAGTAACTAGACAGAGCCGAAATGCAGTTCCACCACCACCACCTGTGGAGGAAACTAACCAAGAGAATATATATGTACCAGAAAACCCAGATTAGGCAAATCCTACAAACTTGCCACCTCCACCACTAGAGTTAGCAAAAGTGGTGATGAATTTAGCACTGAAGCTGCATCAGATGCAACACGCACAGGCTCAAATGCAAGTTGCAATGGGAATCATGTTCCAAGGGGCACATGCTGCACCCATGCAGACAGGACAAGCCAGTGCAGCACCGGTGGGTAACCACCCAGCACCTCAAACACCTCAACCACCAACTGCACAGATTCCAGTACCAGGTCCGGAAGCAGCTCAGGTTAACTATCAGTATCCACAACCCATGTTTGGGGCATACCCCCAAAATCTGCTGGATCACTCTCGACTGGTTGAGAGATTTCTGAAGATGAAGCCCAAGGAATTTAACGGTAAACCGTCGGATCCGTTATAGCCAGCACATTGGATCGACGAGATAGAGAGAAACTTTCTTATGATGACTATCACTAAAGAAGAAAAAGTACTATGTGCCACCTTCATGCTAAAGGGTGACGCACATCATTAGTTGAAATCTACTAGGACATACCTATTGACCAAGCACGCCCTACTGACTTGGGCTATCTATAAAAAAGCGTTCTTCGAGAAGTATTTTCCCCGAAGGTTCAGAGACTCTTTGGAGAAGGAATTCCTGAGTTTATATCAGGGACAGATGTCCGTGGATCAACAGCGTTACGAAGAGCTGTATTTCTTTGCACCACTCAGCATGTAGGAAGAAGTCACTAAGACCCGTAGGTTTCTCACGGGACTGAGAGGAAGCATCAGAGAGCATGTTCTGGGCTTGGAAAAGAAGATATATAATGAAACTGTCCAAATTGCTTGAGTCATAGAATCGAGCCAGAAGGAATGCTACTTTACACAGAACAGAGGCATAAAAAGGCCTGTTGGAAACGCCTATAACGGAGGGAGCAACAAGACATTTAAACCCTTTCGTGCTCAAGGCTTTACTACTACATCCATGATTACCCCGGTAATGCAACAGCAACCAAATCCAAATTCTGAAGGTCCAAGATGTTACAACTGCAATCAAGTGGGACGTATGATAAGGGAGTGTCCTAAGCCCAAGAAGCAAGTACATCAAGGACGAGTATATGCTGTTACATCTGAGGATGCTGCCGCATCACCCGATGTGGTCACAGGTATGACTGAAACCTTTTTAGTTTTAATTACATTGTATGAGCATGTAGACCAAGTAAAAATAAATCACAGGTATCGTACCTATAAATGGCGTACCCGCCAGAGTACTCTTTGATTCAGGAGCTACTCATTCCTTTATATCTGTGTCATTCAGAAATAAGTTGAATCTACCCATCAAAACATTGGACTACAAACTACTTGTACGGTCACCAATGGGGTTAGAAGTGAAATTAGAGAAAGGTTATGGACCATGTCCAGTTCTCATTGGCGAGAAAACCTTAGATGCAACCTTGATACAACTTGAGATGGCAGATTTTGACGTCATCTTGGGAATGGACTGGTTAGCTCGGCATTCTGCAAACCTATTATGCGCCGAAAATAAGCTAACATTCAAAGACAAAGAAGGAGCAGAATTCTATTTTTTGGGAACCAAATTTCCCCGTAGACACAAGCTTATACTCTCAGCACTGAAGGCTAAGAAGTGCCTTGGGAAGGGGGCAGTCGGGTATCAAGTATCAGTGGTCGACCAACCAAGGAAGCACCACGACTGGAAGATATTGATGTAGTGCGGGACTATTCCGACATATTTTCGGAGGAACTACCAGGATTACCACCCGACCGAGCCACAGAGTTTGTGATAGATCTTACACCCGGAGCTGCACCAGTATCAATAGCACCTTATAGAATGGATCCTACTGAACTGAAGGAATTGAAAGTACAACTACAAGAACTACTGGACAAGGGTTATATTTGACCCAGTATATCACCATGGGGAGCACCGGTATTATTCGTAAAGAAGAAGGACGGTAGCGTTCGATTATGTATTGAATATTGGGAGTTGAATAAACTGACATTCAAGAATCGATATCCACTACCTCGGATCGATGACTTGTTCGATCAGTTGCAAGGAGCAAAGGTATTTTCTAAGATCGATCTTCGGTCAGGTTATCATCAATTGAAGATTAAAGAGGGTGATATTCCTAAAACAGCTTTCAGGACCAGATACGGTCATATGTCGAGCCGTATGAGATCTTAGCTAAGCGTGGGAAAGTGGCTTATCAGTTAGCACTACCACCATCTATGTCAAGTGTGCATGACGTATTTCATATTTCCCTATTGAAGAAGTATGTCAAGGATCCAATGCACGTATTGACAATAGATTTACCAGAATTGACTGATGATTTGACATTCAAAGTAACACCAACTGAAATCAAAGGTTCAACGACTACGCAACCAAGATATCTACTATGTTAAGGTCACCTGGAAAAGTAGAGACATGGAAAAAATTACATGGGAAGAAGAAAATGCTATGCGAAAGCAATACCCTCACTTATTTGATTCTGAAGGTACGTATAATTTCGAGGACGAAATTTTTATAAGTAGGGGGAAGTTGTAAAACCCGTATCAAACTAACCCGGTCTTATCACCTTGAACCAGGTTTACCCATCATGGTTGAGTCAAATGGACCAAGGGCGAGAAGGAGATCATGATCCCAGGTATTAAATCGACCCTAAAACACTCAATTTAAGGGGAGGGTTGCATAACCAGCAAAGTAGAGTCGGACCCCCCAAGACAGAAAGTCAGACCCTCAGTTCTATAGGGAGGGTCGGACACCTTAGGGACCCTAGGATCGACGGGATCATCGACCCTCAGTTACCGTCGAAACTGAAATTAGGAAATTTTTTTAATTTTTAATTTGGATTCTTTTTTAATCTCAACGGGACTTATTTTAGGATGTTTCTACTCTATTTAAAGGATGTCCCTAAGCCCCTTTCACTCCTTTTACAACCTTAATTCAATTGAGAGAAAGAGAAGGGAAGGAAAAGGAGAAGAAGAGAAGCAAGGAAAAGAAGATAGCAAAAAGGAGAAGAGCTGCAGAGAGGGAGTAATCTTCTTAGGTATGCATACTAATTTCATGAGTTTCTACAGACCTTAGGTTAGATAATGATGAGAGTATGATCTCGGAGAAATCCAAACCATCGGGTTAGGTTTTTCATAGAAAACTATGGGAGATTACATGAAAGCTATCTAGGTGGATGATTCATGATTCTAGACCATGGAATGAATGTTGAATGGACTGTAGGAGAAAGCCATAGGACCCCAAACATGAAGGATGGACTAAAAGGAGGGAGATTGACCAAAATCCATCGAGGGTCGCACAGAGGGTCGATGACCATCTGACCCTCTGTGATCCTGAGGGTCGACCATCAGTGTTCAAGAAGTCCAGATTGGGGAGGGTCGCACCTAGGGTCGATCATGACTCCGACCCTACCTCCGACCCTCAGTTAACAGAATGGTTTTTAAATTTTGAATAAAATATAACTAAATTTTATCGGCTTTGTTTGGTCTTATAGCAATATAATAACATTATAAAGGTGATTCTAAAGCTTGGAAGAGTATCTATTAGCAAGATAAGGTGAGGGAACAAGACCTAAACTAACTGGATAATAATAAACTGTTTTACTTCTTGAGTCCAATGCCATGTTGATTCTATGCGTGTATGCTTGTGTGTGCATTCAACATGCCATCCAATATTTCTATTAATTGTTCATCTATATTTACTTTACTGCTTATAACATGATGATGATGATGATGAGTAGGAATAGGCATGTGAATGTTTGTGTTTGGCCAGTGTATATGGTGAGGGTAAGGATGGTATCAACCTGTACAACCATGACCGTTCTTCATGGGTGCAAATTGTGCCATGGTCTACTTAAGTCATGTCCACTGATGTCGTCGTATCGCCATTACCTTTGCAGAACTACTATGTCATAGAGCATCAGGGGAGGTGGTCTCGGTCCTTGTAGTCTCTGACTCTACCGGGGAACCTTAGCTCTATCTCTATGGATGTTCTGATGGATGCTGGGGTGAGGCCTTGGATACATAGTTTGGCATTAGGATTGGTTAGTTATGAAACCAGTTTGCAACCCTTGCAGTAGGGGTTTATTTGTTGGTATGGTATCAATTGGTACAGCCATGCCATTTTCATGGGGTGTATATTGTACCATTTTGGGTGTTGTAGGTGACAGTGCAGGAGTCTTTCGGCGTATCCACACACTTGTGTATAGAGGTGCGGCGGCCACCTATCCTTTCTATAGCACAGTGCAAACTTTACACTGGACCAAAGATATAAATTGATTGCATGCATATGTATTGTTGCATTGTTTTGTTTGCTCACTGAGCTATGATGTGTGCTCACCCTTCGACATAGATTATTTTTAGTCGAAGATGCAGGTTTAACCGTTGAAGATTATATAAATGCTCCAGAGTACGGGATCGTTACAGTGATGGTAGCTGAAGATGTAGTGGATACACATGACATCTCTTGTGAGTGCAACTCATGTGTATTCAATTAGATTTTAGGATATTTATTTGGAATTATTAAAGAGATGTATTGGATATTTATTTATTTATGTCTTAGTTGATACGAAATAATTTCGTTATTTAAATATTGATATCACAATAGATTCTCAGTTCATTTTATTATAAGACTTCCGTTATTTGTTTTATTTACTCGGGTTATTTATGTGGATGTATGGAATTTGGATAACATAGATATAGCAAATTCGAGATCCTGGTTGAACCGTTGGTTTGTTAGCGGTTCATCACACCATTCTGAATAGTACGGAATTGGGGTGTGATAATATGTGTACCCGAAACAGAATGTGTGGACATTAGACACCGACTGATGAAAGAAGCCCATACCACCATCTATTCGATACACCCGGGAAGTACAAAAATGTATAATGATCTAAAGAAATTATATTGGTGGAGAGGAATGAAAGCAGACGTAGCTAAGTTTGTGTCTCAATGCCTAAATTGTCAGAAGGTAAAGGCTGAATGACAAAGACCCGCAGGACTGTTACACCCGTTTTCGGAACCAGCATGGTAATGGGACTGCATCACTATGGACTTCGTCACAGGGTTAACATTGACTCCTCGAGTAGTTGACACAGTTTGGGTGATTGTAGACCGCCAGACTAAAACAGCTCACTTTATACCGATACGACCTCAGTATACACTAGAGAGGTTAGCAAAGCTGTATGTGGATAATATTGTTCGATTACACGGTGTGTCACACCCCAATTCCACACATCTCAGAATGGTGTGATGAACCGCTAATAAACCAACGGTTCAACCAGAATCTCAAATAGACTATCCCCGCGTTATCCAAACTTACACACATCCATAATCATAATCAGAGTAAATACACAATAGCGGAAGTCTTATAATAACATGAACTGAGAACTATGATGATATCAATAATTTAATAGCAAATTATTCTGTTTTCAACTGAGACATAAATATTTAAATACCAAATACATGTCTTAATAAATCAAATAAAGAAACCTATAAAATATCTAATCAAACATACACAGTTGCACTCGCAAGATGAGTCGTGTGTATCCTCTTCAGCTCCAGCTTCTATTGCCGCCACCTTCCCGTATACAGACGCATTCATATAGTCTTCAACGGTATGCATCATCAACTAAAAATATTCGACGTCGAGGGGTGAGCACACATCACGGCTCAATGAGTAGCCAAAACAATGCAACAATACATATTCATGCAAATCAATTTATATCTTTGGTCTGGTTTGAAGTTTGCTGTATGCAATAGAAAGGTTTAGGTAGCCAAAGATCGAGTTTATTGACCCCGCCTCCATACAGGAGTGTGTGACGTTACCCGAATATCATGTTTATCGTCAACTCACATGCACCCAATCATGAACATTATATAACAAAGGTTACGTTTATTGTTATATAGTGTCATACCAACACGTAAGCCCCTGTTGGCGAGGGCTACAAACTGGGCTCGCAACTAACCAATCCTAATGCCAAACAGTGTATCCAAGGCCTCACCCCAAAGATCCCTCGAATGTCCATAGAGATAGAGCTAAGGCCCCGGTAGAGTCAGAGACTACAAGGACCGAGACCACCTCCCCTGATACACTTTGACATAATAGTTCTGCTAAAGTAATGGCGATATGACGATGCCAATGCACAAGACTTGAGTTAGAGATATAGCTAAAGTGTTGATTCCCACCAAAGGTTAACGTTTATTGATGTTCTCATCACACCTCCCCTGATACTCGCTCGCATCAACTACACCAACCACACACATACAATCACATGCATATTCCTATCATCATCATCATCATGTTATAAACAATAAAATAAATATTCATGAACAAGTAATAGAAATATTGGATGACATGTTGTATGCACATTACAAACATATTCGCATAGAATCAAGCATAGCACAGGACTCAAGAAATACTAAACAGTTTTTGTTATTAACCAATTTAGTTTGGAGTTCTGGTTCCTCACCTTAGCTTGCTAATAGATAGTTTTTCAAGATTTATAATCCCTTTATATTGTTATTGTATTGCTTGAAGACTTAACAAAGTCGATAGAATTTAATTAGAATTTATTCGGAATTAAAAACCATTCTGTTAACTGAGGGTCGGAGGTAGGGTCGGAGTCAGGATCGACCCTAGGTGTGACCCTCCCTTGACTCTGAACTTCCCGAACACTGAGGGTCGATGGTCAGGAACACCTAGGGTCGGATGGTCATCGACCCTTGGTGCGACCCTCGGTGCACTTTGGTCCAGTTCCCTCTTTTAATCCATTCTTCGTGCTTGGGATCCTATGGCTTGCTCCTAAATTCCATTCTACATTCATTCCATGGTCTGAAACCATGTATAACCCACCCAGATAGCTTTCATGCATTTTCCTATGGTTTCCCATGAAAACCTAACCATAGATTGATGATTTGGGTTTCTCCGAGATCACACTCTCAATATTAACTAACCTAAGGTATGTAGAAACTCATGGAATTAGTATCCATACCTGAGGAGAATAATCTTTCTCTGCAACTCTTCTCTTTTGGCTTAATTTCTCTTCTTTTCATTTCTTCTTCCTCTTTCCTTCTCCTCTCCTTCTCTCAATTCAATTAGGCTTGTGAAAGGAGTGGAAGTGGCTTAGGGACGTCCTTTAAATAGACTAAAAACATCCTAAAATAAGTCCCTTTAAGATTAGGAAAGAATCCGATAAAAAATTAGGAAATTTTCCGAATTTCTATTTCGGCAGAATCTGAGGGTCGATTAGAGGGTTGATGATCCCATCGACCCTAGGGCTCAAGATGTCCGACCCTCCCTTCAAATTTGGGGGTCTGACTTTCTACTTTGGGAGGTCCGACCCTGCTTAGCTGGGTATGCGACCCTTCCCCTATTTTAAGTTTTTTTGGGTCGATTTGATACCTGGAATCTCGATCTCCTTCACGCCCTTGGTCCATTTTACTCGACCATGATAGGTAAACCTGGTTCAAGGTGGTAAGACCGGGTTAGATTGACACGGGTCTTACAACTCCCCCAACTTATAAAAATTTCATCCTCAAAATTGTACGTACCTTCTGAATCAAATAAATGAGGGTATTGCTTTCGCATAGCATTCTCTTCTTCCCATGTAATCTCTTCCATGTCTCTACATTTCCATGTGACCTTAACATAGTAGATATCTCTGTTGCGTAGACGTTGAACCTTTCGACTAGGGATTTCTATTGGTGTTACTTCAAATGTCAAATCATCAGTCAATTCTTGCAAATCCATTGTCAAAACATGCGTTGGGTCTTTGACATACTTCTTCAATAGGGAAATGTGAAATACATCATGCACACTTGACATAGATGGTGATAGTACTAACTGATAAGCCACTTTTCCACACTTAGCTAGAATTTCATATGGCCCGACATATCTTGGACTTAGTTTCCCTTTCTATCCGAACATCTTCAATCCTCGCATAGGCGATACCTTCAAAAATACTTTATCACCTACGGCGAACTCCAGATCTCTTCATCGAGTGTCTGCATATTGTTTTTGACGGTTCTGAGCTGTTCTTACTCTCTCCTTGATGATGTCGACCACTCGACAAGTCTCTTCCATGAATTTTGGTCCAACAATACTACGTTCTCTAACTTCATTCCACAACAAGGGAGTTCGACACTTCCTGCCATACAGTGCTTCATAAGGTGACATCTGTATAGTAGCCTGATAACTATTGTTATATGCGAACTCGATCAATGGTAACTTTTCGTCCGATGATCCTTTAAAATCAATCACACATGCTCGTAGCATATCTTCTAGAATCTGGATTATACGCTCCGACTGTCCATCTATCTGTGGGTGGAATGCAGTACTGAACTTTAGCGCTGTACCCATAGTCTTTTGCAATCCTTTCCAAAATTTGGAAGTAAATCGTGGATCTCTATCGGACACAATGCTTTCTGGAACACCATGTAATCGAACAATGTTATCCACATACTGCTTCGCTAACCTTTCCAGTGTATACTGAGGTCGTATAGGTATGAAGCGAGCTGTTTTAGTCAGACAGTCCACAATCACCCAAACTGCGTCAACTACTCGAGGAGTCAATGGTAGTCCCGTGACGAAGTCCATAGTGATGCAATCCCATTTCCATGCTGGTTCTGGTAGTAGCTGCAACAGTCCTGCGGGTCTTTGTCGTTCAGCTTTTACTTTCTGACAATTTAGGCATTGAGACATGAACTTGGCTACATCTACTTTCATTCCACTCCACCAATATAGTTTCTTCAGATCATGATACATTTTTGTACTTCCAAGATGTATCGAATAGATGGTGGTATGGGCTTCTTTCATCAGTCGGTGTCTAATGTCCATTCTTTCTGTTTCAAGTACACATATTCTTCCTTTGTATTTCAGTACTTTCTCGCCATCCAAGGTGAACTCAGGGTTAGTCCTACCTTTCTCAATATTTTCTTGTACTGTTCTCAGATAAGGATATGCTTTGATAGCTGTCTTCACTTCATCCACTATATCCGGTATAATCTTCAATGCCGTGAACATATTCGAAAACCGATGAATAAACCCTTGGTTAGCTGATTCATCCATTGTATCTATCACATACTGCTTGTTGCCGTGATTGAATACCATTCCGGTAGTACACATTGCTGCAGTCGTGCTAACTTTTCCTTGAGATTTTATCATTGCTTTTCTACTTAATACATCCGCTACTACGTTCGTATTTCCCGGATGATACTAGATATCACAATCATAGTCTTTCAATAGTTCCAGCCATCTTCTTTGTCTCATATTCAACTCCTTCTGATTAAATAAATAAGTAAGACTTTTATGGTCCGACTTAATCTGAAATTTCTCTCCGTATAGGTAATGTCTCCATATCTTGACAGCATGTACTACTGCCGCTAACTCCAAATCATGAGTGGGGTAATTTTTCTCACGTACCTTTAACTATCTTGAAGCATAAGCGATTACTTGCTCTCCTTGCACAAGCACACATCCTAGTCCCAGTCCCGACACATTAGTGTATAAAGTAAATGTCTCTCCTGGAACGAAAATAGTCAAAATCGGGGCGGATATCAGTCTGGTTTTCAGTGTTTGGAAACTCTTCTCACAGTTGTCGGTCCACACGAACTTTTCACCTTTCTTAGTTAAACTGGTGAGAGGTACGACAATCCGAGAATAGTCTTCTACGAATCTCCAATAATAACCAGCTAGACCCAGAAAACTTCTAATTTCTGAAACGCTCTTTGGTGCTTCCCACTTCACAAGAGCCTCGATCTTGCTGGGGTCCACTTTGATTCCTTCAGCGGATACGACATGGCCTAGGAATGCGACTTCACTTAGCCAAAACTCGCACTTTGAAAATTTGGCATATAACTTCTCTTTCCTTAAACGCTGTAGGGCTGCGTTTAGGTTCTTGATATGGGTTTCCTTGTCCTTGGAATATACCAATATGTCATAAATAAATACTATAACCGACGTATCCAACATATCATGGAAAACTCGGTTCATAAGTTCCATGAATGTTGCCGGTGCATTAGTTAATCCGAAAGGCATAACCAAAAATTCATAATGTTCATATCTGGTCCTGAATGCTGTCTTCGGAATATCACCTTCTTTAATCTTCAGCTGATGATAGCCTGATCGAAGGTCGATCTTAAAAAATACTCTTGCTCCTTGTAACTGATCGAACAAGTCATCGATGCGAGGTAGTGGATATCGATTCTTAATTGTCAGTTTATTCAACTCCCGATAGTCGATGCATAATTGAACGCTACCATCTTTCTTCTTTATGAACAACACCGGTGCCCCCCATGGAGATATATTGGGTCGAATATAACCCTTGTCCAGTAGTTCTTGTAGTTGCACCTTCAGTTCCTTTAGTTCCGTAGGAGCCATTCTATAGGGTGCTTTTGATACGGGTGCGGCTCCAGGTACAAGGTCTATCACAAACTCTGTGGCTCGGTCGGGTGGTAATCCGGGTAGTTCCTCCGGAAATACGTCAGGATAGTCCCGCACAGCATCAATATCTTCCATTCATGGCGCGTCCTTGGTTAGGTCGACCACGGATACTAGATACCCGATTGTCCCCTTCTCAAGGCACTTCTTAGCCTTTAGTGCTGAAAGTATGAGCTTGCGTCTCCGGGGAAGTTTGGTTCCCGAAAAACTTAGTTCTGCCCCTTCTTTGTCTTTGAACGTTAGCTTCTTTTCGGCGCATAACAGATTTGTAGAATGCCGAGTTAACCAGTCCATTCCCAAGATGACATCATAGTCTGCCATCTCAAGTTGTATCAAGGTTGCATATAAAGTCTTCTCTCCAATGAGAACTGGACATGGTCCATAACCTTTCTCTAGTTCCACTTCTAACCCCATCGGTGACCGTACAAGTAATTTGTAGTCTAACGTTTTGATGGGTAATTTCATCTTCTTTCCAAAGGACACAGATATAAATGAATGAGTAGCTCCGGAATCGAAGAGTACTCTGGCGGGTACACCATTTATAGGTACAATACCTGTGATTTATCTTTACTTAGTCTACATGCTCATTCAATGTAATTATAACTTTAAAAGTTTCAGTAATACCTGTGACCACATCGGGTGATGCTGCCGCATCCTCGGATGTAACAGCATATACCCGTCCCTGATGTAACTGCTTCTTGGGCTTTGGGCACTCCCTTGCCATATGTCCGGGTTGGATGTAGTTAAAACACTTCAGGACTTCAGAATTTGGCTTTGGTTGAGGTTGAGCTGCTGGAGTAGTCTTGGTTGCAGCAGTAAAATTCTGAGGACGAAAAGACTTATACGTCCTCTTATTGCTTCCGTTGTAGGAATTTTCGGCTGGCCATTTGATGCCTCTGTTCTGAATAAAATAACTCTCCTTCTGGCTCGATTCAATCACTCGAGCAATCTGGACAGGTTCATTATAAATTTTCTTCTCTAAGCCCAGAACATGTTCCTTGATGCTTCCTCTCAGTCCCGTGATGAACCTATGGGTTTTGGTATCTTCTTCTTGCATGCTAGCTGGTGCAAAGAAAAATAGCTCTTCCTAGCGCTGTTGATATGTGTCCACAGTCATCCATACAGGTACGTCTTCCCATTTTTACCTATTTTTAGGTTTCCATTTCTAGGTTTTCGAACATTTAACTTGTATTTTCCAAATTAAACTTTTTCCAACCGTAAAAATTAGATTTTTATTGGGGGCTTTTGTTATTGGTGTCTCGAGGAACGAAAGCCCCCAAAATTTTTTGAGTTTCATCGGTTGGTTATCGAGAAACTTGAAATTTTCTCTTTTTGCCCTAATTTGTCGACATTTTCGATTTTTCTTGAATTTCTTCAAATTGGGCTTCGCCAGTTAAAATTTCCTACTGTATGTGGGTTGTAGGATGTATTTTAACCTACGTAAGTTCTCATGCCCACTTATATGGTGAGAAATGGGGCTTTATGGTCAACTTACGTCGTTATTAAATTAATTTCGGATTTTTATCCCATATTTTCCTTATTTTTCCTTCTCCTTCTTGTTTTGCAGATACCATGGCTCGTAACAAGATACCCAGAGTTCGTGATCCCCTTCGCTTCCGTTCTAATGAAGCCGAGGCACGGTATGCTGACTTTGCCCGTAAGAAGGTTGAGGGTGGTCGTATGGTGAACTTGGTTGAGTTAGCCGTGTTCAACGTAGAGGGAGCCTTTGGTGACATGGGGTGGCTTCCTGTCATCACCTACGATGCCTGCACATGCCTGGATTTGGTCCGTCAGTTCTAATGTAATCTCCAGGTGGTGGGGAATTACAATGACGTCGAGCATGGTCAGGAGTTGTGCATCACCAGTTACGTCAAGGGGGTGCACATTTCTTTTGATTATCGGCAACTGGCCGATCTGTTGGGCATACCTTATGATGGCCCCATGGTGTACTGTGCGCCTGGAGAGCCACAGTTTGTTTCTAAGGAGATGAGGGCAGAGATCGACAACTAGCTGTTGCGCCTTGATCGCTGGCAGATGAGACCCTGTTACTTGCGTCCAGCTCCACGGGTCTTCTGCAAGATTATCCAGCATAATCTGATCCTGCAGAGTGGGCACTATGAGAGGGTTTTTCAGCTGACCCAGTTCTTGATATACAGTATCTGCACTCGCCATCCCATCTGCCTTCCATACATCATCATGCGGACTATGATTAGTGCTACATTGTCTGGTCATAGGGGTAATCTACCTTATGGACGCATGATTACAGTGCTACTGACCCATCTGGGGGTTGACCTGGTAGATGAGAAGATCCAGGAGAAGACCTTCTCGTCGCCTCTAGATTGGGAGGCAATCTGCAAGATGGGTATGCGGGATGTCCAGGTTAGTGATGAGGAGAGGAACGAGATGGTGCGTCCTCACACTCGTGTCGAGATGGCTGATGCCGAGGCTGCTGCTGCCGCTGCTAGAGTTCGCGTGGATCCTCTCGATGATGACCACCGTATGTATATGGATGTCGACTCGATACCACCGCCTTCACCCACAACTGCGGCTGGTGTTGGTACTTCTTCTACTGCGGATCCTATACCTGAGGCTGGTCCTTCTCATGCGGTCGGTCCTTTACTCCCACCTTCTGACATGATGGAGATGCTGCAGGAGATCAGGGAGGCTCAGCACAGATCTGATCTGAGGACGGAGGAGTTGCTAGACGCTCGGCGTATGAGGGTGGATGAGCTGTACCCCTATCGGTCACAGGGAGGCGACTGATAGGAGGGTAGCCGATCTTCCAGCTAGTCTCCGGACGACCCAGACCCAGGTGGCCTGGTTGACTAGGGTCTATGCGGAGGACTATAACCGAGATCGTGAGGCCCCGCCTCCTCCTTCACCTCCAGCTTCTTGATTGTACTTTATTTTCATGTACTACAGAGTAACTGTCCGGGTTGTGGACTGTACTCTGCATTAGTTATGTATATACATTTTGTTTCTATCACTCATTGTATTTAACTTGTTTCCCCATTAATAGATGCATTATTCTCTTTTTAAATTTGGTCTCAATCATCACTGGTGCTTACAGTTTGTTTATATTACTATTTTTTACTTTTATCCTATCTCAGTTCACAATTGTCTTGAATGTATGTTAGGTCGGCGGGCAAGGCCTGAGACGCTCTGATATCAAGTTGTCACACCCCAATTCCGCACATCTCAGAATGGTGTGATGAACCGCTAATAAACCAACGGTTCAACCAGGATCTCAAATAGACTATCCCCGTGTTATCCAAACTTACACAGATCCATAATCATAATCAGAGTAAATACACAATATCGGAAGTCTTATAATAACATGAACTGAGAACTAAGATGATATCAATAATTTAATAGCAAATTATTCTGTTTTCAACAGAGACATAAATATTTAAATACCAAATACATGTCTTAATAAATCCAATAAAGAAACCTATAAAATATCTAATCAAATACACACGAGTTGCACTCGCAAGAGGAGTCGTGTGTATCCTCTTCAGCTCCAGCTTCCATTGCCACCACGTTCCCGTACACAGACGCATTCATGTACTCTTCAACACTATAACTTGCATCATCAACTAAAAATATTCGACGTCGAGGAGTGAGCACACATCACGGCTCAGTGAGTAGCCAAAACAATGCAACAATACATATGCATGCAAATCAATTTATATCTTTGGTCCGGTTTAAAGTTTACAGTATGCAATAGAAAGGTTTAGGTAGCCAAAGGTCGCATTTATTGACCCCGCCTCTATACACGAGTGTGTGACGTTACCCGAAGATCACGTTTATCGTCAACTCACATGCACCCAATCATGAACATTATATAACAAAGGTTACGTTTATTGCTATATAGTGCCATACCAACACGTAAGCCCCTGTTGGCAAGGGCTGCAAACTGGGCTCGCAACTAACCAATCCTAATGCCAAACAGTGTATCCAAGGCCTCACCCCAGCATCCCTCAGAATGTCCATAGAGATAGAGCTAAGGCCCCCCGGTAGAGTCAAAGACTACAAGGACCGAGACCACCTCCCCTGATACTCTACGACATAATAGTTCTGCTAAAGTAATGGCGATACGACGATGCCAATGCACATGACTTGAGTTAGAGATAGAGCTAAAGTGCTGAGACCCGCCAAAGGTTAACGTTTATTGACGTTCTCATCACACCTCCCCTGATACTCGCTCGCATCAAGTACACCAACCACACACATACAATCACATGCCTATTCCTATCATCATCATCATCATGTTATAAACAATAAAGTAAATATGCATGAAAAAGTAATAGAAATATTGGATGACATGTTGTATACACATTACAAACATATTCGCATAGAATCAAGCATAGCACAGGACTCAAGAGATAGAAAACTGTTTTTGTTATTAACCAATTTAGTTTGGAGTTCTGGTTCTTCACCTTAGCTTGCTAATAGATACTTTTCCAAGCATTATAATCACCTTTATATTGTTATTGTATTGCTAGAAGACCTAGCAAAGTCTATAGAACTTAATTAGAATTTATTCAGAATAAAAACCATTCTGTTAACTGAGGGTCGGAGGTTGGGTCGGAGTCAGGATCGACCCTGGGTGCGACCCTCCCTTAACTCTGGACTTCCCGAACACTAAGGGTCGATGGTCAGGAACACCTAGGGTCAGATGGTCATCGACTCTTGGTGCAACCCTCGATGTAATTTGGTCTAGTTTCCTCTTTTAATCCATTCTTCGTGCTTGGGATCCTATGGCTTGCTCCTATATTCCATTCTACATTCATTCCATTGTCTGAAACCATGTATAACCCACCTAGATAGCTTTCATGCATTTTCCTATGGTTTCCCATGAAAACCTAACCATAGATTGATGGTTTGGGTTTCTCCGAGATCACACTCCCAACATTAACTAACCTAAGGTCTGTAGAAACTCATGGAATTAGTATCCATACCTGAGAAGAATAATCTTTTTCTGCAACTCTTCCCTTTTGGCTTAATTTCTCTTCCTTTCCTTTCTTCTTCCTCTTTCCTTCTCCTCTCTTTCTCTCAATTCAATTAGGGTTGTGAAAGGAGTGAAAGTGGCTTAGGGACGTCCTTTAAATAGACTAGGAACATCCTAAAATAAGTCCCTGTAAGATTAGGAAAGAATCCGATCGAAAATTAGAAAATTTTCCTAATTTCTATTTCGACAGAATTCGTGGGTCGATTGGAGGGTCGATGATCCCGTCGACCCTAGGGCTCAAGATGTCCAACCCTCCCTTCAAATTTGAGGGTCTGACTTTCTTCTTTGGGAAGTCCGACCCTGCTTAGCTGGGTATGGGACCCTTCCCCTATTTTAAGTGTTTTTGGGTCGATTTGATACCTGGAATTTCGATCTCCTTTACGCCTTTGGTCCATTTGACTCGACCATGATAGGTAAACCTGGTTCAAGGTGGTAAGATCGGGTTTGATTGAAACGGGTCTTACACCGTGTACCAGAGAAAATCGTGTCCGATAGAGATCTATGATTTACTTCAATGTTTTGGGAAGGATTGCAAAAGGCTATGGGTACAACATTGAAGTTTAGTACTGTGTTCCATCCACAGACAGATGGACAGTCGGAACGTACAATTTAGATTCTAGAAGATATGCTTCGAGCAAGTGTAATTGATTTTGAAGGATCATGGGATGAAAAGTTACCACTTATCGAGTTCGCTTATAACAATAGCTATCAGGCTACTGTACAGATGTCATCCATTAAAGCACTGTATGGCAGAAAGTGTCGAACTCCTTTATTTTGGAATGAAGTTGGGGAACGTAGTCTCGTTGGACCAGAATTTGTTGAGGAGTCCTATCGAGTGGTCGACATCATCAAGGAATGAGTGAGAACAACTCAGAATCATCAGAAGCAATATGCAGATACTCGACGCAGAGATCTTGAGTTCATCGTGGGTGATAAAGTATTCTTAAAAGTATCACCTATGCGAGGATTGAAACGGTTCGGACAGAAAGGGACATTAATCCAAGATATGTCGGGTCATATGAGATTCTAGCTAAGCGTGGGAAAGTGGTTTACCAATTAGCACTACCACCATCTATGCCAAGTGTGCATGACGTATTTCATATTTCCTTATTAAAAAAGTATGTCAAAAATCCAACGCACGTTCTGACAGTAGATCTGCCTGATTTAACTGATGATTTGACATTTGAAGTAACACCAACAGAAATCACCAGTCGAAAGGTTCAACGACTACACAATCGAGATATCTTTTATGTTAAGGTTACTTGGAAAAGTAGAGACATGGAAGAAATTACTTGGGAAGAAGAGAATGCTATGCGAAAGCAATAGCCTCACTTATTCGACTCAAAAGGATTGAACAATTCCAGGGATGAAATTTTTATAAGTAGGTGGGAGTTGTACAACCCGTATCAAAGTAACCCGGTCTTACCACCTTGAACCATGTCTATCCATCATGGTTGAGCCAAATGGTCCAAGTGCGTGAAGGAGATCACGATCCCAAGAATTAAACTGACCCAAAAACACTCAAAATAAGGGGAGGGTCGCATACCAAGCAAGGGAGGGTCGAACCCCCCAGTATAAAAGTCAGACCCCCAGTTTTACATTGGGGGTCGGATACTTTAAGGACCAGGGGTCGATGGGATCTCCGACCCCCCCTATCGACCCCGATAGTCGGTAAAAATAGTTCAAAACATAAATTAGGAAACCTTCCTAATTTCAATGGGATTCCTACCTAATCCCATTGGGACTTATTTTAAGAGTTTCTACTCTATAAATAGGACGTCACTAAGCCACTTTCACTCCTTTTAGAACCCTAATTGAATTGAGCGAAAGATAAGAGAAGGACGAGAAGAAGAAGAGAAGGAATGAAGAGAAAAAGGCAAAAGGAGAAGAGTTGCAGAGAAGGAGTATTCTTCTTAGGTATGGATACTACTTCCATGAATTTCTAAAGACCTTAGTGTGGATAATGAAGAGGGTGTGATCTCGGAGAAACCCAAATCACCCACCCATGGTTAGGATTTCATGGAAAACCATGGGGAAAGTCATGAAAGCCATATAGGTGAATGAATCACGATTCTGGGCCATAGAACAAGTGTGGAATGGACTGTAGTAGCAAGCCATAGGACACCAAACACGAAATATGGACTGAAGGAAGAAAAATTGACAAAACCCATAGGGGGGTCGATGGCCAATCGACCCTACCAGACCCCGAGCATCGACCCCCAGTGTTTGGGAAGCCCAGAAAAGGGGTGGTCGCACCCAGGGTGGATCAAGATTCCGACCGTAGCATCGACCCCCAGTTAACAACATGGTTTTTAAAATCATAATTAATTCTAATTAAATTCTATCGACTTTGTTAGGTCTTCTAGCAATATAATATCAATATAAATGTTATTCTTAAAGCTTGAACGAGGACTTACGATCAAGTTAAGGTGGAGAAACAAGACCTAAATAATAATTGATTAATAACAAACTGTTTTTATTTCATGAGTCAAAAGCTATGCTTGATTCTATGAGAATATGCTTGTAATGTGCATTCAACATGTCATCCAATATTTCTATTTATTGTTCATGCATATTTACTTTATTGTTTATAACATAATGATGATGATGATGATAAGAATAGGCATGTGAATGTATGTGTGTGGTTGGTGTACTTGATGCGAGCGAGTATCAGGGGGGTGTCATAGGCCGGGCTTCAGCACTCTAGCTCTATCTCTAACTCAACTCTTGTGCATTAGCATCGTCATATCGCCATTACTTTAGCAGAACTATTACGTTGTAGAGTATCAGGGGAGGTGGTCTCGGTCCTTGTAGTCTCTGACTCTACCGGGGGGTCTTATCTCTATCTCTATGGACGTTTTGAGGGATGCTGGGGTGAGGCCTTGGATGCACTGTTTGGCATTAGGATTGGTTAATTACGAGCCCAGTTTGCAAGCCCTCGCCAGCAGGGGCTTACGTGTTGGTATGGCACTGTACAATAATAAACGTTAACCTTTGTTGTACAATGTTCATGGTAGGATGGATGGGGACGACAATAAATGTTACCTTTAGGTGGACTTCCACACCCTGTGTATAGAGGAGGGGTCAATAAACGTTAACCTTTGACTACCAAACCTTTCTATTGAGCATTGCAAACTTACAACCAGACCAAAGATATGAATTGAATGCATGCATATGTATTGTTGCATTGTTTTGTTTGCTCACTGAGCCATGATGTGTACTCACCCCTCGACGTCGAATATTTTTAGTTGACGATGCAGGTACTACCATCGAAGATTATGTCGACGCTCCAGTGTATGGCACATGGTAGCGATGGAAGTTGAAGACGAAGTGGATACGCATGACTCTTCTTGCGAGTGCAACTCATGCGTATTCGATTAGATTTTATTTTCATTACTGGGATTTAGTAAAGACATGTAATTGATATTTATTTATGTCTTAGTTGATATAGAATAATTTATTATTTAAATATGATTATCACAGTTAGTTTTCTCAGTTTATTTTACTATAAGACTTCTGCTATTGTGTATTTACTCTAATTATGAATGTGGATGTTTGAGGTTTAGATAAAATGGATGTAGCCTACTCGAGATCCTGGTTGAACAGTTGGTTTGCTAGTGGTTCATCACACCATTCTGAATAGTGCAGAATTGGGGTGTGACATAATATCAATCTAGCCTTCAATGTTTGGAAACACTCTTCACATATATCGATCCAAAAAAAAAATTTTCCTTTCTTTATTAGACTGGTGAGAGGTACAACTATTCTAGAGTAATCATCTACGAATCGTCGATAATAACTTCTCACACCCCAATTCTGCACCAACCAGAATGGTGTGATGAACCATCAATAAACCAACAGTTCAACCAGGATCTCACAATAGACTATCCCACATATGATATACCAAAACACATTCCACATTAGTCAGAGGTAATAAAATAAATAGCGGAAGTCTTACAGATAATGAACTAAGGTCTAATCATGATAAATCATCAATATTACATTTATTTCCAAGTACCCAAAACATAACTTAATACATATTACAATATCCAAATACGAAAACTAAACACTAAACGTATCCACCGTTGAAACGCTCGCTTAACGAACCATGTTCGTTCTCCACAACTTGCTCATCATAACCGCCACATGTTCATATGTTGGCGTGCCGATATAATCTTCAATCGTAGTACCTGAAACATCAGAAACTAAAAAGAATTGTGCGCGCGAGGTTCAGCTCTCCAACTTGAGCTCAGTGAGTAAACAAAACAATGCAACAATACATATGCATGCAGTCAATTCATATCTTTGGTCTGGTTTGTAGTTTGCAATGCACAATAGAAAGGTTGGGTGGTCAAAGGTTAACGTTTATTGACCCCGCCTCTATACACAGGGTGTGGAAGTCCGCTTGCAGGTAAACGTTTATCGTCGTCCCCATCCACCCTAATCATGAACATTATAAAACAAGGTTAACGTTTATTTCTATATAGTGCCATACCAACACGTAAGCCCCTGTTGGCGAGGGCTTGCAAACTGGGCTCGCAACTAACCAATCCTAATGCCAAATAGTGTATCCAAGCCCTCACCCCAGCATCCCTCAGAATTTCCATAGAGATAGAGCTAAGGCCCCCCGGTAGAGTCAAAGACTACAAGGACCGAGACCACCTCCCTTGATACTCTACGACATAATAGTTCTGCTAAAGTAATGGCGATACGACGATGCTAATGCACAAGACTTAAGTTAGAGATAGAACTAAAGTGCTGAGACCCGCCGAAGGTTAACGTTTATTGACGTTCTCATCACACCTCCCCTGATACTCGCTCGCATCAAGTATACCAACCACACACATACAATCACATGCCTATTCCTATCATCATCATCATCATCATGTTATAAACAATAAAGTAAATATGCATGAACAAGTAATAGAAATATTGGATGACATGTTGTATGCACATTACAAACATATTCGCATAGAATCAAGCATAGCGTTGGACTCAAGAAAATAGAAAACAGTTTGTTATTAACCAATTAGTTTAGAATTTTGTTTCCTCAACTTAGCTTGTTAATAGATCATCTTCCAAGCTTTAGAATCACCTTTGTAATGTTATTATATTGCTAAATGACCTAACAAAGTCGATAGAATTTAATTAGAATTAATTTTAAATTTAAAAATCATGCTGTTAACTGAGCGTCGGAGGTAGGGTCGGAGTCATGACCGACCCTGGGTGCGACCCTCCCACTAATCTGAACTTCCCGAACACTGAGGGTGTATGCTAGGGTCGGATCTGCCATCGACCCTAGGTGCAACCCTCCATGGTTTGAGTCAAAAATATCAGATTTTGTTCTCTCTTTCATGGTTGGGTCCTATGGCTTACTTCCACAATCCATTCTATACATGTTCTATGGTTTAGAACTATACTTTATTCACCTACATGGTTTTAATGATCTCCTCCATGATTTTCCATGAAAATCTAACCATGGATGGATGATTTGGGTTTCTTCTAAGTCATATCCTCTTCATAAACCATTCTAAAGTCTTAAATAAATCATGGGGAATGTATTCATACCATAGTTTTGATGAGATTCGAGTCCCTCCGAATTTCCTCTTCTTACTTAGCTTTTTTCAAGTTTTCCTTCTCTTCTTCTCTTCCTTCTCTTCTCTTTCTCTCAATCAAATTAGGGTTGTAAAAGGATTGAAAGAGGCTTAGGGACGTCCTATTTATAGAGTAAAACCTCCCAAAATACGTCCCATTGAGTTTAGGAAAGTTTCCAATCCAAAATTAGGAAGGTTCCCTAATTTTCGATTCGTGCTATTTTCCACGAGTACCGAGGGTCGATGGGAGGGTCGATGGGAGGGTCAGACAACTCATAGACCCTGCGACCCATGGTTGAGGGTTGATGGTGAGGGTCGATGGGAGGGTCGGACCTGCCTGATAAAACCTACGACCCTACCCTCATTTGGACAGTTTTTGGGTAAATTTTCATATTGGGTCTTGGTTTTTCTTCACACATTTGGTCCACTTGGTTTGGCCATGATCTGTAGACGGGTCCCGACACAAAATATAAGCTTAGGCCGGGTTCATCGCGTGCGGGTCTTACAACTACACCACCCTTAAAAGAAATTTTGTCCTCAAAATTTGAAAGTATGGATCTTACAACTCCCCCATCCTTAAAATAAATTTTGTCCTCAAAATTCGAATTTACTTCGGAGTCAATAGGTCGAATTCTATTTCCGCATTGCATCTTCTTCTTTCCATGCCATCTTCTCCACGTTTTGTCTTCGTCAGATTATCTTTATATAATAATTATCCCAGTTTTGGAAATATTGTACCTTCAAACTAGTGAACTAGGCTATTACCTCTTCAATAGTTAAACATTCTATCTAATCCAGTGACTCGGTGGTCAATTCTTTTGATATGGATCTCCAATGTACTTCTTCAATAGAGACACACGAAATACATCATGCACACTAGACATGGATAGCGGTAACGCTAATTGATATGCAACTTTTCTACTTCTCTCCAAAGTTTATAAGATCCAACACATATATAAAACATGACTTTGTCTAATCGTTTCAAACTACGTATAAGTGATATCTTCAAGAACCCTTTGTCACTTATGGCGAACTCAAGGTCTTGGTGTCTCTTTTTGACAACTTGAGCTATCCTACCCCTTTTCTTTGATCTTGTCTGCCACTCGACAGGTTTCTGCAATTAACTCAGGTATTACAATTTTTTTTCCGACTTTATTCCAAAATAAAGGAATTTATCATTTCCACCTTACCATGCTTGATAGGTAACATTTACATGGTAGCTTAATAGTAACTTCAATTCATGGTAACTTCTCAACTCAAGTTCCTTGAAATCAATTTCATAAACGCGAGGCATATATCTTAGGATTTGTATAGTCCGCCCCGACTGTTCGTCGGTTTAAGGTAAAATGTGGTACTAAACTTCAACTTTGTTCCCATTGTTTCCTATAGATCCTTCCAAAACTTCAAGATAAAGCATGAGCTTCTGGCCGACACTAAGCTCTCATGCATACCATTCAATCTGACAATACTATCCATATATAGCTTAGTTAGTCGCTCCAAAGCATACCGAGGTCGTATAGCAATGAAATGAGCTATCTTCATAAGGCGATCAACAATCACCCATACTGCGTCAACCGATCTAGGAGTCAGTGGCAAATCAATGACATAGTTCATTGTAATGCAGTTTCACTTCCAGAATGGCTTTGATAGTTATTGCTGTAGCCATGTTGGTCTTTGTCTTTCAGCCTTTACTTGCTGATAATTCAACTACTGAAACATTCATC
Source organism: Protea cynaroides (assembly GCA_028583415.1). Taxonomy (NCBI): domain Eukaryota; kingdom Viridiplantae; phylum Streptophyta; class Magnoliopsida; order Proteales; family Proteaceae; genus Protea; species Protea cynaroides. Next base: position 32,443,286 of record CM053270.1, on the reverse strand, counting down.
TATCCACAACCACTTCCATTCCCTTTCTGCCAAAATAATCTCTCCATGTCATGATACATATTGGTACTCTAGTATGTACTGAATATTGAGTACAATGGACTCTTATCATTATCCTCTTCATAGTATCCAAGTCTTTCTCTTCATGTATTCAAAATCTGCCTCTGTATCTGAGTACTATCTCCGCATCCAACGTAAGTCAGGTTTAGGTTTTTCTTTCTCTGAATCTCCTGACATTATTCTTATATACAGATTTAACAAAATTTCTACTTTTATTTCATCCACCAATTCAGAGATGATTTTTAATGCCATAAACACAACCGAATAATTGTTTCATAATTCATCCATAAGTTCTCGCTCGATTGGATCATCACTAACTTCTATTATATGTTACTCTTTTCCAAATCTGAATCTGTTGCTGCAACATAAGGCAACGTTTATACTCGGTCCTTCTTCAGACTTCATATTCCCTTTTTGCTTAAGGCTTAGCTACTATATTAGCCTTGCTTAGTGACCTTGAATATCACAGTCTTAATCCTTCAATGTTCAAACCATTTTCCTATCCTCATGTTCAACTCTTTCTGATGAAGAGATAAATAGGACTCTTAACCTAAAATTATTCTCCGTTTAGATAATGTCTTCAAGTCTTGATTGCATAATTCATCACCAGTAACTCCAATCATGAGTTGGGTAACTCTTCTCATGCTCTTTCAGTTTTCTTAAAGCATATAAAATCACTTATTTACCTTACATTAACCCGCATCCTAGATCCAATCCGAAAGTTCCAATGGATAGGGTCAAAGGTTTCCCCGGTGCCGAAATGATCAAGCTGGGAGCTGATATCAATCTTACTTTAGAATCTAGAAATATTCTTCACCCTTATCAGTCAAATTAAACTCCTCTCATTTCCTGGTTAGCTTGGTAAGAGGTATTGCGATCTTAGAGTGGTCCTCCAACAATCATCTGTAATAACCAGCTAACCCAAGAAACTTTTGATCTTCGCAATATTCTTTATGTGTTTGTCACCATATGGTTACTTCTTTCTTAATAGGGTCCACTTTATTCCTTTTTATGATGCTACGTGATCTAATAAGATCACTTTGTTTAATCGGGTCTCATATTTCTTGGAAATGGTATAAAGCTTTTCCCTTCTCAGCTGTTGTGAAGCTATTCTAAAATTCGTTGTATGAGTTGCTTCATTCTTGGAATAAACCAATATATCATCTATGAAAACGATGACCAACGTGTCCAACATGTCATGAAACACCCAGTTCATCAGCTTCATAAAAGATATAAGGGAATTGGTTAATCCAAACATCATAATCGAGAACTCATAATTGGCCAATCCTAGTTCTAAAATCTGTCTTCGAGATATCGCTATCCAAATTCTTCAGCTGATGATATCTTGCAGATCAATCTTAGAAATTTCCTTTGCACTTTACAACTGTTTAAACAAGTCATCAATCTGATGTTGTGAATATTGATTCTTGTTCGTGAGCTTGTTAAATTCTCGGTAGTTTATACATAATCGGACACTACCATCCTTCTTCTTCATGACTTGCATTGGCGCTCCCCGTGATGCAATACTTAGCCGATTAGGACCTTAGTCTAATAACTCTTGTAGTTGAATCTCAGTTCCTTCAGCTCCATAGGAGCTACTCTATAGGTGCCTTTGACACAAGTATCGTCCTTGGTAACAAGTCGATTACGAACTTGGTCGCATGTTCAGATGGTAACCCAGGTAAGACTCCTGGAAACACATCAGGAAATTTATGCATCACATCAATATCTTCTTATCTGTGGTGCTTCTTTGGTAACGTATACCACAGATACTATATCTCCTACTCATTTCTCTTCAAAGCATCTGTTCGCCCTTACCATAGATTGGATCAGCTTTCACTTCCTAGGCAACATACTTCCAATAATACTAAATTATATGTCATTTTTATTCTTGGATGATAACCTCTTCTATGCACATAATCACTTGTAGAGTGTTGAGACAACCAGTCTATCCCCAAGATGACGTCAAAGTTTGCCATCTCAATTCTAATTAGGTTGTGTCCAAATTTCATCCATCTTTACGATTTGGACATTATTCATAACACTCATCTAATACAACATTTAGTCCAAAAGTGCTTGAACTAGCAAAATCTGGTGTAACGGTCTTAAGAGCATGTCTTGTTTTTTCATCTCTTAAGACTATCGTCAAGATCTCATATCCCAAATCTATTTATAAGCATTAGGGTATATGCTTATAATTTCATTAATTTAGCCAAACTACTTTGGTATTTACTAAATCATATCCCTCAACATTGGGCATAACTCAATTATCATTGTATTAAATCGAGTACTACTTATGCCATGACTTAATCCTTGTATCTACTCTTAAATTTGCCTTTAGGAATCCTCTACCTTGTCAAAATTCATACCGATATAACCATCCTTAACTTTACTTGAGTGCTATCTACTCTTTCCTAGTTACTCTTGATAGTTTTCATTTTTTGCTCATGCACTCTTTTATAGACATGGCTCATATCCACCAATTTAGAAATCTCAAAATAAATTCTCCATTACTTCATCTGAGGTTCATTGGCTATATTATTTAGTCTGAATCCAGTCATCTTTCTTCCAATAATTCTATTATTACTAATCATCTTTATCAACAAAGGTCAAGGAGTGAATGAATCAAAATGTCCATCCAAAATTGTTTCACTTCCTTCTGTCGATTTAGCATAATGACAACACTTGCTTTCCGAGAGCCAATCCCTTCTATATGGGTCTCGACTCTACTGAACCTAGGTTTAAAGAATCAAGAGTAAATCTATGGTAATCCAACCGGAATCCAAATGTCGTTAGGTTGCACGGTAGTCCAAATACATGGAATAGAGGTTTTTCAGTTCTTAACCTCATGGTTTCAGGTTCTATCGAATATATAATGCCATTGGTCGAGGCACTACAGGAGTAAATCTGGAGAAAGATTTCGCACATCAGTAAATCTGGTATAATCTGGAGAAAAATTTCGTACATCAATAAATCAGGTATAAATCGAAAAGATGTACGATCAACATGATTAAATATTTAACTATTCGTTCAGTTCACATCTCAGTTCATATGGTCGATCATGAGAGTGGCTAAGATTGGTATAATCAGGACTACTACTAAAGAAACAATATCTATGACTTCAATTGACAGGTTAAATCAATAAGGTATCCTATCAAGGCCCGAGAAATTAAAATCTGGTATGTGCATCCTCTATAATCGTAAGAGTAAATCAATAATGCACCGCATCCTATACAAATTATTTCGTCATATGTCTACAATAGATTAAATCCTTTGCTGAAAATGTCTGAAGTATCATCTTCAGAAGACATTCTTCAATCCTTATTGGATCATTCTGTCATGATGCAACTTTCCCATACATCGGTGGCTGATAAGGGTAACCACCTTGATACATTGCTTGTTGTGCACCAAACTTCTGTACTAGGATGTGGATTACTGGGACTTGTTGTATGGTAGGTACTGTGTGCTAACATGTACTGGGGTACAGTATTTCTACTAGTTGGTACCGTACTTGGTTTGACCCGAAGGTGTTGATGTAGCATCGGTAACTTGGGTAGTGATTTACATAGCAACTTGCATAGTCGGTCTCATCTGTTGTTGCTCTTGTGTCTTTATTGGGCCAAGTTTATTACAACCATAGCCAAGGTATTTGGTAGTCCAGGTGGTTGGCTGGAGTGGTCTGGTTGTTCACCTCCTTTGATTCGCTCTAATCTAATTATCAACTCAGATGAGTTTTCATTACCCATTCCCGACCCAGATAGTGGTGGGGTCAAGTTGCAACCTCTTCTTAATGCTCAGCGGTAATGGATCAGCTTGTGGTACATCTTACTCTGAATCTCCCCGTCATCCAGGAGTATAGTTACTCTTATTCTTAATGTATGGTCATTATTATTCTATCTCTATTGGATTCAGCCCGAGATCTTTTCCTTTATCTCTACAGGGTTTTATGCATTACTAGCCATTTTCCTTCTTTCCCATATACATCGAGTTTCACATCTTGTGAGTATCAACTCGGTATTAAATTTTTGCTTTACGAAGCTTTCTTCTTGCTCTTGTACTATATCCTTGTATACTTGGATAACTACCAAACTTATAGATAATACCCTAAATTGTTTGTTTATTAGGATAATTTTTTTGTTCTTCTCTTTCTGTGTGAGTGTATATATATGGTTTCACCTTTTATATGTACATTATCTTCTTGTTTAATTTCTGTCTCAACCAACACAGGTGCTTATGGTTTGTTTGTATTAAAGCTTTTAATTTATCCTAACTCAGTTCATCGACTCCAGTGGTAGTATTTAGGTTTAATGGGTAAGGCCTACGAGACCTCTGATACCAAGTTGTCACACCCCAATTCTGCACCAACCAGAATGGTGTGATGATCTGTCAATAAACCAACGGTTCAACCGAGATCTCCCAATAGGCTATCCCACATATGATAAACCAAAACACATTCCACATTAATCGAGGTAATAAAATAAATAGCGAAATTCTTACGAGATAATGAATCGAGGTCTAATCATGATAAATCATTAATATTCCATTTATTTCCAAGTAACCAAAACATAACATAATACATATTACAATATCCAAATACGAAAATTAAATACTAAACGTATCCACCGTTTAAACGCTCGCTTAACGAACCATGTTCGTTTTCCATAGCTTTCTCATCATAACCACCACATGTTCATATGTTGGCGTGCCGACATAATCTTCAACCATAGTACCTGCAACATCAGAAACTAAAAGGACTTGCACGCGCGAGGGTCAGCTCTCCAACTTGAGCTCAGTGAGTAAACAAAACAATGCAACAATACATATGCATGTAGTCAATTCATATCTTTGGTCTGGTTTATAGTTTGCAATGCACAATAGAAATGTTAGGTGGTCAAAGGTTAACGTTTATTGACCTTGCCTCTATACACAGGGTGTGGAAGTCTGCCAGAAGGTTAACGTTTATCGTCATCCCCATCCACCCTAATCATGAACATTATATAACAAAGGTTAACGTTTATTGCTATATAGTGCCACACCAACACGTAATCCCCTGTTGGCGAGGGCTTACAAACTGGGCTCGCAACTAACCAATCCTAATGCCAAATAGTGTATCCAAGGCCTCACCCCAGCATCCGTCAAAATGTCCATAGAGATAGAGCTAAGGCCCCCCGGTAGAGTCAGAGACTACAAGGACCGAGACCACCTCCCCTGATACTCTACGACATAATAGTTCTGCTAAAGTAATGGCAATACGACGATGCTAATGCACAAGACTTAAGTTAGAGATAGAACTAAAGTGCTGAGACCCGCCGAAGGTTAACGTTTATTGACGTTCTCATCACACCTCCCCTGATACTCGCTCGCATCAAGTATACCAACCACACACATACAATCACATGCCTATTCCTATCATCATCATCATCATCATGTTATAAACAATAAAGTAAATATGCATGAACAAGTAATAGAAATATTGGATGACATGTTGTATGCACATTACAAACATATTCGCATAGAATCAAGCATAGCGTTGGACTCAAGAAAATAGAAAACAGTTTGTTATTAACCAATTAGTTTAGAATTTTGTTTCCTCAACTTAGCTTGTTAATAGATCATCTTCCAAGCTTTAGAATCACCTTTGTAACGTTATTATATTGCTAAATGACCTAACAAAGTCGATAGAATTTAATTAGAATTAATTTTAAATTTAAAAATCATGCTGTTAACTGAGCGTCGGAGGTAGGGTCGGAGTCATGACCGACCCTGGGTGCGACCCTCCCACTAATCTGAACTTCCCGAACACTGAGGGTGTATGCTAGGGTCGGATCTGCCATCGACCCTAGGTGCAACCCTCCATGGTTTGAGTCAAAAATATCAGATTTTGTTCTCTCTTTCATGGTTGGGTCCTATGGCTTACTTCCACAATCCATTCTATACATGTTCTATGGTTTAGAACTATACTTTATTCACCTACATGGTTTTAATGATCTCCTCCATGATTTTCCATGAAAATCTAACCATGGATGGATGATTTGGGTTTCTTCTAAGTCATATCCTCTTCATAAACCATTCTAAAGTCTTAAATAAATCATGGGGAATGTATTCATACCAAAGTTTTGATGAGATTCAGAGTCCCTCTGAATTTCCTCTTCTTACTTAGCTTTTTTTTCAAGTTTTCCTTCTCTTCTTCTCTTCCTTCTCTTCTCTTTCTCTCAATCAAATTAGGGTTGTAAAAGGATTGAAAGAGGCTTAGGGACGTCCTATTTATAGAGTAAAACCTCCCAAAATACGTCCCATTGAGTTTAGGAAAGTTTCCAATCCAAAATTAGGAAGGTTCCCTAATTTTCGATTCGTGCTATTTTCCACGAGTACCGAGGGTCGATGGGAGGGTCGATGGGAGGGTCAGACAACTCATAGACCCTGCGACCCATGGTTGAGGGTTGATGGTGAGGGTCGATGGGAGGGTCGGACCTGCCTGATAAAACCTACGACCCTACCCTCATTTGGACAGTTTTTGGGTAAATTTTCATATTGGGTCTTGGTATTTCTTCACACATTTGGTCCACTTGGCTTGGCCATGATCTGTAGACGGGTCCCGACATAAAATATAAGCTTAGGCCGGGTTCATCGCGTCCGGGTCTTACAACTGCACCACCCTTAAAAGAAATTTTGTCCTCAAAATTTGAAAGTATGGATCTTACAACTCCCCCATCCTTAAAATAAATTTTGTCCTCAAAATTCGAATTTACTTCGGAGTCAATAGGTCGAATTCTATTTCCGCATTGCATCTTCTTCTTTCCATGCCATCTTCTCCACGTTTTGTCTTCGTCAAATTATCTTTATATAATAATTATCCCAGTTTTGGAAATATTGTACCTTCAAACTAGTGAACTAGGCTATTACCTCTTCAATAGTTAAACATTCTATCTAATCCAGTGACTCGGTGGTCAATTCTTTTGATATGGATCTCCAATGTACTTCTTCAATAGAGACACACGAAATACATCATGCACACTAGACATGGATAGCGGTAACGCTAATTGATATGCAACTTTTCTACTTCTCTCCAAAGTTTATAAGATCCAACACATATATAAAACATGACTTTGTCTAATCGTTTCAAACTACGTATAAGTGATATCTTCAAGAACCCTTTGTCACTTATGGCGAACTCAAGGTCTTGGTGTCTCTTTTTGACAACTTGAGCTATCCTACCCCTTTTCTTTGATCTTGTCTGCCACTCGACAGGTTTCTGCAATTAACTCAGGTATTACAATTTTTTTTCCGACTTTATTCCAAAATAAAGGAATTTATCATTTCTACCTTACCATGCTTGATAGGTAACATTTACATGGTAGCTTAATAGTAACTTCAATTCATGGTAACTTCTCAACTCAAGTTCCTTGAAATCAATTTCATAAACGCGAGGCATATATCTTAGGATTTGTATAGTCCGCCCCGACTGTCCGTCGGTTTAAGGTAAAATGTGGTACTAAACTTCAACTTTGTTCCCATTGTTTCCTATAGATCCTTCCAAAACTTCAAGATAAAGCATGAGCTTCTGGCCGACACTAAGCTCTCATGCATACCATTCAATCTGACAATACTATCCATATATAGCTTAGTTAGTCGCTCCAAAGCATACCGAGGTCGTATAGCAATGAAATGAGCTATCTTCATAAGGCGATCAACAATCACCCATACTGCGTCAACCGATCTAGGAGTCAGTGGCAAATCAATGACATAGTTCATTGTAATGCAGTTTCACTTCCATAATGGCTTTGATAGTTATTGCTGTAGCCATGTTGGTCTTTGTCTTTCAGCCTTTACCTGCTGATAATTCAACTACTGAAACATTCATCTATCCACAACCACTTCCATTCCCTTTCTGCCAAAATAATCTCTCCATGTCATGATACATATTGGTACTCTAGTATGTACTGAATATTGAGTACAATGGACTCTTATCATTATCCTCTTCATAGTATCCAAGTCTTTATCTTCATGTATTCAAAATCTGCCTCTGTATCTGAGTACTATCTCCGCATCCAACGTAAGTCAGGTTTAGGTTTTTCTTTCTCTGAATCTCCTGACATTATTCTTATATACAGATTTAACAAAATTTCTACTTTTATTTCATCCACCAATTCAGAGATGATTTTTAATGCCATAAACACAACCGAACAATTGTTTCATAATTCATCCATAAGTTCTCGCTCGATTGGATCATCACTAACTTCTATTATATGTTACTCTTTTCCAAATCTGAATCTGTTGCTGCAACATAAGGCAACGTTTATACTCGGTCCTTCTTCAGACTTCATATTCCCTTTTTGCTTAAGGCTTAGCTGCTATATTAGCCTTGCTTAGTGACCTTGAATATCACAGTCTTAATCCTTCAATGTTCAAACCATTTTCCTATCCTCATGTTCAACTCTTTCTGATGAAGAGATAAATAGGACTCTTAACCTAAAATTATTCTCCGTTTAGATAATGTCTTCAAGTCTTGATTGCATAATTCATCACCAGTAACTCCAATCATGAGTTGGGTAACTCTTCTCATGCTCTTTCAGTTTTCTTAAAGCATATAAAATCGCTTATTTACCTTACATTAACCCGCATCCTAGATCCAATCCGAAAGTTCCAATGGATAGGGTAAAAGGTTTCCCCGGTGCCGAAACGATCAAGCTGGGAGCTGATATCAATCTTACTTTAGAATCTAGAAATATTCTTCACCCTTATCAGTCAAATTAAACTCCTCTCATTTCCTGGTTAGCTTGGTAAGAGGTATTGCGATCTTAGAGTGGTCCTCCAACAATCATCTGTAATAACCAGCTAACCCAAGAAACTTTTGATCTTCGCAATATTCTTTATGTGTTTGTCACCATATGGTTACTTCTTTCTTAATAGGGTCCACTTTATTCCTTTTTATGATGCTACGTGATCTAATAAGATCACTTTGTTTAATCGGGTCTCATATTTCTTGGAATTGGTATAAAGCTTTTCCCTTCTCAGCTGTTGTGAAGCTATTCTAAAATTCGTTGTATGAGTTGCTTCATTCTTGGAATAAACCAATATATCATCTATGAAAACGATGACCAACGTGTCCAACATGTCATGAAACACCCAGTTCATCAGCTTCATAAAAGATATAAGGGAATTGGTTAATCCAAACATCATAATCGAGAACTCATAATTGGCCAATCCTAGTTCTAAAATCTGTCTTCGAGATATCGCTATCCAAATTCTTCAGCTGATGATATCTTGCAGATCAATCTTAGAAATTTCCTTTGCACTTTACAACTGTTTAAACAAGTCATCAATCTGATGTTGTGAATATTGATTCTTGTTCGTGGGCTTGTTAAATTCTCGGTAGTTTATACATAATCGGACACTACCATCCTTCTTCTTCATGACTTGCATTGGCGCTCCCCGTGATGCAATACTTAGCCGATTAGGACCTTAGTCTAATAACTCTTGTAGTTGAATCTCAGTTCCTTCAGCTCCATAGGAGCTACTCTATAGGTGCCTTTGACACAAGTATCGTCCTTGGTAACAAGTCGATGACGAACTTGGTCGCATGTTCAGATGGTAACCCAGGTAAGACTACTGGAAACACATCAGGAAATTTATGCATCACATCAATATCTTCTTATCTGTGGTGCTTCTTTGGTAACGTATACCACAGATACTATATCTCCTACTCATTTCTCTTCAAAGCATCTCTTCGCCCTTACCATAGATTGGATCAGCTTTCACTTCCTAGGCAACATACTTCCAATAATACTAAATTATATGTCATTTTTATTCTTGGATGATAACCTCTTCTATGCACATAATCACTTGTAGAGTGTTGAGACAACCAGTCTATCCCCAAGATGACGTCAAAGTTTGCCATCTCAAGTCTAATTAGGTTGTGTCCAAATTTCATCCATCCTTACGATTTGGACATTATTCATAACACTCATCTAATACAACATTTAGTCCAAAAGTGCTTGAACTAGCAAAATCTGGTGTAACGGTCTTAAGAGCTTGTCTAGTTTTTTCATCTCTTAAGACTATCGTCAAGATCTCATATCCCAAATCTATTTATAAGCATTAGGGTATATGCTTATAATTTCATTAATTTAGCCAAACTACTTTGGTATTTACTAAATCATATCCCTCAACATTGGGCATAACTCAATTATCATTATATTAAATCGAGTACTACTTATGCCATGACTTAATCCTTGTATCTACTCTTAAATTTGCCTTTAGGAATCCTCTACCTTGTCAAAATTCATACCGATATAACCATCCTTAACTTTACTTGAGTGCTATCTACTCTTTCCTAATTACTCTTGATAGTTTTCATTTTTTGCTCATGCACTCTTTTATAGACATGGCTCATATCCACCAATTTAGAAATCTCAAAATAGATTCTCCATTACTTCATCTGAGGTTCATTGGCTATATTATTTAGTCTGAATCCAGTCATCTTTCTTCCAATAATTCTATTATTACTAATCATCTTTATCAACAAAGGTCAAGGAGTGAATGAATCAAAATGTCCATCCAAAATTGTTTCACTTCCTTCTGTCGATTTAGCATAATGACAACACTTGCTTTTCGAGAGCCAATCTCTTCTATATGGGTCTCGACTCTACTGAACCTAGATTTAAAGAATCAAGAGTAAATCTATGGTAATCCAACCGGAATTCAAATGTCGTTAGGTTGCACGGTAGTCCAAATACATGGAATAGAGGTTTTTCAGTTCTTAACCTCATGGTTTCAGGTTCTATCGAATATATAATGCCATTGGTCGAGGCACTACAGGAGTAAATCTGGAGAAAGATTTCGCACATCAGTAAATCTGGTATAATCTGGAGAAAAATTTCGTACATCAATAAATCAGGTATAAATCGAAAAGATGTACGATCAACATGATTAAACATTTAACTATTCGTTCAGTTCACATCTCAGTTCATATGGTCGATCATGAGAGTGGCTAAGATTGGTATAATCAGGACTACTACTAAAGAAACAATATCTATGACTTCAATTGACAGGTTAAATCAATAAGGTATCCTATCAAGGCCCGAGAAATTAAAATCTGGTATGTGCATCCTCTATAATCGTAAGAGTAAATCAATAATGCACCGCATCCTATACAAATTATTTCGTCATATGTCTACAATAGATTAAATCCTTTGCTGAAAATGTCTGAAGTATCATCTTCAGAAGACATTCTTTAATCCTTATCGGATCATTCTGTCATGATGCAACTTTCCCATACATCGGTGGCTGATAAGGGTAACCACCTTGATACATTGCTTGTTGTGCACCAAACTTCTGTACTAGGATGTGGATTACTGGGACTTGCTGTATGGTAGGTACTGTGTGCTAACATGTACTGGGGTACAATATTTCTACTAGTTGGTACCGTACTTGGTTTGACCCGAAGGTGTTGATGTAGCATCGGTAACTTTGGTAGTGATTTACATAGCAACTTGCATAGTCGGTCTCATCTATTGTTGCTCTTGTGTCTTTATTGGGCCAAGTTTATTACAACCATAGCCAAGGTATTTGGTAGTCCAGGTGGTTGGCTGGAGTGGTCTGGTTGTTCACCTCCTTTGATTCGCTCTAATCTAATTATCAACTCAGATGAGTTTTCATTACCCATTCCCGACCCAGATAGTGGTGCGGTCAAGTTGCAACTTCTTCTTAATGCTCAGCGGTAATGGATCAGCTTGTGGTACATCTTACTCTGAATCTCCCCGTCATCCAGGAGTATAGTTACTCTTATTCTTAATGTATGGTCATTATTATTCTATCTCTATTGGATTCAGCCCGAGATCTTTTCCTTTATCTCTACAGGGTTTTATGCATTACTAGCCATTTTCCTTCTTTCCCATATACATCGAGTTTCACATCTTGTGAGTATCAACTCGGTATTAAATTTTTTGCTTTACAGAAGCTTTCTTCTTGCTACTGTACTATATCCTTGTATACTTGGATAACTACCAAACTTATAGATAATACCCTAAATTGTTTGTTTATTAGGATAATTTTTTTGTTCTTCTCTTTCTGTGTGAGTGTATATATATGGTTTCACCTTTTATATGTACATTATCTTCTTGTTTAATTTCTGTCTCAACCAACACAGGTGCTTATGGTTTGTTTGTATTAAAGCTTTTAATTTATCCTAACTCAGTTCATCGACTCCAGTGGTAGTATTTAGGTTTAATGGGTAAGGCCTACGAGACCTCTGATACCAAGTTGTCACACCCCAATTCTGCACCAACCAGAATGGTGTGATGATCTGTCAATAAACCAACGGTTCAACCAGGATCTCCCAATAGGCTATCCCACATATGATAAACCAAAACACATTCCACATTAATCAGAGGTAATAAAATAAATAGCGAAATTCTTACAGATAATGAACTGAGGTCTAATCATGATAAATCATTAATATTCCATTTATTTCCAAGTAACCAAAACATAACATAATACATATTACAATATCCAAATACGAAAACTAAATACTAAACGTATCCACCGTTTAAACGCTCGCTTAACGAACCATGTTCGTTCTCCATAGCTTTCTCATCATAACCACCACATGTTCATATGTTGGCGTGCCGACATAATCTTCAACCATAGTACCTGCAACATCAGAAACTAAAAGGACTTGCACGCACGAGGGTCAGCTCTCCAACTTGAGCTCAGTGAGTAAACAAAACAATGCAACAATACATATGCATGTAGTCAATTCATATCTTTGGTCTGGTTTATAGTTTGCAATGCACAATAGAAATGTTAGGTGGTCAAAGGTTAACGTTTATTGACCTTGCCTCTATACACAGGGTGTGGAAGTCTGCCCGAAGGTTAACGTTTATCGTCATCCCCATCCACCCTAATCATGAACATTATATAACAAAGGTTAACGTTTATTGCTATATAGTGCCACACCAACACGTAATCCCCTGTTGGCGAGGGCTTACAAACTGGGCTCACAACTAACCAATCCTAATGCCAAATAGTGTATCCAAGGCCTCACCCCAGCATCCGTCAAAATGTCCATAGAGATAGAGCTAAGGCCCCCCGGTAGAGTCAGAGACTACAAGGACCGAGACCACCTCCCCTGATACTCTACGACATAATAGTTCTGCTAAAGTAATGGCGATACGACGATGCTAATGCACAAGACTTGATTTAGAGATAGAGCTAAAGTACTGAGACCCGCCAAAGGTTAACGTTTATTGACGTTCTCATCACACCTCCCCTGATACTCTCTCGCATCAAGTACACCAACCACACACATACAATCACATGCCTATTCCTATCATCATCATCATTATCATGTTATAAACAATAAAGTAAATATGCATGAACAAGTAATAGAAATATTGGATGACATGTTGTATGCACATTACCAACATATTTGCATAGAATCAAGCATAGCATTGGACTCAAGAAAATAGAAAACAGTTTGTTATTAACCAATTAGTTTAGAGTTCTATTTCCTCACCCTAGCTTGTTAATAGATCTTCTTCCAAACTTTAGAATCACCTTTATAACGTTATTATATTGCTAGAAGACCTAAAAATGTCGATAGAATTTAATTAGAATTAATTCTGAATTTAAAAACCATGCTGTTAACTGAGGGTCGGAGGTAGGGTCAGAGTTATGATCGACCCTGGGTGCGACCCTCCCCCTAATCTGAACTTCTCGAACATTGAGGGTCGATGCTAGGGTCGGATCTGCCATCGACCCTAGGTGCGACCCTCCATGGTTTGAGTCGAAAATATCAGATTTCATTCTCTCTTTCATGGTTGAGTCCTATGGCTTACTTCCACAATCCATTCTATACATGTTCTGGTTTAGAACTATACTTTATTCACCTATATAGTTTTAATGATCTCCTCCATGATTTTCCATGAAAACATAACCATGGATGGATGATTTGGGTTTCTTGTAAGTCATATCCTCTTCATAAACCATTTTAAAGTTTTAAATAAATCATGGGGAATGTATTCATACCTTAGTTTTGCTGAGATTCAGAGTCCCTCTGAATTTTCTCTTCTTCCTTAGCCTTTTTTTCAAGTTTTCCTTCTCTTCTTCTCTTCCTTCTCTTCTCTTTCTCTCAATCCAATTAGGGTTGTAAAAGGATTGAAAGTGGCTTAACGACATCCTATTTATAGAGTAAAACCTCCCAAAATACGTCCCATTGAGTTTAGGAAAGGTTCCAATCAAAATTAAGAAGGTTTCCTAATTTTCGGTTCCTGCTGTTTTTCCCGAGTACAGAGGATCGATTGGAGGGTCGATGGGAGGGTCGGACAACTCATAGACCCTGCGACCCATGGTTGAGGGTCGATGGTGAGGGTCGTTGGGAGGGTCGGACCTGCCTGTTAAAACTTGCGACCCTAACCTCATTTTGACTATTTTTGGGTAAATTTTCATATTGGGTCTTGGTTTTTCTTCACACATTTGGTCCACTTGGCTCGACCATGATATGTAGACGGGTCCCGACACAAAATATAAGCTTAGGCCAGGTTCGTGGCGTGCGGGTCTTACATAACTAGCTAAACCTAAGAAACTTTTGATTTCTACAACATTCTTAGGTGCTTCCCATTTCACAATGGCTTCAATCTTGCCAGGATCCACTTTAATTTCTTCAGTGGATACAATATGGCCTAAGAAAGTGACTTCATTCAGCCAGAATTCACACTTTGTAAATTTTGCGTAAAGCTTCTCTTTTTTTAGTCATTGTAAAGCAGCTCTTAGATTTGTGACATGAGTTTCTTTGTCCTTGGAGTAGACTAGTATATCATCAATAAATACAATGACTGATATATCCAACATATCATGGAATACCCGATTCATGAGTTTCATAAAAGTTACGGGTGCATTAGTCAATCCAAAAGACATAACTAAAAATTCATAATGTATACATCTTATTCTAAATGTTGTCTTTAGAATATCACCTTCATTAATCTTCAACTGATGGTAGCCTATCGATGATCAATTTTGGAGAACACTTTGGCACCTTGCAACTGACCGAACAAGTCATCGATCTGAGGCAATGGGTACCGATTCTTGATTGTAAGCTTATTCAATTTTCGATAATCTATACACAGTCGAACGCCACAGTCCTTTTTTATGAACAATAGTGGCGCTCGCCATGATGATATGCTGGGTTTGATATAACCCTTGTCCAATAATTCCTGTAATTGTACCTTCAGTTCCTTCAGTTCAGTAGGAGCCATTCGATAAGGTGCTTTCGATACTGGTGTGGCTCTGGGGATAATATCTATAACGAACTCTATCGCTCGGTCGGTTGGTAGTCCTGGTAGTTCCTCATGAAATACATCTAAAAATTTACGCACAACTTTAATAACCTCCATTCGTGGTGCTTCCTTGGTGAGGTCAATCACGGATACTAGATACCCAATTTCTCTTTTTTCGAGGCATTTTCTAGCCTCCAATGCAGAGAGAATGAGTTTTCATTTATGTGGAAGTTTGGTTCCCACAAAACTAATCTCTGCTCCTTCCTTGTCTTTAAATGTCAGTTTATTTTTTCGCACATAATAGGTTTATGGTGTGCTGAGCTAACCAATCCATTCCCAAGATAACATCAAAGTCTCCGATCTCAAGTTGAATTAAGGTTGCATCCAAAATGTTCTCGTCAATAAGAACTAGACATGGTCCATAACCTTTGTTTAGTTCCACTTCAAATCCCATAGGTGATCATACAAGCAGTTTGTAGTCTAAAGGTCTAAGGGGTAGATTTAACATCATTTTAACCGACACAGATATAAAAGAATGAGTAGCTCTAAAGTCAAAAAGTACTCTAGTGGGTAGGCCATTAATAGGTACGATACCTGTGACCACATCAGGCGATGTGGTAGCATCCTCAAATGCAACTGCGTAAACCTTTTTTAGTTGTAGCTGCTTCCTTGGCTTAGGACACTCACTTAAATAATGTCCTACTTGATCGCAATTGAAGCATTTGACTCTAGCATTACTTTGCTTCTGTTGAGGTTGGGATATCTGAGTTGTCTTGGCTGCAGCATTGAAGCCTTTAGTACGGAAGGGTATAAATGTCTTTGAGTTCCCTCCGTTGTATGAGTTTTCATTGGGCCTTTTTATACCTTTGTTCTGAGCAAAATAACTTTCCCTCTGGCCTGATACTTAAGCAATCTATACAGCTTCATTATAAATCTTTTTTTCCAGTCCCAATACATGCTCACGGATGCTTCCCCTAAGTCCCATGACGAACCTTCGGGTTTTGGTATTTTCCTCTTGCATGCTAGAGGGAGCAAAGAAAAATAATTCTTCATAATATTGTTGATATACATCTATAGTCATCCATCCCTGATACAGACTCAGAAACTACTTTTCCATTTGATCTCTGAAACTCCTAGGAAAATACTTCTCGAAGAAAACTTCTTTATAGATAGCCCAATTCAGTTGGGTGTGCTTTGTGAACAGATAATTCCGAGAAGATTTTCACCAATGGTGTTTATCACCTTTTAGCATAAAAGTGGCACATAATACCTTCTCTTATTCATTTATAGTCATCATCATAAAGTTTCTTTCCATCTCATCGATCTAGTGAGCTAGCCATAACGGATCTGATGGCTTGCCTGTAAATTCCTTCGGCTTCAACTTCAGGAAACTCTCAATCAATCTGGAGTAATCAAGCTGATACTGTGCATATGCTCCATAGATAAGCGATTGGTACTGATAATTACCTTGGCTATGCTTGCCTTGCAGTGCTTTAGGGTTTGGCACTTGGCCTTCTACCACTGGTGTTTGTGGTGCTTGGGGTACAGTGTTGCTACCACCAGGTGCCGTGCTAGCTTGTCCTGCAGGTAAAGATGTTGTGTTTGCAACTATGAAAGCAATTCCCATAGCAGCGTACATGTTGGCTTACATTTGCTGTATATACTACATTTGCTGTGTCAAATTCATCACTGCAGTAGCCAAATCTAAAGGTGGTGCAGGTAAGTTAGTTGGGTTGGCTTGGGTGTGCACATTCTGAGGTGCAGCACATTGAGTTCTAATATTTCCTTCCTGTCCTTGCTGACCTTCATTGTCATTAGTCTCCATAGGTGGTGAAGATGGGTTTGCATTCTATCTTCTTTTACTTACTCTGTGTCTAGCCATTTAAACACTTGGTTGAAAGGTACTCGGAAAGGTTGTACATGTGAGACAAGATATGACGGTAGTATTGGGTAAGTCTCAATATGGAAGGCGAGAGAAAAACAAAATCAATAGGCAAAAATTTGAATAGAATCAAAATGCAGACAACAATCAGTCATACGATCGATGGCCTACGGTCGCATGTTGTGCGACCTTAGGTGCGATCTTCAAAATCTTGAAAACTTACTGAGACCCTATGGTTGATCATACGATTGATGGTTTTGGTTGAATTGTGTGACCGTATGATTCAAGATCAGGTTTTTAAACTTGTTTTTCGAAATTTTTCCCTCTCATTCTCCTTCTTCCTCCTAAGGTCTCTACTCAACTCGCTACCAGTGAGTTGCTACAGTGTCAACCATACGAACTTAGTGATTTTTCCATCGATTAACATCCATCACTCCATTCCTTGAGGTATGTTCTCTATTTTTCTCCATTTCTGAGGTTTCATACCTAGGGTTTTTGCTATTTGTAGGGTTTTCTTCTAATTAATATTTTTTTGACCGTAAAAATTTAATTCTTATTAGGGGCTTTTGCTATTGGCCACCCAATGGATGAAAAACTCAAGAAAATTTGAGTTTCATCGGTTAGTTTAGTAGAAACTTGAAAATTCTCATTTTTTTTACCTAAATTTAGGATTTTTCTCAATTGTCAAAATTTCTTCAAATTCAACCTACCTAGTTTAAATTTCTGATTGTATGAGCATTGCATGATGGTTTGGGACCTATGTAAGTCCTCTTGCCCAAATGTTTGGATGAAAAATGAGGCTTTTTCCAATTTACATCGTTATGTTGTCAATTTTTCAAATTTATCTAACTTGTTTTTTTTTTCTTCTATTGCAGTTATCGTGGTTCGCACTAAGGTTCCTCGAGTTAATGACCCACAACGCATTAGGTCGTTTGAAGCAGAGGTGTGATATCCTTGGTTTGACTGGAAGAAAGTGGTAGGGGGTCGGTGTGTGTACTTAGCCCATTTAGCTCTGTTTGATGTGGAAAGAGCGTTTGGTGATATGGGCTGGCTTCCAGTGATCTTGTACTTGGCTTGCACTCGCTCGGACTTGGTCAAGCGGTTCTACTGTCACCTACTGGTAGAGTTTGACTTAGAAGATGTTGACAAGGGTAGAGAGCTTTGGATCACCAGCTCCGTGAAAGGGCTTCAGATCTCTTTCAACTGTTAGGAGTTGGCTGATCTCCTAGGCATTTCCAACAATGGTCAATTGGTTTACTGTGCACCTAGGGAGCCATAGTTTTTTACTACACAGGTGCGTGCAGAAATAGATAATCAGATTCTTCGGGATGGTCGCTGGGAGATGAAAGTAGTCAAGTTACCTCCAGAGCCACGGGTCTACTGTAAGATTATCTAGCATAATCATATTCCCTAGGGTGGACACTACCAGATGGTCTCACAGCTGACTCAGTACCTGCGGTACTGTATCTGTACTAGGTAGCCTATCTGCCTCCCATAAATTATTCTTCGGACTATCCACAGAGCTACCTTTCCTGACTCGAGAGGTAACTTACCCTATGGGTGGCTGATCTCCACCTTGCTTGCTCATTTATAGGTGGACCTAGAGGATGAGAGGGTCCTTGAGGACACCTTCTCAGCTAACCTTGATTGGGAGGCCATTAGTAGGATGGGCATGAGAGAGATACAGATCATTGACGATAAGAGGAATGCTATGAGATGTCGTCTTATTCGGGTAGCATCAGCCGATGCAGACGTGCCAGCAACAGCAGTAGAGGTAGCAGCAGAGGCATACGAAGCTGATAATGGGAGGATGGTGATCGGTTGTACAAAGATGTGGATGCCAACCCTCCTCCATCACCACAGCTTTCTAATGGAGCTGGCCCTTCTAGGGCTTCTCATTCAGCTAGCCCTTCTTGCCCACCACCAGATGACATGATGGGGCTGTTACGTAATATTCGAGAGGCTCAACGGGTGACTGATTAGAGAGTAGGAAAGCTTCTAGATGCCCAGCACTCAATAAACCAGCAGTTAGCAGATCTGACAGCTAGTCTCAGAGCGACTCAGACTTAAGTGGCCTGGCTCGCGAGAGTATATGCTGAGGACTATGATAGAGATCGTAAGGCACCTCTTCCTCTGACACCTGCAGCTCCAGGATATCATTTATTTCTTTTTCCCTTTTATACTATAGAGCAACTGTCTGGATTATGGACTTTACACTGATTTGGATGTATATTTATCTTATTCCCATTTGGATATATATATATACATATACAAAATTAATTTCCCCTTTACATATGTGCATTATTCTCTTTCTTAGTTTATGTTTTATACAACACAGGTGCTTACGATGTGTTCTTATTATAGCTTTTAAACTTTATCCTAACTCAGTTCATGACTCATGTGAAAGTAGTTAGGTCAATGGGTAGAACCTGAGAAGCTCTGATACCAAGTTGTCACACCATAATTCTGGTATAACCAGAATGGTGTGATGAACAGCCAATAAACCAACGGTTCACCCGATCTCGTATAAGTCGTACCCACCATATCAAACCACCCACACATTCCACATTAATAATCAGAGGTAATAAATAAATATGGGAAAGTCTTACAGATAATGAACTGAGAGTCTAACAGTGATACATAAGTAATTAATCCAATTATCTCCAAACCACAAGACATAAAAATAAATAATCAATTTCATATCTGATGTTCAAATTATAACTAAATTTAAGCAAAAAACATTGGTTGCACTCGCATTATGAATCGTGTGCATCTTCTTCAGCTTCTATGTCCATCGCAGCAACATGTCTATACATTGGTGTATTCATATATTCTTCAACAGTAGGACCTGCATCATTAACTAAAAAATATTTGACAACGAAAGGGTGAGCACACATCCCGGCTCATTGAGCAAACAAAACAATGCAACAAACATAGGCATTCATTCAATTCATATCTTTGGTCTGGTTTATAAGTTTGCAATATGATATAGAAAGGTTTGGTGGCCGCCACACCTCTATACACGAGTGTGTAAATCTTCCCAATGGATCAAACACCAATGTCGCCACATGCACCCACCATGGAATAGAGATAGAGCTAAAGTATCCGAATCAAACACCGCCAACACTTCCCCTGATGCCTTACGCATACCAACACGTAAGCCCCTATTGGCGAGGGCACGCAAACTGGGCTCACAACTAATCAATCCTAATGCTAAATAGTGTATCCAAGGCCTCACCTCAACATCTCTCAATATGTCAATAGAGATAGAGCTAAGGCCCCCCGACAGAGTCAGGGACCACAGGGTCCAAGACCCCCTCCCCTGATGCCCTACGATGAAATTGTTCTAATAAGATAATGGTGATACGACGATGTTAGTGGAAAACTTGAGTAGAGATAGAGATAGAGTCTGGTGATGAGGTCGAAGACCACCATGTCACGTCCTCCCCCTGATGCTCCACTCGCATCCAACACATCAACCAGACACATACATTAACATGCCTATTTGAAGCATGATGATCATCATCAAATTATAAATACAGTATTAAATATGCATGAACAGTAATAGCAGGAATATTATATGACATGTGAGATGCACATCACAAGCATACTAGCATAAAATCAATCATGGCATTGGACTCAATAAAAATAAATAGTTTGTTATTAGCCAATTAGTTTAGGTCTTGTTCCCTCATCTGTTAGCAATACTCGATCTCCTTCCAAACCTTGAAATTCTCTTTGAACTGATTTAACAACCTTAAAGTTATATAAATTTAAGTTAGGGTTCATATGTGACATGTTACAGTAGTCAGAAATAGAAACAGAGCACTGATAGCTATCTGATTGGTCCTGTGGTCTCATACTGTATCGACTTTACTGCCTACGGTCGATACCCTATGGTTGCATATGGTGCGACCATAGCTGCGACCATATGGTTTCTGAAATCATCCCAAATGCCTATGGTCAATCCTCTAGTCATGCTGGTCATGCTATGGTCGACCGTAGCTGCGACCTTGAGATTTCTGGTTACAGACTACATGCAATTCGAGTTCTTCCTGCGTCAATTCTTTTGATCATCAATGAGGTTTTTTCTAATGTTATCCTATGGCCATCATTAGTAGTTTCTTATCAACCCCAATCATCAAATTCACTCCTCATGGTTCTCCTTGCGATTTTCTCAAGACAATCACATAGAGCATAATAGATTAATATTGCCTATTTTCCATAAAAGTCTTATTCCTTAGAGTTTACATCTCCAGAGATTCATTTCATACCTTTGCCTATGATAGAGAGCAAATCTCTTCTCAGAAAATTCCCCTCCTTAGCTTTTTCTTCTTTTCCTTCTCTTCCATGTCTTCCTTCTCTTATTCTAGGGTTTACTACTATTTTGAAATAGTGAAAAAGGGCTGAAGGACGTCCTTTATATGGAGGAAAACTCTCCATATAGAGTCTTCTTTCAATTAGGAACGCAATCCCTTAGTTTATGAAAGTATTCAAAACTCGGAGTCTGATCATACGGTCACATAAACCGTCGACCGTAGGGTCGAAACCATCGACCGTGGGGTTCTGGTTTGAGATTTTTGTTCCCTTCCTTATGGTCGACCATAACTACCCAAGTATGCGACCTTATGTGTGTTTTCTATGTTTTTAACTCGATTCTCATACCTGGTTTGTGATCTATCTTCAGACGCTCGGTCCATTTGGTCCAGGAATGATGGGGAGACGTGGCACGACACCGTTAGACCAAGTTAGTGGAGTATGGGTCTTACAACGTTATACCTGATTTTCAACACCTCTAAAATACGTAGGCAACTTAGAGGACCTCTCCAAGTAGGTACCATATCTTAGTATCCTTTGGTCCTCCATATCCATATCTGTACCCATATCTATATCCATATTCACTTCGATCCACATAGGTTATCTCTACATTCAATCTCAATCATCATCAAGCATAAACTTCAACATGAACAATGGAATCTAAGAAAGCTTAATCATCAACTACATCCATAAACCTTAATCACATTTTGTTCGAACTACGTTATGGACTTGATTTTCAGGATTGGGAAACATACACAATTTGAGATGTCTAGAACGTATCAGATTTAGTCCATCACCGAACCATCTTTGGTTTGGTACACTGTATATTAATTTTCTTGTTTATTTACTTTGAGAACATGTTTGGCCGAACCTAGGTTACAATAACTTAGCAACTTGGCATAGGATCCCCCATGAGCCCTAGTCATCATCCATTGACCATGAATAGTCAGAACAGAGTCTAAGGAATGTAGAATCACATATGAGGCCGTTTTTTGGATCGGGCAGCTTTGGGTGCCTAACACCTTCCCAAACTATACCTTGAACACTTACCTATTCTCTGATAGACCAAAGCCGATGTATATTGGGTCCAGTGAGTCAATAGAAGTCTTGTCTTCTGATGAGACTACATTTTTAGGTCCTAGACGTTAATCTAGGTGGCGACTCCAAATCATTTTGTTTTCCATCCATCAAAGATGGGTAAAAGAGGCCTCTTTATCCTCACATACCTTTACATCTACTAATGCTACACTAGTAAGAGGACATCTTAGGGCATTCCTCTCATCATCGCTAACCTGAACCTCTATCATCCTCATCCTATAGATGGCATCCCAATGAAGATAGGCAAAGAAGGTTTATTTATAGATCCTGTCATCCTTTAAATTCACCTGGAGGCAAGTAAGTAGAGTGGAGATCAACCGTCCATAAGGCAGGTTACCTCTTGAGTCAGACAAAGTAGCCCTATGCATAGTCTGGATAATAATGTTTGGCAGACAGACAGGCTACCTGGTGCATATATAATATACTAGGTACTGAGTCAACTGGGAGACCATGTCATAGTGACCACCCTGAGGAATCAGATCATGTTGAATGATCTTACAATATACCCGTGGCTCAGGACGTAGGTTGACGACCTTCATCTCCAAATGGTCATCATGAAGAATTTGATTGCATTTCTCTGCGCGCATAGAAGTGGATAGAAACTGTGGCTCCTTTGGTGAACAGTAAACCAATGGCCTATCATTGGAAATGCCCAGGAGATCATCCAACTCCTAACATTTGTAAGAGATAGGAACCCCTTTCATCCAACTCGTAATCCGAAGCGCTCTACCCTAGTCTATATCCTCTAGATCACCCTTGACCTGTAAGTGGCAATAGAAGTGCTTTACTAGGTCTGGAAAGGTGCAAGCCTCATACAAGATTATGGGTAGCCAACCCATATCACCAAATGCCCTCTCCACATCAAATATGGCTAAATGGGATAGGTTAACACACCGACCCCCTTCTACCTTTTTCTGCTGAAACCATGGATATTGAACCTCTGCTTCAATGGACTTGAGGCAACGCTGGTCATGAACTTGAGGAACCTCAGTGCGAATCATGATAACTGCAAGAAAAGAGAACAAGAAAAATAAGTTGGAGAAATTTGAAATTTGTGCAGCATAACGACATAAAATGGGAAAAAGCCTAGCTTCCACCCAAACATTTGTGCAGGAGGACTTACATGAAACATAACCCAAACTAAAATGAATAATCAATAGGAAATAACCATCAATTAAGGTAAAAAGTAAAGAAATTTTGAGATTTGGGAAAAACCCTAAAATTTAGGTCAAAAATGGAGAATTTCAATTGATAATCAAACCAACCGATGAAACTCTAATTTTCTTGAGAGCATTCTTCCGTTGGGTAGCCAATAGCAATAGCCCCAATAAAAATCAAATTTTTATGCTCAAGTAGATAGTAATTTGAAGAAAATCCTATATATGGCCAAAACCTATGTATGAAAACTTAAAAAGGAAGGAAAAGAAGATAACATACTTGGTGGGATGGAGTGAAGTTTGTTGATCGATGGAAAAATCACCAAGTTCGTACGATTGACCAGTATTAACTCAGTGGTGGCGAGCTGAGTTGAGACCATAGGAAGGAGAAATGAGAATGAGAGGGAAAATCTTGAAAAATAAGTTTAAAACCTGATTTTAAATTCGTACAGTCATAGAATTCGACCAAACAGTCGACTATACCATTTGACCGTACGATCAACCGTAGGGTCTAGGGAAGCTGGTAGGGTTCGTATGGTCAAAACCTATGGTCACGCTACGTGCGACCGTACCATACCGACCGTACAATTTATTCTTGGCCATTATTTATTAGAGTTCTTGCTTCATGAATTGTTACTTCTCTCTCCTTTCACTGTGGGACTAACAAAGTATTTCCATTCTATCTTGTCTCACATGTGTAGCCTTCCCAATACTATTCCACTTAAAAATTTAAATGGTTGGACAAAGATTAACAAGAAAAAGACATTGTACAAACCCACCTCCACCACCTACGAAGGTTAATGGCAATGAAGATTAAGAAGAGCAAAGAGGAGATGCTGGAAATCAAAATGTTGCACCTCAAGATGTTTGCACCCATGCCAACCTAACTAATCTACCAGCACCACCAACATATTTGGCTACTACAGTGATGAATTTGGCACAACAGGTGCAACAGATACAACAAATGCAAGCAAACATGCAGGCTGCTATGAGAATTGCTTCCCCAACTGCTACCATCACACCGATGCCTGTAGGGCATGCTAGTAGCATACCTGGGGTAGTAATACGGTGCCCCAAGTATTTGCCATGAACAGCGGAGTACCCCAAGCACTGCAAACACCAGTTGTTCAAGCACAAGTGCAGAATCTTAAAGCACCGCAAGGCCGATACAATCAAGGTAATTATTAGTACCAACCGACCATGTATGGAGCTTATGCACAGTATCAGCTTGATCACTCTAGACTGATCAAGTCTTTTCTAATGATAAAGCCAATGGAATTCACTGGTAAGCCATCGGATCATCTCGGATCCTCTTTGGCCAGCCCACTAGATGTACGAGATGGAATGAAACTTTATGATAATGACTGTCAAAGAAGAAGGGAAAGTATTCTGTGCCATATTTATGCTGAAAGGTGATGCACATCACTAGTGGAAGTCTACTCGGAGTTATCTGTTGACAATGCACACCTAATTAACTTGGGCTATCTTCAAAGAAGCCTTCTTCGAGAAGTATTTTTCCAAGAGTTTTAGAGATCGGATGGAGAAAGAATTTTTAGTCAATATCAAGGGCTTTCTAAGCGATCGGGACTATACCCATTAAACTTTCCATTTCAAGCTCGACTTGTAGCGAGACTCAACATTAGATCCTGCGAGCTTCATCTATGAAGAAAATCCTGTAGCAATCGTAGGGTCAACAGTACCGGTGCGCTTTGAGCTACCAGAACAAGGCGCTGTAAGCGCTTGAGATTTTCCTTCACGGACCATGGCAACTCTCGTTAGCTCTACTTGGGCTTAGCTCGATTCGAAATAGGGATTTTCTCTAGCCCCATCGACGAATCAGTAGCGTTATGAAGAGCTATTCTTGTTTTCTCCCTCCAGCATGCAAGAAGAAGATACCAAAATCCAGAGGTTCATCATGGGACTTAGGGGAAGCATCTGAGAGCATGTGTTAGGGATAGAAAGAAAATATACAATGAAGTTGTGCAGATAGCATCAATTTTGGAGTCCTGCCAAAGGGAGAGCTACTTTGCTCAAAATAAGGGTATCAAGAGGCCTAATGGAAACTCATTAGAGGGAACTCCAAATCTTTTAAATCTAGTTACACTCAAGGCTTCAATGCTGCATCTAAGACTACTCCAACAGCTCAACCGCAACTGATGCAAGCTAATGCTAGAGTCAAATGCTCTAATTATGATCAAATAGGACATTATTCAAGAGATTACCTTAAGCCAAGGAAGCAGCTACAACAAGGAAAGGTTTATGCTATTACTTCTAAAGATGCTGCCACATCGCCGGATGTAGTCGTAGGTATCGTACATATTAATGGCATATATGCCAGAGTACTCTTTGACTCTAGGACCACTCATTCTCTTATATCAGTGTCATTTGGGAAGAAGCTAGATATACCCCTCAAACCCTTAGACTATAAACTACTCGTACAATTACCTATGGGATTAGAAGAAGAATTAAACGAAGGTTATGGACCATGTCTAGTTCTTATAAATGGACGAAGTATAGACACCAACCTAGTGCAACTTGAGATGGCAGACTTTGACGTCATCCTAAGGATAGACTGGTTATCCCAGCATTCCGTGAGTTTGCTTCGTGCTGAGAAGAAGATATCATTTAAAGACAAGGAAGGCGTCGAGTTTGGTTTTGCTGGAACCAAACTTCTCTGTAAATAGAAACTCATCCTCTTTGCATTAAAGGCTTGAAGATGCCCTGAGAAGGATGGAGTTGGATACCTGGTGTCTGTTGTGGATCTTACCAAAGAATCCCCACAAATGGAAGATATAGAGGTTGTACGAGATTTTCCAGATGTGTTACCCAAATATTTACTAGGATTGCCACCTGATCGAGCAACAGAGTTCGTTATATACCTTTTAGCCGGAGCCGCACCAATATCTAAGGCACCATACTGAATGGCTCCTACTGAACTTAAGGAACTGAAGGTATAGTTACAAGAGCTGTTGGATAAGGATTATATTCAACCCAGTATATTACCATGGGATGTGCCAGTGCTATTCATGATGAAGAAGGACGATATTGTTTGACTCTATATAGATTACCATGAATTAAATGAGCTCACGATCAAGAACAGGTATCTGTTGCCTATAATTGATGACTTATTTGATTAATTGCAAGGTGCCAAAGTACTCTCCAAATTTGATCTTTAGTCAGAATATCTTCAGTTGAAGATCAAGGAAGGTGATATTTCGAAGACAGCATTCAGAACAAGATATGGACATTTTGAATTCCTAGTTATGTCCTTTGGGATGATGAACGCACCCGTAATTTTCATGGAACTCATGAATCAAGTTTTTCACGATATGCTGGATACATCTGTCATTATATTCATTAATGACATCATAGTCTACTCCAAGGACAGAGAAACTCATATCACATATCTTAAAACCGCTCTACAAAGACTAAGAATAGAAAAACATTATGTTAAATTTACTAAGTGTGTGTTCTAACTAAATGAAGTTGCTTTCTTAGGCCATGTTGTATCTACTGAAGGAATTAAAGTGGATCGTAACAAGATTGAAGTTATTGTGAAATGTGAAGCACCTAAGAATGTTCCAAAAATTAAAAGTTTCTTAGGTTTGGCTGGGTATTATTTACGATTCGTGGAAGATTACTCCAAAATCACCATACCTCTCACCCGTCTGACCAAGAAAGGAGAAAATTTTATTTGGACCAATAAATGTGAGGAGTATTTCTAAACACTGAAGGCAGGACTGATATCAGCTCCCATCTTGACCATACCAGCACCAGGAAAACCATTTATTTTGTACACTGATGTATCTGGGTTATGTTTGGGATGTATGCTCATGCAAGGAAAGCAAGTAATTGCGTATGCTTCTAGACAATTAAAGACACATGAGAAAAATTACCCAACCAATGACTTGGAATTAGCCGTAGTGGTACATGCTATCAAGATATGGAGACATTATTTGTATGGACAGAAATTCTAGATTAAATTTGATCATAAGAGTCTCATTTATCTTTTCAATCAGAAGGAGTTGGCCATGAAACAAAGAAGGTGGCTGGAGTTGTTAAAGGATTACGATTGAGTATCATCTAGGGAAGGCTAATGTGGTTGCTGATGTATTAAGCAGAAAGGCAATGACAAAATCTCATGAAGAAGCTAGCACAAAAGCTGCAATGTGCGACATAGGAAGAGGATTCAGTTACGGCAATGAATAGTTCGTGATTGATAAACCGAGTGAAATCACAATTTCATACGATTGACCTATAGTAACTCAGTGGTGGCGAGTTGAGTTGAGACCGTAGGAATGAGAAATGAGAATGAGAGGGAAAATCTTGAAAAACAGGTTTAAAACATGATTTTAAATTCGAACGGTCACACAATTCGACCAAACAGTCGACTATAACATTTGACCATACGATCGACTGTAGGGTCTAAGGAAGCTGGCATGGTTCGTATGGTTAAAACCTATGGTCACGCTATGTGTGACCATACCATACCGACCGTATGGTTTATTATTGGCTATTATTGATTAGAGTTATTGCTTCATGAATTATTTCTTCTCTCTCTCCTTTCATTGTGGGACTAACAAAGTATTTCCATTTTATCTTGTTTCACATGTGTAGCCTTCCCAATACTATTCCACCTAAGAATTTAAATGGTCAGGCAAAGATTAACTAGAAAAAGACAGCGTACAAACCCACCTCTACCACCTACGGAGGTTAATGACAATGAAGATTAAGATGAGAAAAGAGGAGATGCTGGAAATCAAAATGTTGCGCCTCAGGATGTTTACACCCAAGCCAACCCAACTAATTTACTAGCACCACCAACATATTTGGCTACTACAGTGATGAATTTGGCACAGCTAGTGCAACAGATACAACAAATGCAAGCAAACATGCAGGCTGCTATGGGAATTTTCCCCAGCTACTACCATCACACCGATGCCTGGAGGGCAAGCTTGTAGCATACCTGGGGGTAGTAATTCAGTGCCCCAAGCATCTATTATGAACAATGCAGTACCCCAAGCACTGCAAACACCAGTTATACAAGCTCAAGTGCAGAATCCTAAAGCACCACAAAGCCGGTACAATAAAGGTAATTATCAGTACCAACCGCCCATGTATGGAGCTTATGCACATTGTTAGCTTGATCACTCCTGACTGATCGAATGTTTTCTAAGGATAAAGCCAAGGGAATTCACTGGTAAGACGTTGGATCCTCTCGGAGCCACTTTGGCCAGCCCACTAGATCGACGAGATGGAATAAAACTTTATGGTGATGACTGTCAATGAAGAAGAGAAAGTATTATTTGCCACATTTATGCTGAAAGGTGATGCATCACTGCTCGAAGTTCACTCGGAGTTATCCTTTGACAAAGCATACCTAATTAACTTGGGCTATCTCCAAAGAAGCCTTCTTCGAGAAGTATTTTCCCAAGAGTTTCAAAGATCAGATGGAGAAAGAATTTTTTAGTCTATATCAAGGACAAATGTCTATAGACGCTTATTAGCAGCATTATGAAGAGCTATTCTTCCTTGCTCCCTCCAGCATGTAAGAGGAAGATACTGAAATCTAATGGTTCCTCATGGGACTTAAGGGAAGCATCCAAGAGCATGTTTTGGGGCTAAAAAAGAAAATATACAATGAAGTTGTGTAGATAGCACCAATTTTTGAGTCCAGCCAAAGGGAGATCTACTTTGCTCAAAATACAGGTATCAAGAGGCCTAATGTAAACTCATTCAATAGAGGGAACTCCAAGACATTTAAATCATTTTATACTTAAGGCTTCAATGCCGTATCTAAGACTACTCCAACATCTCAATCACAACTAATGCAAGCTAATGCTAGAGTCAAATGCTTTAATTATGATCAAATAGGATATTATTCAAGAGATTACCCTAAGCCAAGGAAGCAGCTACAACAAGGAAAGGTTTATGTTGTTACTTCTGAGGATGGTGCCACATCGCCTGATGTAATCACATGTGTTGTACATATTAATGGCATATCCGCCAGAGTACTTTTTAACTCTAGGGCCACTCATTCTTTTATATCGATGTCATTTGGGAAGAAGCTAGATATACCCCTTAAACCCTTAGACTAGAAGCTACTCATATGATTACCTATGGGATTAGAAGCAGAATTAAACCAAGGTTATGGACCTCATCCTGTTCTTATAAATGGATGAAGTTTAGACACCTACTTGGTGCAACTTGAGATGGTAGACTTCGACGTCATCATAATGATAGACTGGTTATCCCAACATTCTGTGAGTTTGCTTTGTGCTGAGAAGAAGATATCATTTAAAGACAAGGAAGGCGCAGAGTTTGGTTTTGTTGGAACCAAACTTCTCTGTAAATAAAAACTCATCCTCTCTACATTAAAGGCTAGAAGATTCCTTTGAGAAGGGTGGAGTTGGATACCTAGTGTTTGTTGTGGATCTTACCAAAGAAGCACCACAAATGGAAGATATAGAGGTTGTACGAGATTTTCCAGATGTGTTCCCTAAAAATTTACCTGGATTTCCACCAGATCGAGCAATAGAGTTCATTATAGACCTTTTAGCCTGAGCCGCACCAGTATCTAAGGCACCATATTGAATGGCTCCTACTGAACTTAAGGAACTGAAGGTATAGTTACAAGAGCTGCTGGACAAGGTTTATATTTGACCCAGTATATTACCATGGGGAGTGCCAGTGCTATTCGTGAAGAAGAAGGACGGTATCGTTTGATTCTGTATAGATTACCAGGAATTAAACGAGCTCACGATCAAGAATAGGTATCTGTTGCCTATAATTAATGACTTATTCGATCAATTGCAAGGTGCCAATGTATTCTCCAAAATTGATCTCCGATCAGGATATCATGAGTTGAAGAATGAGGAAGGTAATATTTCAAAGACAGCATTCAGAACAAGATATGGATAATTTGAATTCCTAGTTATGTCTTTTGGGTTGACGAACACCCTCGTAATTTTTATGGAACTCATGAATTGGGTTTTTCATGCTATGCAGGATACATCTATCATTGTATTTATTGATGACTTCCTAGTCTATTCCAAAGACAAAGAAACTCACATCACAAATCTTAAAACCGCTCTGCAACAACTAAGAACAAAAAAGCTTTATGTAAAATTTACTTAGTGTTTGTTCTGACTAATTGAAGTCACTTTCTTAGGCCATGTGGTATCGAATGAAGGAATTAAAGTGGATCCTAGCAAGATTGAAGCTATTGTGAAATGGGAAGCACCTAAGAATGTTATACAAATTAGAAGTTTCTTAGGTTTGGTTAGGTATTATCTACAATTGTTAGAAGATTACTCCAAGATCACCATACCTCTCACCAGTCTAACCAAGAAAGGAGAAAATTTTATTTTGATTGATAAATGAAGAGGAGTATTTCCAAACACTGAAGGCAGGACTGATATCAGCTCCCATCTTGACCATACCGGTACCAAGAGAACCATTTATTTTGTACACCAATGTATCTGGGTTAGGTTTGGGATGTGTGCTCATGCAAGGAAAGCAAGTAATTGCATATGCTTCCAGACAATTAAAGACACATGAGAAAAATTACCCAACCCATAACTTGGAATTAGCCGTAGTGGTACATGCTATGAAGATATGGAGACATTTTTTATATGGAAAGAAATTCTAGATTAAATCAGATCATAAGAGTCTCACTTATCTTTTCAATCAGAAGGAGTTGACCATGAGACAAAGAATGTGGCTGGAGTTGCTAAAGGATTGCAATTAAGTATCATCCAAGGAAGTCTAATGTGGTTGCTGATGTGTTAAGCAGAAAGGCAATGATAAAATCTCAAAAAGAAGCTAGCATAAAAGCTGCAATGTGTGACACAGGAAGAGGATTCACTTGTGGCAATAGATAGTTCGTGATTGATAAACCAAGTGAATCAACCGATCTAGGGTACATCCATCGATTTTTAAACATATTTACGACATTAAAGATTGTACCCGATCTGATAGATGAAGTAAGGGCAGCTATTCAATCAGACCCCTATTTGAGAATAGTGCAAAAAGACCTTGAAAAATGTAAGACTATTCCTGACTTCACTCTGGACCTTGAAAAGGTACTAAGAAACAAAGGGAGAGTGTGTGTACCTGAGAGTGAAAATATAGATATCAGAAATAGATTAATTAACGAAGCGCACACTACTACTTTCGGTACATCTTGGAAGCACAAAAAATGTATCATGATCTGAAGAAAGTTTATTGGTGGAGGAAAATGAAAGCAGATATAGCTAAATATGTGTCTCAAAGCCTGAATTATCAGTGAGTAAAGGCTGAATGGCAATGACATACAGGATTGCTACAGCCACTACCTCAACCAGCTTGGAAATGGGACTGCATTATTATGAACTTCATCGTGGGACTACCATTGACTCCCAGTGTAGTCGACGCAGTCTGGATAATTAAAGACTGTTAGACTAAGACAGCCCATTTCGTAGCTATATGATGTCAGTATACCCTAGAGAGGTTAGCTAAGTTGTATGTGAATAATATTGTCAGATTACATGGGGTACCAGAAAGCATTGTGTGTGATAGAGACAATGCTTTACCTCTAAGTCTTGAGAAGGATTATATAAAACTATGGGTACAACATTGAAATTTAGTACAACATTCTTCCTTCAGACCGATGGATAGTCGTAGCATACCATTCAGATCTTAGAAGACATGCTCCGAGCTTGTGTGATTGATTTCAAAGGATCATGGAATGAGAAAACCATTGATTGAGTTTGCATATAACAATAGCTATCAGGCTACTATACAGATGTCACCCTATAAAGCATTGTATGGGAGGAAAAGTCAAACTCCTTTATTTTGGAATGAAGTTGGAGAACGGAGAATGGTGGGAGAAGAATTTGTCGAGGAGACTTGTTGAGTAGTGGACATCATCAAGCAAAGGGTCCGAACAGCTCAGAACTGTCATAAGCAATATGTAGATAATCGACGTCGAGATCATGAATTCACCGCCGGTGATAAGGTATTTTTGAAGATATCTCCTATGCGTGGTCTAAAACGATTTGGACAGGAGGGAAAGCTATGTCTTAGATATATTAGACCTTACGAAATTCTTGCAAGGAGTGGAAAGGTAGCGTATCAGTTAGCACTATCACCATCGCTATCTAGTGTACATGATGTATTCCATGTTTCACAACTGAAGAAGTACGTCAGAGACCCAACACACGTATTAACAACTGATGCACCAGATTTAACTGAAGATTTGACGTTTGAAGTGGTACCTTTTGAAATCACTAGTCGGAAGGTACAACGTCTTCGCAACCGCGACATTTATTATGTTAAGGTTACTTGGAGAAGCAAAGATGTAGAAGAAATCACATGGGGAGAAGAGAACACTATGCAAAAGCAATATCCTCACCTGTTCGACTCGAAAGGTATTTGTAAATTTTAAAGATGAAATTTATGTAAGGGGGGAATTATAAGACTTGCACTCTACTAACCCAATCTAACCATGTTGTACCAGGTCTTCCCATCATTATTGAATCAAGTGGACCGACCGTGTGAAGATGGACTACAAGACCAGGAATGAGAATCGATTAAAAAACACTTAGAATCAAGTATATGGTCGACTACCTGGGTAGGTATGGTCGACCATACGGTATGAAATAAAGACCAAACAAATAGTGACCATACGATATTGTTTTTGAGCATATGTTAATGGATTATGCGATCGTACCATCCAACCGTACAACTCCAAAACCAGACTCCGAGTTGTAAACTTTCCAAATTAATGGGGAAATCTCTTTCTTAATATTGGAGAACTCTACATAGAAGGTTTCTCTCTACATAAAGGACGTCTCTCAACCCTTTTTCACTCTTTCGGAACATTAGCAAACCCTAGAGGAAGAGAAGGAAGAGAAGGAGAAGGAGAAAAAACTAAGGAAAATGCTGAGAGAAGAGTTCTACTGATTCCCTGAAACAAGTAAGGTATGAACCTTATCTCTGAAGCCTTAAAACATCAAGAGTTGGAATTTCTAATGTAAATTATAATACCAAACCCAAAGTACGGATTTAGCTATGGAATTTTCTTAGCAAATCTCAAATGGGAGACCATAGATAATGGATTGGAGTAATCAGTTGATTAAACAAAGAGAATGGACCTTAAAATGATCATTTGGAAGGACCCTACTGAGGAGCCAAGGGGAAGAATTCGGATTGAAAGTGGTTTCTGGATCAAACAAGCATATGCTCGCAGCTACGGTTAACCATAGATCGACCATATGGTGACCATACTATCGACCATAGCTATTCGGGAAGAATTTAGGAAACGTATTGTCATAGAGTATGGTATTGTAAGCACCCCATTTTTGTCATTTCTAATTGAACAAAGTCCTACTGGTGTGTGGACAACAAAGGAAGAGAGATGAGTAAAAATTTAAGTTTTGACTACGACCTCGAGGTAGTTTTTGGTGGGTCCTACAACAAGGTCACAGGCTGTAATCTGCAAGGATACATAGGTCATGGAATTATATTCGAAATGAGACCAGAATTGCTCATTTTTTATATCAAGTGAAGAAGATATGGACATTTTAGTTAGATGATACGTACAAGGGAGGTTCCTGATATTATCATAAGTAATCCCAGGGGGCTTTCATTCAAATTATTGTAAGTTGAATTGTTTGAATTTCAAATCATCATATCTTGATCATCCGACATCCGAATCATATGGTTTAAGTACCAATGTTCCTTAATTTTAGTCCTTTTCAAAATGGACGTGAAGAATCCCTGGTAGAGGCCATCAGTGGGTCCCATGCAAGCTTTCATGCAAAATTATCGATAGAACTTCAACTCTTCATATCATGGCTGTTCTACGTCCGCTTCAGATGATTCAAAGTCCATTACTCCTCATTTTTTGTGTTCTGTAAAGTGGACGTGAAAAATATGGGACAGAGATCTCTGGAGGGGCCCATGCAAAATTACATATTAAAATGGCCATTTAATCTTTGAAAATTCATATTTTGGTCACCCCACATCCAATTCATTTAATTCTAATTTCATTATTTCTCATTTTTAGTGCTCTACCAAGTGGACATGAAGGATTTTAGGTAGAGGTCTCCAAAGCATCCCATGTAGAGTTGTTAGCTGAATTATCATAAAATAGCTTGTTTAAACTTCAGAAATTCATAAGTTGGCCAATTTATTTTGAAATGAGGTAATTCAAACTCCAGTATTATTCATTTTTAGTGTTCTACAAAATGAACGTGGAAAGATTGGGGTAGAGGTTGGCGGAAAATTCCATGCGGAATGGCAGTGGAAATGTCCTATGAAATGATAGAGGGAGAAAAAAATCAATTTTTTGGCTTAACCTAGCTCAACCCAGCTCAACCCAGCTTAGTACAACTCAAACAAGTCCAAACCAAATCAATTAAGTCCAACTATGTACATGTGTGTCATATATATTGTTTATAAAATATTACGTCTATGTATATTAGTGTAATATATGATGGGATATAAATATAAAATAATGAAAAATAATAAAAAAGAAAGAAAGAGAAAGAGATAAGGGACGTGAGAGAGAGAGAGATTGAAAGGAAAAATGGAAAGAAAGAGAAAGAGGAGAAGACGTGAGAGAGAGGGGTTTTTCAGTTGAGATTGAGAGAGAGATTGAGGAAAAAAAAGAAAGAAAGAGAAAGAGAGAAGAGACGTGAGAGAGAGAAAGATTGAAAAGAAAAAAAGGAAAGAAAGAGAAAGAGAGAAGAGACGTGAGGGAGAGAGAGAGAAGAGGAGAGAAAAGGAAGGAAGGAGAAGAAGGAAGAGACGTGAGAGGAGAGGAAATCCGACGTGAGGGAGAGAGAGGAGAAGAGAGAAAAGGAAAGAAGAGAAGAAAATGAAAAAAAAAAAAGAAAAGAAAGAAATGAAAAGAAGAAGAGAATCTGAGAGAGAGATTGAGAATAAGAAAAGGAAAAATGAGAAGGAGAGCAGAGACGTGAGTGAGAGGAAAGTTCTTCTATTTTGGAAAGAGAAATCCAAGAGAGAGATTAAGAAGAAAAAAGGAAAGATTGAAAAGAGAGAAACGACGCGAAGATGAGCGATTTTTCTATTTTTGAGAGAGAGAGATCGATATTAAAAAGGAGAAAAGGTGAGGATAAAAGGAGGGAAGGGACGTCAGGATTGGAGGATTTTTTTATTTTTGAGGGAGACAGAGATCGATATTGAGGAGGGAAGGAGAGACGTGAGTGAGAGAGAGAGTTTTTTTCTATTCTTTTTGGTTAAGATTGATATTGTGATTGAGAAGGAGAGAAGGAGAGGCGTCCAGAGAGAGAGGAAGAAGAGGATCGAGATCGAGAGAAGAAGAAGAAGAAAAACACGAAGAAGAAAAAGGAGAAAGAGCACAAGGTAAGATCTTACCTACTATCCTTTGCAAGCACACGATCTGTCTTACCCATAAGCGAACCTGTGGTGGTGTTGTACTGGTTTAGTTTAGTTCATTTTTTATTATTTTTGTTTATTTATTTTGACATATAAATTCGTTTGTATATATATTCTTCGTTAGTTTAGTTATATTTTTTTTAGTTTAGTTTTGTGTTATATTTTAGTTTGGTTGTATGAATATTATATTAAATCTTAGTTGTTTTGTTTTTGATATCTTAGTATAGCTATCCAATACAATATTATCTTAGTTTTGTGGTTGTAGAGTATATGTATATGTTTTTTAAAAAAATTATTTTTTTATGTACATTACATTTTATTATTACATGTATATTTACATGCATTATTTTATTATTTATCTTCCATGTCTTAATTTTTTTTATTATTCTTCATGTACATTATTTTATTTATTATCACATGTATATTATTTATTTTGCATGTACGTTATTTTTTTTACTATTACATATATATTTTTCATGTTTATTTTGCATCCTTATCCTAACTTTGTGTATATATTATATTATATTATTTTTTACATGTATATTATTTATATTTATTTTTCATGTATGTTATTTTTAAATATTATGTTATTGTTATTTTTTTATGTACATTATTTTTTTATTTATCTTTGACATGCATATTTTATTTATTATTACATCTATGTTGTTTTTTTATCTGAACATTATTTTTATTATCAAATGTATATTGTTTTCATATTTATTTTCATCCTTACTTTGCTTGTATATTATATTATTTTGACATGTGTATATATATTTATCTTTGAGTGTATGTTATTTATGTCTATTTTTCCATGAATAAATATTATATTATTGTTATTTTTACACGTATATTATTTTCTTATATATTTTTTACATGCATGTTTCGAGAATTGCACATTGCTATGTTGGATTTTCGTTGCCATGTTTGGATGATCACTGCTATATTCGGATTGCTCAATTGCCATGTTTGGATTGTTGACATGATCATTACTATATTTGGATAAGCACTGTTACCTGCAATATTGATTTTCACATGCTTTGCTTGATTCTTACATGTTTGGTTTGATTCTTACATACTTTGCTTGATTTTCACATGCTTTGCTTGATTCTTACATGTTTTGCTTGATTTTCACATGGTTTGCTTCATTCTTACATGCTTTGATTGATTCTTACATGCTTTGCTTGATTTTCACATGCTTTTCTTGATTCTTATAAGCTTTGATTGATTTTTACATGCTTTGCTTGATTTTCACATGCTTTGCATGATTCTTACATGCTTTGATTGATTTTTCCACGCTTTGCTTGATTCTCACATCCTTTGCTTGATTCTCACATGCCAATTGGATGCACACTCTGACTATTATATTTGGAATGTTTTTACTTGTCATATTGGATGTACATTTTGATTATTATATTTGGAATTATACCATTGCTATATTTGGAATGCTACCACTGCTATTGTTGGAATATTTTCACTTGCCATATTTGTCTTGGAAAGAGATAACTGGGAAAAATAATAATTTGAGTAGGAAACCCAAAAAAATAGAAAGAACACAGCAATTAGGGTAGGAAACCCTAAAAAATAGAAAGAACACAGCACTTAGGGTAGGAAACCCTAAAAAATGAAAAGAGCACAACAATTAGGGTCGAAAACCCTAAAAAACGAAAAGAACACAGCAATTAGGGTAAGAAATCCTAAAAAATAAAAAGAACACGGCAATTAGGGTAGGAAACCCTAAAAAATAGAATGAGCACAACAATTAGGGTAGGAAACCCTAAAAATTGGAGTGAGCATAGCAATTAGGGAAAGTGAAATCTAAAATGGAAAAAATAATAATTAGGGTAGGAAATCCTAAAATAGAAAGAACACATTGATTAGGGACAGTGAAACCCAAAAAATGGAGAGAACCATTAGGGAAAGATAAACCCTAGAATGAAAAGAACAATTAGGGCATGAAACCCAAAAAAATTAAAAATCATAGCAAAAGGGATAGGAAACCCTAGAAACCTAAAAATGGAAACAACAAAAATGATAGGAGTTTAGGTCTCATCCCTAGATCCTATTGACCAAAAATGGTAGGAGTTTAGGTCTCATCCCTAAATCCTATTAACATAAATCTGAATGGAAGGATTTTAGGTCTCATCCCTAAATCCTATTGACAAAAATAGAAAGAATTTGATACGCATTCCAAATTTGAATGATAGGAATGTAGGTCTCATCCCAAGATCCTATTGACAAAAATGGTAGGAATTAGGTACACATTCCAAATCCGACTCTCACAAGCTTTCGAACTACGTCGTACCTGATTTCTAGGGCAAACCCTAGAATACCTTGGCAATTTGGGAGTCCCAAATATGGTACAAAACCACCCATCAACCATCCATTCAGCGTAAACTTCAACTTGAACAAAAACTCTAATTGAAGCACATGCATAAATCATTTCAATAATCTTTAATCACCAAATCCATTTCGAACTACGTTTTGGAGTTGATTTCTGGGATCAGAATACGTAGGCAATTAGAGATGTCTTACACGTCTTAGATTCAGTCCAATATCGAACCATATTTGGTCCGGTTCACTGTATAGTACTGTACTCATTGCTTGTTTATTTTCTTTAAAACATGATTGGCTGAACCATAGGTTAGAATAACTTAGAAACTTGATTTAGGACATCCCCCATTTAACCCTAGTCACATCCAATTGACCAAGCACAGTCAAAATTAGAGTTTAAGGAATGTTTAGGAGGCCGATATTGATCGGACGGTTTGGGTGCCTAACACCTTCCCATAACCGTACCCTAAATACTTACCCGATCTCTTGCAGACCAAAGAACTGATACATTGGGTTATGAGTCAATAGAAATATCACCTTAGGGTGAGGCTACATATTTAGAGGTCCTAAACCTTAATCTAGGTGGTTACTCCAACAGGACATTGGTCTTCATTGATACGGATGAATTTTATTCCAACGAGGAGGATCATCATTTCTCGTTGTCCTTACAGTGGAGACTCCACTGGGGATTAATATTTAGACTCCTAGGATACTTTCCTTATATTGATTGCTTGACATTTGATGGTAGATCTAGGGTACAATATTTATTGTTTATACATATTGCTTTGGGGGGTATGGGTTCAGTCCCACATTCGTGCGAGTAGCCGAACCAAGTCTCATGCATATGGGGCAGCCCTTTAAGTGAAATACACAACCTTGGCCTATACTTTGTGAGATCACGACAGGAGAGCAGCCTCTGACGAGCGTTTCTCAGATCCACCCCAGAATGCGTTATGCTACTCCACGTCGTTTGATTCTCGTATCATAGTATATAAAGGGATTGGGGGCCCATTATTCATCGTGCATTAGGTAATAGGTTACCCCGTCCTCGTCAAGGTGGCATTTTCTGTCCTAACCCAGTTTGAGCGAGATGTATGTTATTTTTGGTCTATCCCTGAACTAACATGGTAAAACCAGTTCAATTACAATCTCCATGCCCGTAATATCGAAGTTTTGCCCGTTTTTACTCTCGATTCGTTGACATGTTTGATCTCACAGGATGAGCATCTTGAACTCTCACTTGTTGGGAGTGGGAGGATTGTATAAACCTGTTCCATGTCGTAGTGGACAGCCATTGTACACTCTTTATCAACAAGCTCAATGCATCGGATCTATCATTGTTAACACATCGGTTTCAAAAACGGTTGGAAATTCCCTGTCACGGCATAGGTACCATGATTGAGCGATCATTTGTCATTTTGTTCATTCATGAACCGCTTTTGCTAACCATCCAATATGAACGTTACAAATAAGTACATCCATTTTAATTTCTTTGAATTTGATGAACTAAGTGGTCGGATCTTGCTGTCTAATGAACCATTTGGGTCATGAGGCCCAAAACCAATCACAGGGTCCGTCAAAACAATTAAATTGACTTGGATAATATTTATTCAATGGATTTCATAAGGGAGCTAACATTTGTATTGGTCGAGTCAGCTTGTGTGTGCATGTAAACCTTTACGTGTCCAGTCATTTCCAAATCCTAATCTGTTGATCTATTCCAATACCAGGGGACTGTCGAGCCAATCTGCAAGAATTGCTACCCTTTTTGGGTAAGAGATCCTATCACTAATAGGCTGTCTAGAGTACCTATCACTAAATCGATCGGGCCTATTCTTGAAAAATCAATTGAACCTATGGCTAACCGTGTTCAAGATTAAAATTAATTAGAGGACTGAGTGACCAAGATAGAGGATACTGTAAGTGAGATGGCTGTCATGCTGCGGACTGTGCATAAGTTACTAATGGGAAAGGAGGACACACCCTCTGCAGCAAAGGAATATTCCCCTAGCAGGAATAATCCGATTGTGTTCTCAAATCCCACTTTTGAAGAAAAGGGAGAGGTTGTCTGCAAGCAACCGTCGATCATCTAGAAGGCTCCTTCAATCAAGAAGCCGAAGGAATCTGAAGATCCATATGGGAATCAATTAAGTCATGTAGAACATATACTGAGGGGTCTGAAGGCCGTAAAAAGCCAGATCATTTATTCAGAAGGACTGTGTTTCTTCCCAGATGCCAAACTGCCACCGAAATTTAAATGGACTACTGAAAAATTTAACGGGCCAAGGGACCCCAAGACACATCTGAGATGACTCACAGGACTATTAAGGCAAGGGCATGGGTTTATTGATGAACAACTAGGGCTGGCATTCTAACTATTATTAATTGGAGGGGCACATAGATGGCTAATGAATCTGAATCCCTCACAAGTCCACTCTTGGACCGATATCACTAAAGCCTTCACTAATCATTACTCTTATAATACTGAGATCGAGACTCATAGGAGGAAATTAGAGACCATGGTGCAAAATTCTGATAAAGGCTTCACAGAATACTTGACCAGATATAGGAAAGTGGCTGCACAACTTTGGGATCGACCGTTAGAGAGAGACCAGATCCAAATGATGATGAAGGGGCTCAATAAAGCATACAAAACATATATATTTGGACAGGCTATCCTCACATTCGAAGGGTTGGTCA
Organism: Protea cynaroides; assembly: GCA_028583415.1. Taxonomy (NCBI): domain Eukaryota; kingdom Viridiplantae; phylum Streptophyta; class Magnoliopsida; order Proteales; family Proteaceae; genus Protea; species Protea cynaroides. The sequence goes on along the minus strand of CM053270.1, from coordinate 32,402,064 downwards.
TCGCGGGACAACAAGTAGAAGATGCCATTAACTATGGAGATGAACTCCCAATGAAGAGGGAAAAGTCAGAGGTAGGTCCAAGCAGGAGATCCTATCAACCCAAGTACAACAATGCCCATGCTCACAAAGAAGTGGCAATTACGAATACAGTTGTTGCACCGGCACCAAGTAACTATGTTCCACCAGCTCCACGACAAAGGCCCTTGAGGTTGTATACAGAGTTATCATTACCAAGGGAGGTGTTAATGGAAAGATTGATGAGGGTTGGAAAATTAAAGCCACCACCACCCATGAATGTGCCAAACCCACCACCAGCCTCTTATCGTGCGGAGAAATTCTATAAGTTCCATAATCAAGCAGATCATGATACGGAATACTGTTGGAACCTCAAAATGCCATACAAGACCTAATTGATTCAGGGGCATTCAAAGTACAACGAAGAACCAATCAGACATCAATCAACAATAACCCACTCCCATATCACAATGTGAATTTCATAGAATGGGAGATGCCGGAGTCCAAGGAAAAGGTTTGGGAGAGCGAAGTTGCATGATAGGTGACAATTTGGATCAGGAGTTTGATCTTACCTATCCCTGGTACTATGGACATTCTGTTACCATCGAAGAGTCAGAGGAGCCTTACATTGTCCACATACCCAATGAAGAACATAAAATTACTCGGCTGAATGAACAATTTGATGAATTCAGAATCTACATACCTGGTAAAGGACAGGAAATCAGTCATTTGGATGAATAGTTTGATGACTATGGCATCTACATACCAGGAGATGATAAGACTATGGCAGAAACCCATACAGGCAAAGGATTTAAGCCAGCACATTTAGCAGCAGAGAATCCGACCTAGTTGGCCAGAGAAATGGAACAGGGGCAATCTAGCCAACCTGAATCACCTAATCCTGTTCTCGAGAAATTGCAGAAGACACAGGCGAATGTCTCCATCTGGGAGCTATTGATGGCATCAAAAGTTCATAGGGACGCCGTGTTGAAATCCTTAACAAACATACAAGTCCCTGTAATAATGGATTGCAATGAACTAGCGGATCTGGTTGGCGACCGTTATGCGGTAAATTTAATCATATTTAGCAATGCAGACCTCCCTAGTGAAGGGACCAAACATATCAAAGCTCTACACATCACTATTGGTCGCAAAGACAAGGATGTCTCACAAGTATTAATTGATAATGGGTCAGCACTAAATGTATTTCCCTTTAGAACATTCAGGTACTTGGGATTCAAAGATGAAGAGATGAAGCCAATAGACCTGATCATCAAGGCATATTATAACACCAATAGGGCCATCCATGGTGTCTTTACTGTGCCTATTCGAGTCAGTCCAACTGTACTTGATATGGAGTTTCAAGTCATTGATATCCAGGCTACATTTAGTATACAATTGGGTCAACCATGGTTACATGCAATCAATGCAGTTGCGTCCACCCTTTATCAGAATGTCAAATTCATACATGGGGACGTCATCATAACCATCAATGCAGATTCAGAAATGGCCAATGCATTGGCTACAAGGAGAATGGGTTTTGAATATGATGAGGGATCATCTGAGACTGTCCATAATTGCAACTTTAAAATAGACAACATCTTGGCTATCACAGTGGTAGATCCCACAGGTATGCATTTGTCCTTTCCTTTTCGTTAATTGCCAAATATGTCTTATTTTCTAGGAATAGGCCTCGGCTTACATCAACAAGGTAATATTGAAGTCTTATCCATGTTAATTAATGAGCACATATTTGGACTGGGGTACATACCCAACGGAAATGATTTAGAGTTGATAGAGCGGAAACAGTGGGGAGTCGATCAAAGATTTCTGAGGCTCGAGAAGAAAAAATACAAAAATAGTAATGCATATAATAGTAATAGTACAATAAAGGCTACAGGCATGAGCAGAGGAAAATGGCAACAACAGAGAATATATGGGCAAATCAATCTAGTATTGACTGAAGGGTTGTACAATCAAGAAAATACTCCATAAGACAAAACTCTGAATGGGTATTTCGTCAAAGAAGGAGATGACTCACCCATCCATGGTTTCGTCGAACTTTGGTTTCATGGACGATTCCAGAGACGATGGCCCAGTTTTGAGATTTTCTTTGACTGTACCATTGATTGGGAAAATACTGAGAAGACACCGACAAAAGAGCAAAGTGGAGAGCTATAATCTGAGGCAGATACAATTGACATTGATAACTTGTTTGAGGAAGATTAAATGATGACACTCACCGGAGGAAACCAAAATGAAGAGACAAATCCACAACAACTGATCTATCCCTTCAATGGTGTGATCCCAAACTGGAGTTGCTTAGATAGTTTCATCTACACCAATGCTGAGTCATGTATTCCTAGTATGGCCTGTCTGGGCTCATAATAGAAGAGTCAATAGATAGGGATGAGTCTTTTTCCAGCTTTGAGTCTGCTCCATTAGGAGCCACATCTTCTGTACCACTGTTATCCATAATTAATAAAGATGATATTTCTTATTACTCTGTGTCTACATCTTCCATTCCAATTTTAAGCTCTAACTTTAACAATGATGAACATGATGAAGTCCCTTTGAAATACAACGACAAGTTGAAATCATAGAAGAGAAGAAGGCCCATCCTGCTGGCGAAGACTTCCTAATGATCAACCTACGTATATTTGAGGAGCCTCGTGAGATCAAGATTGGCACTACCCTAACTGAAGAAGAGGCGGCACTGATGACAGAACTGCTAATATAGTACCAAGAAGTGTTTGCTTGGTCCTGTGAGGACATGCCCGGCATTGATCCTGAAGTTGTGAAACACAAGATACCTTTGTTCCTGGAAGCAAATCCACATAAACAAAAGTTGAGAAGGCTACGACCCGAATGGACACTAAAGGTCAAATAGGACATAATGAAGCAATTTGATGCGGGATTCTTAGAAGTAACCAGGTACCCTGAGTGGTTAGCAAACATTGTGATTGTACAAAAGAAGGACGGATGGTTGAGGATATGCGTGGATTATCGAAACCCAAACAAAGCAAGCCTTAAGGTTGATTTCCTGCTACCCAAGATTGACATTTTGGTGGACAACAAGGTAGGACATGCATTACTATCATATATGGATGGATTTTTAGGGTATAACCAAATAAAGATGGTGCAAGAGGATAAAGCCAAGACTGCTTTCACCACGGGCTAGGGCACCTACTGTTATACTGTAATGCCGTTCGGGTTGAAGAACACAAAGTCGACATACAAAAGAATGGCCACAACCATATTTCATGATCTGTCTGATCCACAAAGAGGTTGAGATGTATGTTGATGATATGATTGTAAAATCTATTACCTGCGAAGGCAACATACTCGCACTTAGAGCATTCTTTGAGAGGATTAAACAATACAAGCTGATTCTGAACCGGCAAAAATGTGCTATCGAAATGACAACAGGGAAGATGTTGGGATTCATGGTTAGCGGTAGTGGCATTGAGATAGATCCATCAAAAATCAAAGCTATAACAGAGATGCCCCCACCAAGGACTGAAAAAGAGATAAGGGGGTTTTTAAGAAGATTACAGTATATAAACAGATTCATTGCACACCTCATGGCCACATGTGAGCCAATATTTAAGCTGTTGAGGAAGAATCAGCCAAAGAACTGGAACCCTCAATGTAAAATGGCGTTTGAGAAGATCAAGACATATCTGATGAATCCATCAATCCTCATACCCCCAATGCCTGGGAGACCTGTAAGACCTGTATCGAACTTACCAGTCTTACCACCTTGTATCAGGTCTACTTATCACGGTCGAGCCAAGTGGACCAAGTGTGTGAAGTAACCACAAGACAATGTATGAAATTTAACTCAAAAAACAGTCAAATATGAGTGTGTGGTCGCATGCCTAAATAGGTGTGACCGACCCCACCTCAAAATAGATTAACCCCACGAATTTTGGTCCTTGGGTCGCACATTTTAATAACATAGTGTCACGGATTCTGCGACCCTACCTGCGACCCCATGGAAACAGCCAGAAACCGAATTTAGGAAACCTTCCTAATCCGAAGGGGGTTCATTCCTAAACTCATTGGGGCTTATTATGGACGGTTTTCCTCTATAAATAGGATGTCCCTTAGCATCTTTAACTCATTTAGAACTCTAATTGAAAAAGAGAGAAAGAGAAGAAAAGGAACAGAATGAGAAGATAAGGAGAATTGAAGAAGAAGACTAAGGAGGACGAAATTCAGAGAAAACTCTGAATCTTCAGCAAACCTAAGGTATGAACCTAATTCCCATGATTTATTTAAGAGCCTAGAATAGGTCATGAAGAAGATAGGATTAGGAGAAACCCAAATCATCCATCAATGGATAAATCCCAAGAGAATTCATGTAGAAATCATTGTAGGAAATAGATAATGTATAAAATTATAGTTTTGAGCCATAGAAAAATCATAGGAAGGAACATGAAGATAAGCCAAAGGATTCAAACATGAAGGAATGGACATAAAAGTGAAAGATCGATCATGACACATGTGGTTGCACGTAGGGTCGCATGATGTCCGACCCCACAAGACCCACACATCCGACCACATGCCCTCGGGAAGTTTCTAGGGAGGGTGTGGTCGCACGTAGGGTCACAGTATGTCCGAGCCTACCAGCGACCCTACACCCTGGGGTTGCAGAAACTTAGACCCCAGGTGCTACCCTACCCTGCGACCCTACACCCTATGGTCACAGAAACTGAAACCCCAGGTGCTACCCCACCTGCGACCCCTCAGCTTCTGTTAGTCTAAACATATGGAAATTAATATTAATTAAAATCTATCAACTTGATAGGTTTTTCCAGTGATTTGAAAGTGATTTGAAATGCTTGAACGAGGATCTACTAGCAATCAAAGGTGAGGGAACAAGACTTAAACTAATTGGCTAATAATAAACTATTTTTATTCATTGAGTCCAATGCCATGATTGATTCTATGCTTGTATGCTTGTAATGTGTATTTAACATGTCATCCAATATTCTTGCTATTACTGTTCATGCATATTTAATTTTTATTTAATTATATTATGATGATGATGATGATGCTATGAATAGGCATGTGAATGTATGTGTGTGGTTAGTGTACTTGATGCGAGTGGGGCATCAGGGGGAGGACGTGACACTGTGGTTCATCTTGATCACCAGACTCTAGCTCTATCTCTACTCAAGTCTTGTCCACTGACATCATCGTATCGTCATTACTTTAGCAGAACTATTACGTCATAGGGCATCAGGGAGGTGGTCTCGGACCGTGTAGTATCTGACTCTGCCCGGGGGCCTCAGCTCTATCTCTATGGACATATTAAGGGATGCTGAGGTGAGGCCATGGATACACTGTTTGACATTTGGAATGGTTAAATGCGAGCCCAGTTTGCAAGCCCTCGCCAATAGGGACTTACGTGTTGGTATGGGTAGGGCATCAGGGGTAGTGTGATGCGGTGCGGTCTTAAGCACTTTAGCACTATCCCTATTCCATGGTGGGTGCATGTGGGATGACATTGGTTTTTGATCCTTTGGGTGGCTTCACACACTCGTGTATAGAGGTGCGGTGGCCACCAATCCTTTCTATTGCACATTGCAAACTCATGAACCAGACCAAAGATATGAATCGAATGCTTGCATATGTTTGTTGCATTGTTTTGTTTACTCACTGAGCTTAAGTTGGAGAGCTGACCCTCGCGCACGCAAATCTTTTAGTTTCTGATGTTGCAGGTATTACGGTTGAAGATTAGGTCAACACGCCAACATATGAACATGTGGCGGCTATGATGAGCAAGCTGTGGAGGACTATTATGATTCGTTATGGATGCGTTTCAACTGTGGATACGCTTAGTGTTTAATTTTCGTATTTAGATATTTGTAATATGTATTAATTTTTGTTTTGGTTACTTAAAGATAAATAGAATATTAATTATTTATCATGACTAGACCTTAGTTCATTATCTGTAGGACTTCTACTGTTTACTTTATTATCTTGGATTATTGTGGAATATGTTTTGGTTTAACATGGTGGGGATAGCCTATTCGAGATCCTGGTTGAACCATTAGTTTATTGACGGTTCTTCACACCATTCTGGTTGGTGCAGAATTGGGGTGTGACAACTTGGTATCAGAGCTCAGGCCTTGCCCATGAAACCTGAATACTTCCACTAGAGTTCATGAACTGTATTAGGATAAATTAAAAGCTTTAATACAAACACACCTTAAGCACCTGTGTTAGTTGAGACAGAACTTAAACAAGAAATGTACACATAAAAGGTGGAACCATGTGTAAACACTGACAGAAAAAGAAAATCCAAAAGTACCCTGATAAACAAATAACATATGGTAGGTCTATAAGTCGGGCAGTTATCTATGTATACAACGGATATAGTACAGTAACAAGAATAGGGCATCTATAAAGCAAAAAAAAATTAGAATACCGAGTTGGTACTCTCAAGATGTGAAACTCATTGTATGGCAGAAGAAGAAGAAAAATGGCTAGTGACGCCTAAATCTCTATAGATATTGGGCTAAATCCAATAGAGATAGGAGAATAATGGCCATACATTAAGAATAAGAGTAACTACAAGAAGATAAAGCTATAATCTTGGGTGACATGGAGACTCTAACTGAGATCCACCACAAGCGGATCCATTACCACCTGAGTATTAAGAAGATGTTGCAACATGACCCCACCACTATCTGGGTCGAAAATGGGTAATGAAAACTCGTCTCACTATATGCTAAATAATGATAATCAGATTGGAGCAAATCAAAGGAGGTGAACAACCAGGCCACTTAGCCAATCACCTAGAATACCAAGTACCTTGGCCATGGTTGTAATAAATTTAGCCAGACAAAATACATGAGCAACAACAGATGATATCGACTATGCAAGTTGCTATGTGAATCACTATCCAAGTTGCCAATGATACATCAACACCTCCAAGTCAGGCCATGTACAGTACTAATTGGTATCAACACTGTATATCAGCACATGTGACCTATAACACAGTGCCTACCATACAACAAGTCCTAGTAATGCACACCCCAGTACAGAAGCTTAGTGCACAACAAGCAGTGTATCAAGGTGGTTACCCTTATCAACCACCGATGTATGGGATAGCTGCATCATGAAAAAATGATCCGACATGGATTGAAGAATGTTTTCTGAAGATGAAGCGTCAAACATTTTCAACAAAGGATCAAATCTATTGTGGCCATATAACTAGGTAGGTTATATAGGATGCGGTGCATTATTGATTTACTCTTATGATTATAGAAGATGCACATACCTGATTCTAATTCTCGTACCTTGACAGGATACCTTCTTGATTCAACCTGTCAATTGGAGTTATAGATATTGTTTCTTTAGTATTAGTCCTGATTATACCAATCTGAGCCACTCTCATAATCGACAACATGAACAGAGATATGAATTGAATGAAGAGTTAAATGTTTAATCATGTTGAGCGTACATCTTTTCGATTTATATTTGATTCATTGATGTACCAAAACTTTCTCCAGATTTACTCCTATAGTGCCTTGACCAATGGCATTATATACTCAATAGAACCTATAACCATGATGTTAAGAACTGTAAAACCTCTATTTTCATGTATTTAGACCACCGTGCAACTTAACGACCTTTTGATGCCAGTTGGATTTGTAAGACTAGTATCAAACTAACCCGGTCTTACCACCTTCAACTTGGTCTACCCATCATGGATGAGTCAAATGGACCAAGTGCGTGAAGGAGATCACGATCCCAGGTATTAAACTGACCCAAAAACACTTAAATTAAGGGGAGGGTCCCATACCCAGCAAGGGAGGGTCAGACCCCCCCAAAACAGAAATCAGACCCCCAGTTTTACATGGGGGGTCAGACACTTCTGGAACCAGGGGTCGACGGGATCTCTGACCCCCTATCGACCCCCGGTACTCAGTAAATCTGAAAACTAGGAAAGTTTCCTAATTTCGATAGGATTCCTTCCAAATCTCAATGGGACTTATTTTAGGAGTTTCTACGCTATAAATTGGACGTCCCTAAGCCTCTTTTACTCCTTTTACAACCCTAATTGAATTGAGAGAAGGAGAAGAGAAGGAAGAGAAGGAAAAGAGAAGGAAAGAAGAGAAGAAAGCAAAAGGAGAAGAGTTGCAGAGAAGGAGTATTCTTCTCAGGTATGGCTACTAATTTCATGAATTGCTAAAGACCTTAGGATAGATAATGCAGATAGTATGATCTCGGAGAAACCCAAACCATCAACCTATGGTTAGGTTTTTATGGAAAATATTGGGGGAAAATCATGAAAGCCATATAGGTGGTAGAATCATGGTTCTAGACCATAGAACATGTGTAGAATGGATTATAGGACCAAGCCATAGGACCCCAAATATGAAAAATGGATTTAAGGAAGAAAATCGACCAAAACCCACAGGGGGTTGCATGGGGGGTCGATGGCCAATCGACCCTACCAAACCCTGAGAATCGACCCCCAGTGTTCGGGAAGTCCAGAATAGGGGTGGTCGCACCAAGGGACGATCATTACTCCGACCCTACCTCCGACCCCCAGTTAAAAACATGGTTTTTAAATTCAGAATTAATTCTAATTAAATTCTATCAACTTTGTTAGGTTATCTAGCAATATTATAACAATATAAAGGTGATCTTAAAGCTTGTAAGAGGATCTATTAGCAAGTTAAGGGGAGGAAATTGAACTCTAAACTAATTGATTAATAACAAACTGTTTTCTCTTTTGTTGAGTCCAATGCCATGCTTGATCTTATGCGAATATGTTTGTAATGTGCATACAACATGTCATCCAAATTTTCTATTATTTGTTCATGCATATTTACTTTGTTGTTTATAACATGATGATGATGATGATAGGAATAGGCATGTGAATGTATGTGTGTGGTTGGTGTACATGATAAGAGCGAGTGTCAAGGGAGGTGTGATGGGAACGTCAATAAACGTTAACCTTTGGTGGGTCTCAGCACTTTAGCTCTATCTCTAACTCAATTCTTGTGCATTAGCATTGTCGTATCACCATTATTTTAGCAAAACTATTACGTCGTAGAGTATCAGGGGAGGTGGTCTCGGTCCTTGCAGTCTCTGACTCTACTGGGGGGCCTTAGCTCTATCTCTATGGACGTTTCGAGGGGATGCTTTGGGGTGAGGCCTTGGATACCTTGTTTGGCATTAGGATTGGTTAGTTTCGAGCCCAGTTTGCAAGCCCTCGCCAGCAGGGGATTACGTGTTGGTATGGCACTATATAACAATAAATGTTAACCTTTGTTGTACAATGTTATGGTAGGGTGGATGGAGACGACAATAAACATTAACCTTTGGGCAGACTTCCACACGCTGTGTATAGAGGCGGGGTCAATAAACGTTAACCTTTGACCACCCAACCTTTCTATTGCGCATTGCAAACTTTAAACCAGACCAAAGATATGAATTGACTACATGCATATGTATTATTGCATTGTTTTGTTTACTCACTGAGCCATGATGTGTGCTCACCCCCTCGACGTCGAATATTTTAAGTTGATGATGTAGGTACTACCGTCGAAGATTATGTCAATGCTCTAGTGTATGGTCACGTGGCGGTGATGGAAGTTGAAGATGAAGTGGATACACATGAATTCTCTTGCGAGTGCAACGCATGTGTATTCGATTAAATTTTTTTTAGTTTGCTTTATTTGGATTTATTAAAGACTTGTATTTGATACTTATTTATGTCTTAGTTGATACAGAATAATTTGTTATTTTAATATTAATATCACAGTAGAACCTCAGTTCATCTTACTTTAAGACTTCCGCTATTGTGTATTTACTCTAATTATGAATGTGGATATATGAAGTTTAGATCAGCCGGATACCACCTGTACGAGATCCTGGTTGAACCGTTGGTTTGCTAGCAGTTCATCACACCATTCTGAAGTGTACGAGATTGGGGTGTGACAACTTGGTATCAGAGCCTCTCAGGCCGTGTCAGCTAAACTGGCATAAATTCACGATAAATTGTGAACTGAGATAGGATAAATGTAAAAACTGTAATATTAACACACTATAAGCACAAGTGATGTTTGAGACCAAATTTGAAAAGAAAATAATGCATCTACTAAAGAAAGAACAATTTTAAATACAATGAGAGATAAACCAACATGTACAAATAGCTAAAGCAGAGTACAGTCCACAACCCGGACAATTACTCTATAGTACAAAGAAAGAAAATAAGTACAATCATGAAGCTAGAGGTGAAGGAGGGGGCGTTGCCTCACGATCCCTATCATAATCCTCAGCGTAGACTCTAGCCAACCAGGGAATCTGAGTCTGGGTCATCTAAAGACTAGCTATAAGATCCGCTACCCGCTGATCAGTCCGGTGCTGAGCCTCCATGACCTCTCCCATCCTCATGTCTGATGTACGCTGGGCGTCTAGTAGCTCATCCACTCTCACCCGCTGAGCGTCTAGTAACTCTCTCATCCTCATGTCTGATGTACGCTGGGCATCTAGTAACTCATCCACTCTCACCCGCTGAGCGTCTAGTAACTCCCCCATCCTCAGATCAGTTCTATGCTGAGCCTCTCTGATCTCATGCAATATCTCCATCATATCAGGAGATGGGTGAGAAGGACCAGCCGCATGTGAAGGACCAGCCGCATATAAAGTACAAGCTCCAGCCGCATGCGTAGGTGAAGGAGGTGGTATAGAGTGTACATCCATGTACATATGGTCATCATCACCAGTAGGCTCCGTATGAACACCAGCGGCGGTGGCAGCTGCCTCACCATCAGCTATCTCTACGCGAGTACGAGGGCGCACCATCGCGTTCCTCTCCTCATCACTGACCTGAGCATCCTGCATGCCCATCTTGCAAATAGCCTCTCAATCCAGAGGCGATGAGAAGGACTTCTCCTGAATCTTCTCATCCAATAAATCAACCCCCAAGCGGGTAAGCAGAACGGTGATCATACGTCCGTAGGGAAGGTTACTAGTGTGACTGGACAATGTAGCAGTGATCATGGTACGCATGATGATGTATGGAAGGCAGACGGGCTGCCTAGTGCAAATACTGTATAGAAGATATTGGGTCAGCTGGGAAACCCTCTCGTAATGACAACTCTACGGAATCAGGTTATGCTAAATGATCTTGCAATATACCTGTGGAACTGGACGCATATAACATGCCCTCATCTGCCAGCGATCAGGACGAAGGAGTTGGTTATCGATCTCGGCCCTCATCTGTAGAGAGAAGAACTAGGGCTCTCCAGGAGCATAGAAAACCATGGGGCCATCATAGGAGATGCCCAGTAGGTCGGCTAGCTGCCGATAGTCTAACGAGATGTTCACCCCTTTGACGTAACTCGTGATGCGCAACTCGTAACACCTCTCAACATCATTGTAATCCCCCACCACCTGGAGGTTACAATAGAACTGGCGTACCAAGTCGGGGTAGGTTCACGCGTCGTAAGTAATGACAGGGAGCCATCCCATGTCACCAAACGCTCTCTCCACATTGAACAGGGCTAACTTAGCCAAGTTCACCTTACGACCACCCTCTACTTTCTTGAGAGAGTAGTGGGCATACTGTGCCTCAGCTTCATTGGAACAGAAACGAAGAGGATCACGAACTCTGAGCACATTGGTACGAGCCATATTATCTGTAAATAAGAAAGAGAAACCAATAATGGGTTAGAAAAGAGTAAAAACTAAAAATTGGGACATTATAACGACGTAAGTTGGCCAAAAGCCTCACTTGTCACCCATACACGTGGGCAGAAGGAATTACGTAGGTTCTAATAGATCCTACAATACTTACACAGTAGGAAATTCTAACTAATGGAATCCAATTTGAAGAAATTGTGAGAAATCAAAAATTTCGACAAATTAGGGCAAAAAGAGCAAAAATCCAAGTTTTTCGATAACCAACCATTGAAACTCAAAAATTTTTTAGGGCTTTCGTTCCTCGAACCACCAATAACAAAAGGCCCCAATAAAAATCAATTTTTTATGGTTGGAAAAATTTTAATTTGAAAAATACAAGATAAATGGGCAAAAACCTAGAAATGAAAACCTAAGAACAGGTAAAAATGAGAAAACATACCAGTAGGAATGATGTGGACGTCGAAACATGGAACCAAAATGACCAATATAGCAAAGTGACACTGTAGCAACTCAAAGGTGGAAGACGAGTCAAAACGGGGAAGGAATAATGGGAAATGGACCCAGAATCAGACCTTAAAAATCTGATTTTTGGTCTGGGGGTCAGAGAATTCGACCAGGAATATCGACCCCCACATCGACCCCCATATCGACCACCAGCTCTCGGGAACCTGACAGAAAACCAGGGGTCACACCTGGGGGTCGAACATACCATCGACCCCCGTATCGACCCCCAGCTCTCGAGAATCTGACAGGAAACCAGGGGCCGCACCTGGGGGTCGGACACCCATAGACCCCCGCATTGACCCCCGGCTCTCGGGAAGAATAGGTACATTCCTAGGGTCGGATACTAAGGGTCGGACATACCATCAACCCCTACCATCGACCCTACATAGAAAAGATGGTATTTTTCACAGAATGATCTGAAAATTTAGAAAATAACATCGATTAGCATGCCTACATGAAGTATAAATGATTGCCTCACGTTTGTTAATGATTTTTCAGGCATCACAAATATTAGAGGAAATGGCTGGACGTAGAGTAACCAGGCAAAGGCGAAACGCAGTTCCACCACCACCACCTATGGAGGAAACTGGTCAGGAAAATATATATCCACAGGGAAATCCGTAGGTTGCACCACCAGTAAATCCGGTGCAGGCAAATCCTACAAACTTGCCACCTCTACCACCGGAGCTAGCAACCGTGGTTATGAACTTATCGCAACAGCTGCAACAAATGCAATACGCACAAGCTCAAATGCAAGCAGCAATGGGGATTATGTTCCAGGCAGCACATGCTACACCCATGCCGATTGGACAAGCCAGTGCAGCACCGGTGGGTAACCACCCAGCACCCCAAACACCTCAACCACCAGCTGCACAAATTCCAGTACGAGGTCCAGAAGTAGCTCAGGTTAATTATCAGTATCTACAACCTATGTTTGGGGCATACCCCCAAAATCAGTTGGACCACTCTCGACTAGTTGAGAGATTCTTGAAGAAGAAGCCCAAGGAATTTAACGGTAAACCGTCTGATCCTTTATGGCCAGCACATTGGATCGATGAGATGGAGAGAAATTTTCTTATGATGACTATTACAGAAGAAGAAAAGGTATTATGTGCCACCTTCATGCTAAAAGGCGATGCACATCATTGGTGGAAATCGACCATGACCTATCTATTAACCAAGCACACCCTATTGACCTGGGCTATTTTGAAACAAGCTCTCTTTGAGAAGTATTTTCCCTGAAGCTTCAAAGATTCTATGGAGAAGGAGTTCCTGAGTTTATATCAGGGCCAGATGTCTGTGGATGCATATCAACAACGCTATGAGGAGATGCTTTTCTTTGCACCACTCAGTATGCAAGAAGAAGACACTAAGACCCGTAGGTTTGTTACGGGACTTAGAGGGAGCATCAGAGAGCATGTTCTAGGCTTGAAGAAGATGGTATATAATGAAGCTATGCAAATTGCTCGAGTTATTGAATCGAGCCAGAAGGAAATCTATTTTACACAGAACAGAGGTATGAAAAGGCCAGCTGGAAATTCTTATAACGGAGAAAATAACAGGACATTTAAACCCTTCCGTGCTCAAGGCTTTGTTACTACACCCAAGACTACCTTAGTAATTCAACAGCAGCCAAAGCCAAATTCTGAAGGTCCGAAATGTTATAACTGCAACCAAGCGGGACATATGGCAAGGGAGTGTCCTAGCCCAAGAAGCAGTTACATCAAGGACGAGTATATGCTGTTACATCCGAGGATGCTGCCGCATCACCCGATGTGGTCAAAGGTATGACTGAAACCTTTTAAGTTGTATTACATTGTATGAGCATGTAGACTAAGTAAAATAAATCACATGTATTGTACCTATAAATGGCATACCTGCCAGAGTACTCTTTGATTCAGGAGCTACTCATTCCTTTATATCTATGTCATTTGGAAAGAAGCTGAATTTACCCATCAAAACAATGGATTACAAAATACTTGTACGGTCACCGATGGGGTTAGAAGTGGAGTTTGAAAAAGGCTATGGGTCATGTCCAGTTCTCATTGGCGAGAAAACCTTATGCAACCTTGATCCAACTAGGGATGGCAGACTTTGACATCATCTTGGGAATGGACTGGTTAGCTCGGCATTCTGTGAACCAATTATGCACCGAAAAGAAGCTAATATTTAGAGACAAAGAAGGAGCAGAATTCAATTTTGTGGGAACCAAACTCCCCCGTAAACATAAGCTCATACTATCAGCACTAAAGGCGAAGAAGTGCCTTGAGAAGGGAGCCGTCAGATATCTAGTATCAGTGGTTGACCTTACCAAAGAAGCACCACGGATGGATGATATTGATGTCATGCGCGATTACCCCAACGTATTTCCTGAGGAACTACCAGGATTACTACCCGACCGAGCCATAGAATTTGTGATAGATCTTATACTTGGAGCCGCACCAGTATCAAAAGCACCCTACCGAATGGCTCCTACGGAACTAAAGGAATTAAAAGTACAACTACAAGAACTACTGGACAAGGGTTATATTCTACCCAGTATATCACCCTGGGGAGCGCCAGTATTGTTCTTAAAGAAGAAGGACGGTAGCGTTCGATTATGTATCGACTATCGGGAGTTGAATAAATTGACAATCAAGAATCGATATCCGCTACCTCGGATCAATGACTTGTTCGATCAGTTGCAAGGAGCAAAAGTATTTTCTAAGATCGATCTTCGGTCAGGCTACCATCAGTTGAAGATTAAAGATGGTGATATTCCTAAGACAGCTTTCAGGACCAGATATGGACATTATGAATTCTTGGTCATGTCTTTTGGATTAACAAACGCACCAGCAACTTTCATGGAACTTATGAATCGGGTTTTCCACGATATGTTGGATACGTCGGTTATCGTATTTATTGATGATATATTGGTATATTCCAAGGACAAGGAAACTCATATTAAGAATCTAAACGCCACTCTACAGTGTTTAAGGAAAGAGAAGCTATATGCCAAATTTACCAAATCTGAGTTTTAGCTAAGTGAAGTTGCCTTCCTAGGCCATGTAGTATCCGCTGAAGGAATCAAAGTGGACCCCAGCAAAATCGAAGCTATTGTAAAGTGGGAAGCACCAAAGAGCGTTGCAGAAATTAAAAGTTTTCTGGGTATTGCTGGTTATTATCAGAGATTTATGGAAGACTATTCCCGGATTGCCGTACCTCTCACCAGTCTGACTAAGAAAGGTGAAAAGTTTGTGTGGACGGATAAATGAGAGAAGAGCTTCCAAACCCTGAAGACCAGATTGATATCCGCTCCGATTTTGACTATTCCTATTCTCGGACAGCCATTTACCTTGTACACTGATGCGTCAGGACTGGGATTAGGATGTGTGCTTATGCAAGGAGAACAAGTAGTTGCTTATGCCTCAAGACAGTTAAACACAAATGAGAAAAATTATCCCACTCATGCTTTGGAGTTGGCTGCAGTAGTACATGCTGTCAAGATATGGAGACATTAGCTATACGGAGAGAAGTTCCAGATTAAATGTGACCATAAAAGTCTTACTTATTTATTTAATCAAAAGGAGTTGAATATGAGACAAAGAAGATGGCTGGAACCACTGAAAGACTATGATTGTGATATCCAGTATCATCCAGGGAAAGCTAATGTAGTAGCGGATGCGTTGAGCAGAAAGACAGTGATAAAATCCTAGGGAGAGATTAGCACAACCGCAGCAATGTGTACTACCAGAATGGTATTCAATCACGACAATGAGCAGTATGTGATAGACACACTGGATCGATCAGCCAACCAAGGGTTTATTCATCGGTTTTCTAATATGTTCGCTACATTAAAGATTATACCGGATATAATTGATGAAGTGAAGACAGCTATCGAAGTAGATCCTTACCTGAGAACATTACAAGAAGACATCGAAAAAGGTAGAACTAACCCTGAGTTCACCTTGCACGAAGAAAATGTATTGAAGTACAAGGGAAGAATATGTGTACTTGAAACAGAAAGTGTGGACAGTAGACACCGACTGATGAAAGAAGCCCATACCACCATCTATTCGATACATCCTGGAAGTACAAAAATGTATCATGACCTAAAGAAACTATATTGGTGGAGAGGAATGAAAGCAGATGTAGCTAAGTTTGTGTCTCAATGCCTAAATTGTCAGAAAGTAAAGGCTGAACGGCAAAGACCCGCAAGATTGTTACAGCCGTTATCGAAACCAGCATGGAAATGGGAATGCATCACCATGGACTTTGTCACAGGTTTACCATTGACTCCTCGAGTAGTTGACGCAGTTTGGGTGATTATAGACCGTCTAACCAAAACAGCTCGCTTTATACCAATACGACCTCAATATACACTAGAAAGGTTAGCAAAGCTGTAAGTGGATAATATTGTTCGATTACACGGTATACCAGAGAGCATTGTGTCCGATAGAGATCCACTATTTACTTTCAAGTTTTGGAAAGGATTGCAAAAGGCTATAGGTACAACATTAAAATTTAGTACTGCATTCCATCCACAGACAGATGGACAGTCAGAGCATACAATTCAGATTTTAGAAGATATGCTACGAGCATGTGTGATTGACTTTAAAGGATCATGGGATGAAAAGCTACCAATGATTGAGTTCACCTATAACAATAGCTATCAGGCTACTATACAGATGTCACCCTATAAAGCACTGTATGGCAAAAAGTGTCGAACTCCTCTATTTTGGAATGAAGTCGGGGAACGTAGTCTCGTTGGACCAGAATTTGTTGAAGAGACTTGTCGAGTGGTCGACATTATCAAGGAAAGAGTGAGAACAGCCCAGAATAGTCAGAAGCAATATGCAGATACTCGACGCAGAGATCCTGAGTTCGTAGTAGGTGATAAAGTATTCTTAAAGGTATCACCTATGTGAGGCCTGAAACGGTTCAGACAGAAAGGGAAACTAAGTCCAAGATATGTCGGGCCATATGAGATTCTACCTAAGTGTGGGAAAGTGGCTTACCAGTTAACACTACCACCATCTATGTCAAGTATGCATGACGTATTTCAAATTTCCTTATTGAGGAAGTATGTCAAAGATCCAATGCACGTTCTGACAATAGATTTACCTGATTTAACTGAAGATTTGACTGTTGAAGTAACACCAACTGAAATCACAAGCCGAAAGGTTTAACGACTATGCAACCGAGATATCTATTATGTCAAGGTCACTTGGAGAAGTAGAGACATGGAATAAATTACATGGGAGAAAAAGAATGCTATGCGAAAGCAATACCCTCACTTATTCGACTCAGAAGGTATTAACAATTTTGGGGACGAAATTTTTATAAGTAGGGGGGAGTTGTAAGACCCGTATCAAACTAACCCGGTCTTACCACCTGGAACCAGGTCTACCCATCATGGATGAGCCAAAAGGACCAAGTGCGTGAAGGAGATCGTGATCCCAGGTATTAAACTGACCCAAAAATACGGAGGGTAGCATACCCAGTAAGGGAGGGTTGGACCCCCCCAAAACAGAAGTCAGACCCCTAGTTTTACATGGGGGGTCAGACACTTCAGGAACCAGGGGTCGACGGGATCTCTGACCCCCCCTGACCCCAGGTACTCTGTAAATCTGAAAACTAGGAAAGTTTCCTAATTTCGATGGAATTTCGTCCAAATCTCAATGGGACTTATTTTAGGAGTTTCAACTTTATAAATAGGACGTCCCTAACCCTCTTTACTCCTTTTACAACCCTAATTGAATTAAGAGAAAGGGAAGAGAAGGAAGAGAAGGAAAAGAGAAGGAAAGAAGAGAAGAAAGCAAAAGGAGAAGAGTTGCAGAGAAGGAGTAATCTTCTCAGGTATGGATACTAATTCCATGAATTGCTAAATACCTTAGGATAGGTAATGCAGAGAGTATGATCTCGGAGAAATCCAAACCATCACCCTATGGTTAGGTTTTTATAGAAAACCATGGGGGAAAATCATGGAAGCCATATAGGTGGTAGAATCATGGTTATAGACCATAAAACATGTGTATAATGGATTAAAGGAGCAAGCCATAGGACCCCAAACACGAAGAATGGATTTAAGGAAGAAAATCAACCAAAACCCACAAGGGGTCGCATGGGGGGTCGATGGCCAATCGACCCTACCAGACCCTGAGCATCGACCCCTAGTGTTCGGGAAGTCCAGAATAGGGGTGGTCGCACCCAGGGTCGATCATTTCTCCGACCCTACCTCCGACCCCCAGTTAAAAACATGGTTTTTAAATTTAAAAATAATTCTAATTAAATTCTATCGACTTTGTTAGGTTTTCTAGCAATATTATAACAATATAAAGGTGATCTTAAAGCTTGAAAAAGGATCTATTAGCAAGCTAAGGTGAGGAAACATAACTCTAAACTAATTGGTTAATAACAAACTGTTTTCTCTTTTCTTGAGTCCAATGCCACGCCTGATCCTATTCGAATATGTTTGTAATGTGCATACAACATGTCATCCAATATTTCTATTATTTGTTCATGCATATTTACTTTATTGTTTATAACATGATGATGATGATGATGATGATAGGAATAGGCATGTGAATGTATGTGTGTGGTTGGTGTACATGATAAGAGCGAGTGTCAGAGGAGGTGTGATGGGAACATCAATAAACGTTATCCTTTGGCGGGTCTCAGCACTTTAGCTCTAGCTCTAACTCAAGTCTTGTGCCTTAGCATCGTCGTATCGCCATTACTTTAGCAGAACTATTATGTCGTAGAGTATCAGGGGAGGTGGTCTCGGTCCTTGTAGTCTCTGACTCTACCGCGGGGCCTTATCTCTATCTCTATGGACTTTCTGAGGGATGCTGGGGTGAGGCCTTGGATACACTGTTTGGCATTAGGATTGGTTAGTTGCGAGCCCAGTTTGCAAGCCCTCGCCAGCAGGGGCTTACGTGTTGGTATGGCACTGTATAACAATAAACGTTAACCTTTGTTGTACAATGTTATGGTAGGGTAGATGGGGACGACAATAAACGTTAACCTTTGGGCAGACTTCCACACGCTATGTATAGAGGCGGGGTCAATAAACGTTAACCTTTGACCACCGAACCTTTCTATTGCGCATTGCAAACTTTAAACCATACCAAATATATGAATTGACTACATGCATATGTATTGTTGCATTGTTTTGTTTACTCATTGAACCATGATATGTGCTCACCCCCTCAACGTTAAATATTTTTGGTTGATGATGCAGGTACTACCGTCGAAGATTATGTCAATGCTCCAGTGTATGGTCACGTGGCGGCGATGGAGGTTGAAGATGAAGTGGATACACATGACTTTTCTTGCGAGTGCAACTCAAGTGTATTCGATTAGATTTTTTTTACTTTTATTTATTTGAATTTATTAAAGACTTGTATTTGATTTATGTCTTAGTTGATACAGAATAGTTTGCTATTTTAATATTACTATCACAGTAGAACCTCAGTTCATCTTACTATAAGACTTCCGCTATTGTGTATTTACTTTGATTATGAATGTGGATATATGAAGTTTAGATCAGCCTGATACCACCTATACGAGATCCTGGTTGAAGCGTTGGTTTGCTAGCGGTTCATCACACCATTCTGAAGTGTGCGGGATTGGGGTGTGACAGGATTACCATAGATTTACTCCTGATCCTTTAAACTTAAGTTCAATAGATAAAGCAAGTGTTCGTCATCATACTAAATTTGAAAGAAGGAAGTGAATCGCTTTTGGATGAACATTCTGATTCATACACTCCCTGACAATTGTTGAAAAAGATGTTAGTGATAATAGAATTATTGAAAGAAAGATTATTGAATTCATATTGGACTCTATAACTCAGGAGACCTTAGATGAAGTAATGGAGAATCTATTTTGAGATTACCGATTGGATGGGTAGGAGTCATGGTCCGTAAAAGAGTGCATGAGCCAGAAGTGAAAACTATCAAGAGTAGCCATTAAAGAATTAGATAGTACTCGAGTAGATTTAAAAATGGCCATATCGGTATAAAGTTGACAAGGAATAAGATTTCTAAAAGCATATCTAAGAGTGGATACAAGGATGAAATCGACAATGGTGGCATTGATAGTACTCGATTTAGTACAATTAATACTGAGTTATGCCCAATGTCAAACAAGATGATTGAGTAAAGACCAAAAGAGTTTGGCTGAATTAATGAATTTATAAGCATATACCCTAATGCTTATAGATAGACTTGGGATATGAAGTAACAATCACAAGATATTTTTCGAGGTATATGAAAGAGAGTTCAGGGTAGAACAGCAGTGATAAAGGAAATATTAGCTAATGAGTTTTTTTCAAGATATGAGATTTGACGGTAGTCTTTGAAAAATCATAAGAGATAAAGGAACTAGACAAGCTCTTAAGACCTTTACACCAGATTTTGGTAGTTCAAGCACTTTTGGACTAGATGTTGTGTTAGACGAGTGTTATAAACAATGTCCGAATCATATGGATGGATAGAATTTGGATGCGACCTAATTCGACTTGAGATGACAGACTTTGACGTCATCTTGGGAATAGACTGGTTATCTCAACACTCTACAAAGTTGTTATGTGCATAGAAGAGGTTTTCATTCAAGAATAAAGATGGCATATAATTTAGTTTTATTGGAACCCTTTTCTTTAAGAAATGAAATTTGATCCTCTCAATGCTAAAGGCGAAGAGATGTTTTGACGAGAAAGAAGTTGGATATATGGTATATGTGGTATACGTTACCAAAAAAGCACCCCAGATGGAAGATGTGAGGCATAAATTTCCTGATGTGTTTCCAAGAGACGTACCTGGGTTACCATCTGATCATGCGACCGAGTTCGTCATCGACTTGTTACTAAGGACGATACTTGTGTTAAAGGTACCTATAGAATAGCTCTTATAGAGTTGAAGGGATTGAGACTCAACTACGGGAGTTATTAGACAAGGGTCTTAATAGGCTAAGTATTGCATCACAGGGAGCGCCAATGCAATTTGTGAAGAAGAAGGACGGTAGTGTCAGATTATGTATACACTACAGGAAACTAAACAAGCTCATGATCAAGAATCGATATCTACTACCTTAGATCGATGACTTGTTTAAATAATTTCAAGGAGTAAAGGTATTTTTTAAGACTGTTCTTCAGTCAAGATATCATCAGCTGAAGAATTTGGCCAGTGATATCTCGAAGATAGCTTTTAGAATTGAAATTGGATATTATGAGTTCCCGATTTTGATGTTGGGATTAACTAATGCCCTTACATCATTGATGGAGCTGATGAACTAGGTGTTTCATGACATGTTGGACACATTGGTCATAGTTTTCATAGATGATATTTTGATTTATTCCAAGAACGAAGCAACTCATACAACGGATCTTAGAACAGCTTCACAGCAACTGAGAAGTGAAAAGTTTTATGCCAAGTCCAAGAAATATGAAACCTGATTAAACAAAGTGATCTTCTTAGATCACGTAGCATCATAAAAAGGGATTAAAGTGGACCCTATTAAGATAGAAGTAATCAAATGGTAAGAAACACCTAAAGAATATTACGAAGATCAGAAGTTTCTTGGGTTTAGCTGGTTATTACAGACGATTGTGGAGGACTACTTTAAGATCGCAAAACCTCTTACAAAGCGAACCAGGAAGGAAAAAGAGTTTAATTGGACTGACAAGTGTGAAAAATATTTCCAGATGCTAAAAACAAGGTTGATATGCACTCCCATCTTGATCGTTCTGACACGAGGGAACCTTTTACCCTATACATTGAAGCTTTCAGATTGGATCGAGGATGCGGATTGATGCAAGGTAAATAAGCGATTGCATATGCTTCAAGAAAACTGAAGGATCATGAGAGGAGTTACCCTACTCATGATTGGGAATTACCGATGATGAATTATGCAATTAAGACTTGGAGACATTATCCATACGGAGAAGAATTATAGATTAAATGAGAACACAAGAGTTTATTTATCTCTTCACCAGAAAGAATTGAACATGAGGATAAGAAAATGACTGGAATTGCTCAAGAATTAAGACTATGATATTCAGTGTCACCCGAGCAAGGCTAATGTAGTAGCTGAGGTTTTGAGAAAAAAGAAATAATGGAACCAAAAGGAAGACCGAGTATAAATGCTGTCTTATGTTTCGCAGCAACAGATTCAGATTTAAAAGAAGAATAACATATAATAGAAACTCGTGATGATTTAATTGAGCAAGAACTTGTGGAGCAATAGTTCATCGGCTGCGCTTGTGGCATTAAAGATCATCTTTGAATTGATGGATGAAGTAAAGTAGCAATTTTGTTAGACCCGTATATAAGAACGGTGCAAGAAGATTTATAGAAAGAAAAGCTTAACCCTGACTTACTTCGCATGCGAAAAAGGTCCTGAGATACACAGGATGATTACGCATACCTGAAGGTCAAGACTCTGATATCATGAAAAGGATAATTATAAGAGCCCATTTTACTCTATATTCAGGACATCCTAGTGTACCAATATGTATCATGACCTGAAGAGATTGTACTGGTAAAGAGGAATGATAACAAATGTGGCTTAGTGCGTGTTCTAGTGTCTGAATTATCAACAAGTAAAGGTTGAAAGACAAGGACCAACATGGCTTACTATAACCATTATCGGAGCCTGTCTGGATGTAAACCTGTATTACAATGAACTATGTCACTGATTTGCCACTAACTCCCAGATCGGTTGATGCAGTTTGGGTGATTGTTGATCGCCTTATGAAGATAGCTCATTCCATTGCTATATGACCTCGGTATGATTCAGAGCGGCTAACTAAGATATAAGGAGAATATTTCCAAATTGAATGGTATGCCTGAGAACACAGTGTTGGTCAGATGCTCATGCTTTTTCTCAAAATTTTAGGAGGATCTACAGAAAGTGATGGGGACAAAGTTGAAGTTTAGTACCATATTTTACCTTAAACCGACGGACAGTCGGGGCAGACTATACAGATCCTAAAAGATATGCCCCGAGCTTGTGAAACTGATTTTAAGGAGCTTGAGTTGAGAAGTTACCACGGATTAATGTTACTACCAAGCCACTATGTAAATGTCACCTATGAAGCATGGTACGGTAAAAATGTCAAACTCCTCTATTTTGGAATACAGTTGGTGAATGAATAAATTTAAGACCTAAGTCTATTGAAGAAACCTGTCGAGTGGCAAACAAGATAAAAAAAAAAGGTCAAAGACAGCTCAGGAATTTCAGGAGAGACAACAAGACCCCAAGTTTGCCATAAGTGACAAAGTGTTCTTGAAGATATCACTTATGTATGGTTTGAAATAATTCGACAAGAAGGGAAAGTTGTATCCTATATAAGTTTTGGGACCTCATAAAATTTTGGAGAGATGTAGAAAAGTTGCATATCAACTAGCGTTACCACTGTCCATGTGTAGTGTGCATGATGTATTTCGCATGTCTCTATTGAAGAAGTACGTTGGAGATCCATATCAAAGGTATTGACCACTGATCCACTGGATTAGATAGAAAGTTTAACTATTGAAGTGGTACCAGCTTAGTTTACTAGTTGGAAGGTACAACATCTCCAAAGCTAGGATAATTATTATTTGAAGGAAACCTGGCTAAGACAAGACGTGGAGAAGATTGCATGGGAGGAAGAAGAGGTAATGCGGAAACAAAGTTCCCACCTATTGACTCTGAAGTAAATTCAAATTTTGAGGACAAAATTTATTTTAATGATGGGGGAGTTATAAGACTGTACATTCAAATTTTGAGGATGAAATTTCTTTTTAGGGTGGTGGAGTTGTAAGACCTGTATCGAACTAACCAGCCTTACCACCTTGTATCAGGTCTACCTATCATGGTCGAGCCAAGTGGACCAAGTGCATGAAGAAACCATAAGACTATGTATGAAATTTACGTAAAAAATAGTCAAATACGAGTGTGTGGTCGCATGCCTAAACAGGTGTGATTGACCCCACCTCAAAATAGATCAACCCCATGAATTTGGGTCGTGGGGTCGCACATTTTAAAAACATAGGGTCACGGATTCTGCTACCCTACCTGCGACCCCACGGAAACAGCCAGAAACCGAATTTAGGAAACCTTCCTAATCCGAAGGGGGTTCTTTCCTAAACTCATTAGGACTTATTATGGAGGGTTTTCTTCTATAAATTGAATGTCCCTTAGCCTCTTTCACTCCTTTAGAACTCTAATTAAAAGAGATAGAAAGAGAAGAAAATGAAGAGAAGGAGAAGGGAAGGAGAATTGAAGAAGAAGACTAAGGAGGAGGAAATTCAGAGAAAACTCTGAATCTTCAGCAAACCTAAGGTATGAACCTAATTCTCATGATTTATTCAAGAGCCTAGAATGGTTCATGAAGAAAATAGGATTAGGAGAATCCTAAATCATCCATCAATGGATAAATTCCAAGAGAATCTATGGAAGAAATCATTGTGGGCAATAGATAGTGTATAAAATTATAGTTTTGAGCCATAGAACAATCATAGGAAGGACCATGAAGATATGCCAAAGGATTCAAACATGAAGGAATGGACTTAAGAGTGAAAGGTCAACCATGACACGTGTGGTCGCACGTAGGGTCGCATGTTGTCCGACCATACGAGACCCGCACGTCCGACCACATACATTCGGGAAGTTTCCAGGGGGGTGTGGTCGCACGTAGGGTAGCAGTATGTTTGACCCTACCTGCGACCCTACACCCTAGGGTCGTAGAAACTGAGACACCCGGTGCTACCCTACCCTGCGACCCTACACCCTGTGGTCGCAGAAACGGAGACCGCAGGTGCTACCCCACCTGCGACCTCTCAGCTTCTATTAGTCTAAACATATGGAAATTAATTCTAATTAAAATCTATCAACTTGATAGGTTTTTCCAGTAATTTAAAAGTGATTTATAAATCTTGAATGAGGATTTACTAGCAATCAAAGGTGAGGGAACAAAACCTAAACTAATTGGCTAATAATAAACTATTTTTATTTATTGAGTCGAATGCTATGATTGATTCTACGCTTGTATGCTTGTAATGTGCATTTAACATGTCATCCAATATTCCTGCTATTACTGTTCATGCATATTTAATTTTTGTTTAATTATAATATGATGATGATGATGATGCTAGGAATAGGCATATAAATGTATGTGTGTGGTTAGTGTACTTGATGCAAGTGGGGCATCAGGGGGAGGACGTGACACTGTGATTCATCTTGGTCACCAGACTCTAGCTCTATCTCTACTTAAGTCTTGTCCACTGACATCATCATATTGCCATTACCTTAGCAGAACAATTACGTCCTAGGGCTTCGGGGAGGTGGTCTTGGACCGAGTAGTCTCTGAATCTACCGGGGGACCTTAGCTCTATCTCTATGGACATATTGAGGGATGCTGGGGTGAGGCCATGGATACACTGTTTGACATTATGATTGGTTAGTTGCGAGCCTAGTTTGCAAGCCCTCGCCAATAGGGGCTTACGTGTTGGTATGGGTAGGGAATTTGGGGAAGTGTGATGCGATGCGGTCCTAAGCACTTTAGCTCTATCTCTATTCCATGGTGGGTTCATGTGAGACGACATTGGTGTTTGACCCTTTGGGTGGCTTCACACACTCGTGTATAGAGTTGCGGTGGCCAGCAATCCTTTTTATTACACATTGCAAACTTATGAACCAGACCAAAGATATAAATTGAATGCATGCATATGTTTGTTGCATTGTTTTGTTTACTCACTGAGCTCAAGCCCGAGAGCTGATCCTCGCGCACGCATATCTTTTAGTTTCTGATGTTGCAGGTATTACGGTTGAAGATTATGTCGACACGCCAACATATGAACATGTGGCAGCTATGATGAGCAAGTTGTGGAGGACTATTATGATTCCTTAAGCAAGCGTTTCAACTGTGGTTATGCTTAGTGTTTAATTTTCGTATTTGGATATTTGTAATATGTATTAAATTATGTTTTGGTTACTTGGAGATAAATGGAATATTAATTATTTATCATGACTAAACCTCAGTTCATTATCTGTAAGACTTCCGCTATTTACTTTATTATCTCTGATTAATGTGGAATGTGTTTTGGTTTAACAAGGTGGGGATAGCCTATTCGAGATCCTGGTTGAACCATTGGATTATTGATGGTTCATCACACCATTCTGGTTGGTGCAGAATTGGGGTGTGACAAGACCCCTGCTACTATACTTGTCAGTATTGGACAATTCTATGGGAACAATGCTTGTGCAACATGACTCAGATGGGCGAACAGAGAAAGCCATTTACTACTTAAGGAAGAAGTTCACCGGATATGAAGCCAATTACACCTTATTAGAGAAGACATGTACTGCTTTAATTTGGCTAACAAAGAGATTGAGGCATTACATGCTCTCATATCATATCATACTAATCTCACGGATGGATCCATTGAAATACTTATTCGAGAAGCTTGCCCTTACAGGAAGAATGGTCAGATGGTTATTGTTGTTATCAGAGTTTGACATCACATATACCACCTAGAATTCCATAAAAGGAAGTGCGATAGCTGAACATTTGTCTGCGCATCCTGTAGAAGATAGTTTCCAACACTTAGAAGATGTGTTTCCAGATGAGGAGGTACATGTGACTTAAGAAGATAGACAAACAGATACATGGCTTATGTTCTTTGATGGAGCAGCCAATCACAGAGGATACGGTGCAGGAGTGCTATTCATAGACCCAAATGATGTATTTATACGATTTGCCTTCTGTTTGGAGTTTGATTGCACAAACAATATTGCAGAATATGAAGCATGTGTTATGGGTTTGAAAGCAGCATTAGTCATTGGCGTCAAGAAATTGAAAGTATATGGTGACTCCTCTATTGTCATTTATCAAGTTAAAGAAGATTGGAGGACCAAGGATGAAAAATTGATATCCTACAAGGAATGTGCAATAGCATTGGCCCAGAGCTTTGAACAGATAGAGTTTAACTACTCACCCAGAGATACTAATACATACACTGATGCATTGGCCACCCTAGCATCAATGGTTGGAGATGATCCAGCATAGAAGATCAAACCTTTGATAATTGAAAGAAGATCATAGCCTACACACATGGGTGAAATTGATGCCTTGATAGTCCATGGTGGCCCTTGGTTTACGCCAATTGTGGACTTCATCAAAGAAGGATAGTACCCCATCGATGCTTCGACAGGAGACAAGAAATCCTTGAGATGCTATGCCTCTCAATTTGTGTTGTGCAAAGACATCTTGTACAAGCAATCTTATAAAGGAATACAACTAGTCTGTGTGGATGAAGAGCAAGCACAAAATGTCATCAAGCAAGTACACCAAGGAGTGTGTGGTCCCCATATGAATGCTAAAATGCTTGCAAAGAAGATCCTCCGACTAGGGTACTTCTGGAACACAATGGAGGCAGACTGTGTAGGCTATGTTAAGAAATGTCACAAATGCCAAATATTCGTCAATTTGATATATGTACCTCCGACAGAACTGCACACACTTAGCTCCCCATGGCCTTTCTCGACTTGGGGCATTGATGTGATAGGCAAGATACACCCTAAATCATCAAGTGGACAGGAGTTTATTTTGGTAGCCGTTCATTATTTTACAAAATGGGTGGAAGCTCAAGCATATGCAAAGCTCACAGCAAACATAGTGGCAAAATTCCTACAAGGGCAGATCATCTCTCAACACGGGGTGCCTCAAGCTCTTATTTCTGACCAAGGACAACACTTCAGGGTTAAGTGGAGGAATTGTGTGACAAATTCCACATCAGGAGACTTAGATCCTCTCCATATAGACCCCAGACAAAAGGGGTAGTCAAAGCGGCCAATAAAAACATAAAAGTTATTTTACAAAGATGGCACAAACCAATGCTGATTGGGCAGATAAGCATCCATTTGCACATTGGGCTTACAGAACCACTATCAGAACATCTACTGGAGCAACACCTTACTCCTTGCTCTATGGCATGGGAGCAGTACTCCATGTTGAGTTAGAGGTGCAATAATTAAGGGTAGCGATGGAGTACAAGATCCCCGAGATAGAATGGCTTCAAGCTAGATACGACGAATTGAGCCTCATAGAGGAAAGAAGAATCAGGGCGGTAGACAACATAAAGAAGTACCAGCGGAGAATAGAAAATACATTCAACAAGAAAGTATGAATCCGTCATTTAGCAGTTGGTGATTTAGTGCTGAAGGAGCAGAGAGCACCAACACATGATCCAAGGGGCAAGTTTCATCCAAACAGGAGCAGAGCATACATCGTCAAGGAAATATTACTAAAGTAAGCTGAATTAGACATGTAGTAGGTCTCATAGCAAGGTTGGAAAAGATTCTCAGACGAGACAATAACTTTCATCATAATGGGATAATACATCAGTTCTTCAATTGTTAGGGAATGGAATTCCTGATTTTCAGCAAAAACTCTATCTCCCATCCAACAATCCGACAGTTTTCTCTAGAGTTTCACATCAAGCCCTTGTTATACATCTCTGACATGACTCTTATGAGCATGCTACTCTGAACAGTAATCATAACAACTCTTACTGAAACTTACATCGGCCGTTCATTAATCTAAATGGTGTCCGAGAGTTTTCCTGGTCCATCCTTCAGAAGCCAAAATGGCATCTCTTAGTGGAGATCAGGCCATTCTACATAAACAACCAAGCACTCTCCCAGATGGCTGACCTATTTGGAACAGTTTCTTATCAGCCTATTAAGGCCATTGATTTCACTCACACTGTCAGTTGGCTCAAAAATTTAAGTCCAGACATGGTAGTACAACATAAATATGTGCATTAATAGAAGAGCATTAGTAGAAGTGTGGTCAGAACGAGTCTGAGTAATTACTGTCACACCCCAATTTTGCACCATTCAGAACGATGTGATGAACCGTTATAAACCAACGGTTCAACCAGGATCTCTAGTAGGCGGTATCCATTAGAAATAAAACCACGCACATCCACAACCATAATAAGAATGAATGTACAATAGCGGAGGAGTTATAGTAAATGAACTGAGCATTCTAAATGTAATAACCATAATTAAAATATCAAATTATTGTTGTATCAACTGAGACATAACTAAATAAAATATCAATTACATCTTGTATAATTTTGAATAAAATCCTAATGGAACACGCATTAGTTGCACTCTCACGTGGGGTCATGCGCATCCTCTAAGTCTTCAGCTCCCATTGCAGCAACACGCGCATACACCGGATCATCCATATAATCTGAAACTGTGGTACCTGCATCATCAGCTAAAAACATTCGACGTCGAGAGGGTGAGCACACATCATGGCTCAGTGAGCAAACAAAACAATGCAATAAACATATGCATGTATTCCATTCATATCTTTGGTCTGGTAAATAAGTTTGCAATGTGCTATAGAAAGGGTTGGAGGTCAAAGGTTCACGTTTATTGACCCCTCCTATATACACGAGTGTGTAAAGCCGCCCAAAGGTTCACGTTTATTGTCGTCTCACATGCACCCACTACGAACATTGTACAACAAAGGTTAACGCTTATTGTTGTACAGTGCCATACCAACACGTAAGCCCCTGCTGGCGAGGGCTTACAAACTGGGCTCACAACTAACCAATCCTAATGCCAAACAGTGTATCCAAGGCCTCACCCCAGCATCCCTCAATATGTCCATAGGGATAGAGCTAGGGTCTGGTGACCAGGATGAACCACAGTGTCACGTCCCCCCTGATACCCTACGACGTATTAGTTCTGCTAAAGTAATGGCGATACGTTGATGTTAGTGGACAAGACTTGAGTTAGAGATAGACTAGAGTGCTGAGGCCCCGCCTATGACACCTCCCCCTGATACTCGCTCGCATCATGCACACCAACCACACACATACATCCACATGCCTATTCCTATCATCATCATCATCATCATCATCATTATCATGAACAATAAATAAATATGCATGAACAGTAATAATAGAAATATTGGATGACATGTTGAATACACATAACAATCATACAAGCATAAAATCATTCATGGCATTGGACTCAAGAATAAAGACAGTTTATTATTAACCAATTAGTTTAGGTCTCGTTCCCTCACCTTTACTTGATGGTAGATCCTCTTTCAAGCTTTAAAAATCAACTATATATCGATATTATATCACTAGAAGACCTAATCATGTCGATAGAATATAATTAGAATTAATTATGATTTTTAAAAGCATGCTGTTAACTGGGGGTCGATGCTATGGCCGGAGGTTTTATCGACCCTGGGTGTGACCACCCCTATTCTGGACTTCCCGAACACTGGGGTTCCATGATCAGGGTCTGGTAGGGTCGATTGGCAATCGACCCCCCGTGCGACCCCCTTTGAGTTTTGTCAATTTTTTATTCTACAGTCCATTCTTCGTGTTTGGGGTCCTATGGCTTGCTTCTACAGTCCATTCCACACATGTTCTATGGCCTAAAACTGTAGTTCATTCACCTAGATAGCTTTCATGACTTCTCCCATGGTTTTCCATGAAAACCTAACCATGGGTGGATGATTTGGGTTTCTCCTAGATCATTCCCTCATCTCTAGCTATTATAAGGTCTGTAGAATTTCATGGAGATAGTATCCATACCTGAGAATTAGGCTTGTTTCTCTGAAGCCTTCTCCTTGATCTTCTTCTCCACTTTCCTTCTCTTCTCTTTCTCTTCTCTTTCTCTTCTGTTTCTCTTCTGTTTCTCTCAATCCAATTAGGGTTCTAAAAGGAGTGAAAGAGGCTTAGGGACGTCCTTTTTATAGAGTAGAAACTCCCAAAATATGTCCCATTGAGATTAGGAAGGAATCTCATTGAAATTAGGAAGGTTTCCTAATTTTCAGTTCATGCTGTTTTTACCGATTACTGGGGGTCGATAGGGGGGTCGGAGATCCCGTCATCCCCTGGTTCTTAAAATGTCCGACCCCCGGTATAAAACTGGGGGTCTGACTTTTATACTGGGGGGGTCCTACCCTCCCATGCTGGGTATGCGACCCTCCCCCTATTTTTAGTGTTTTTCGATCAGTTTAATACCTGGAATCGTGATCTCCTTCACGCACTTGATCCGTTTGGGTCGACCATGATGGGTAGACCAGGTTCAAGGTGGGAAGACTGGGTTACATTGATACAGATCTTACAATTACGGCCTAAGAAAATCCTTTGGATATGCTCATGACCTATGTCGTTGGGGATTTGCACCTTTATAGGTACCCTTCGGTAACGTTCTCATGATCTAATAGTTTACATAATAGAACACTGCATGAAATGAAATAAAAAAAAAAACAACAATGAACCCAAACTACGTAGAACCTGATTTCAGAGGGATGGAAGTCCCAAAGGATATGTAGGCAATTTGGGACACCCCAAATTCTGTCTAGAAGCTATACATCCAGAGGCAATACATCCAAGGGCTACACATCCAGAGGCTACACATCCAGAGGCTATACGTCCAGGGGTTACAAATCCAGAGCATCGAGCACTGTTACAGTTACATCACTAGCGGTCTTGAGCTAAAGTCACAGACCTAATGGGGCCACTACTCAAGAAGCTTGACAATTACAGTTACATCATGAGCGGTCTTGAGCTAATGGCACAGACCTAAAGAGGTCACTACTCAAGAAGCCTGACAGTTACAATTACATTACAAGTGGTCATGAGCTAAAGTCACAGACCTAAGGAGGTCATTACTCAAGAATCTTGACAGTTACAGTTACATTACAAGTGGTTTTGGGCTAAAGTCACATACCTGATGAGGTCGCTACTCAAGGAGCTTAATATCTACAGTTGTTTCTTGTACATTGATAAAATCCATATCAAGTGCAGAATAATGTAAAAGTGGGCCATTTTGTCTACGGCCTCAGTTTCCCACAATTTTAGCTGAAGAGGGGCATCTGTGAGCACCCCATTTTTGCCATTTCTAGCTGAACAAAGTCCTACTGGTGTGTGGACAATAAAGGAAGAGAAATGAGTGAAAATTTGTGTTTTGACTACGACCTCGAGTTATTTTCGGTGGGTCCTACAATAAGGTCATAGGATGTAATCTGCATGATACATAGGTCATGGAATTATCTTCGAAATGAGACCAGAATTGCTCAATTCTGATATCAAGTGAAGAAGATATGGTCATTTTATTTGAATGATACATACAATGGGAGTTCCTTAAATTATCGTAAGTAATCCCAGGGGGCTTTCATGCAAATTATTGTAAGTTGGATTATTTGAATTTCAAATCATCATATCTTGATCATCTAACATCCGAATCATATGGTTTAAGTACCAATGTTCCTTAATTTCAGTCCTTTTCAACATGGACGTGAAGAATCCCTAGTAGAGGCCATCGGTGGGTACCACGCAAGCTTGCATGCAGAATTATTGATAGAACTTCATTTCTTCATATCTTGGTTGTTCTAACGTCCGATTCAGATGATACAAAGTCCATTATACCTCATTTTTTGTGTTCTGTAAAGTGGACGTGAAAAAATGTGGGACAGAGATCTCCGAAGGGGCCCATGCAAAATTACATATTGAAATGGCCATTTAATATTTGAAAATTCATATTTTGGTTATCCCTCATCCAAATCAGTTGATTCCAGTTTCATTATTCCTCATATTTAAAGCTCTACCAAGTGGACGTGAAGGATTTTAGGTAGAGGTCTCCAAAGCATCCCATGTAGAGTCGTTAGTCAAATTATCGTAAAATGCCTTGTTTAAACTAAAAAAATTCATAAGTTGGTCATTTTATTTCCAAAAGACGTGATTCAAACTCCAGTATTATTCATTTTTAGTGTTCTATAAAATAAATGAGGAAAGTTTGGGGTAGAGGTTGGCAAAAAATTCCATGCGGAGGAGAAGAGAGACGTGAGTGAGAGAGAGAGATTTTTCTATTTTTGAGAGAGAGAGATCGATATTGAAAAGGAGAAAAAGAGTGCATAAAAGGGGAGAAGGGACGTGAGGATTAGAGGATTTTTCTATTTTTAAGGGAGAGAGAGATTGATATTGAGGAGGAGAGGAGAGACGTGAGTGAGAGAGAGAGTTTTTTCTATTCTTTTCGATTAAGATTGAGATTGAGATTGAGAAGGAGAGAAGGAGAGGCGTCCAGAGAGAGAGGAAGAAGAAGATCGAGATCTAGAGAAGAAGAAGAAGGAGAAAGAGCACAAGGTAAGATCTTTACCTACTATCCTTTGCAAGCACACGATCTGTCTTACCCATCACCGAACCTATGGTGGTGTTGTACTGGTTTAGTTTAGTTATTTTTTTTATTATTTTTGTTTATTTATTTTGACATTTAAATTTGATTGTACATATATTCTTTTTTAGTTTAGTTATGTTTTTTTTAGTTTAGTTTTGTGTTATATCTTAGTTCATTTGTATGAATATTATATATTAGACCTTGGTTGTTTTGTTTTTGATATCTTAGTTTGGCTATCCAATACAATATTATCTTAGTTTTGTGGTTGTAGAGTATGTGCATATGTTTTTTAAATAATTTAATTTTTTATGTACATTACATTTTATTATTACATGTATACTGACATGTATTATTTTATTATTTATCTTCCATGTCTTAATTTTTTTTTATTCTTTATGTACATTATTTTATTTATTATCACATGTATATTATTTATTTTTCTTGTACTTTTTTTTTTAAAATCACATATATATTATTTTCATATTTATTTTGCATCCTTATCCGTACTTTGCGTATATATTATATTATATTATTTTTTTCATGTATATTATTTATATTTATTTTACGTGTATGTTATTTTTAAATATTATGTTATTGTTATTTTTACATGTACTTTATTTTCTTATTTATCTTTGACATGCATATTTTATTTATTATTACAGGTATGTTGTTTTTTTATCTGAACATTATTTTTACTATCACATGTATATTATTTTCATATTTATTTTCATCCTTACTTTGCGTGTATATTATATTATTTTTACAGGTGTATTTATATTTATTTTTGAGTGTATGTTATTTATGTTTATTTTTCCATGAATAAATATTATGTTATTGTTATTTTTACATGTATATTATTTTCTTATCTATTTTTGTCATGCATGTTTTGAGAATAACACATTGCTATGTTGGATTTTCATTGCCATGTTTGGATGATCACTGCTATATTCGGATTGCTCACTTGCCATGTTTGGATTATTCACATGATCATTACTATATTTGGATAAGCACTGTTACCTGCTATATTGATTTTTACATGCTTTGCTTGATTCTTACATGCTTTGCTTGATTCTTACATGCTTTGTTTGATTTTCAAAAGCTTTGCGTGATTCTTACATGCTATATTTGATTTTCTCATGCTTTGCTTGATTCTTACATACTTTGACAAATTCTTACATGCTTTGCTTGATTCTCACATTCTTTTCTTGATTCACACATGCCAATTGGATGCACACTCCAACTATTACATGGAATGTTCTCACATGTCATATTGGATACATTTTTATTATTATATTTGGAATAATATCGTTGCTGTATTTGGAATGCTACCACTGCTATAGTTGGAAGGTTTTCACTTGCCATATTTGTCTTGGAAAGAGATAAGTTGAAAAAATAATAATTAGGGTAGGAAACCCTAAAAAATAGAAAGAACACAGCAATTAGGGTAGGAAACCCTAAAAAATGAAAAGAACACAGCAACTAGGGTAGGAAACCCTAACAAATAGAAAGAGCACAACAATTAGGTTAGGAAACCCTAAAAAAATGAAAAGAACACAGCAATTAGTGTTGGAAACGCTAAAAAATGGAAAGAGCACAGCAATTAGGGTAGGAAACCATAAAAAAATGGAATGAGCATAGCAATTAGGGAAAGTAAAACCTAAAATGGAAAAAATAATAATTAGGTAGGAAATCCTAAAATAGAAAGAACACATTGATTAAGGATAGTGAAACCCTAAAAATGGAAAGAACCAACCCTATAATGAAAAGAACAATTAGTGTATGAAACCCTAAAAAATTGAAAATCACAGCAAAAGGTGTAGGAAACCCTAGAAACCTAAAATGGAAACAACAAAATGGTAGGAGTTTAGGTCTCATCCCTAGATCCTATTGACCAAAAATGGTAGGATTTTAGGTCTCATCCCTAGATCCTATTGGCAAAAATGGAAAAAATGTGGTACACATCCCAAATCTGAATGATAA
Source organism: Protea cynaroides (assembly GCA_028583415.1). NCBI lineage: Eukaryota > Viridiplantae > Streptophyta > Magnoliopsida > Proteales > Proteaceae > Protea > Protea cynaroides. The sequence goes on along the minus strand of CM053270.1, from coordinate 32,366,712 downwards.
GAATTTAGGTCTCATCCATAGATCCTATTGAAAAAAATTATTGGGTCTTTGGTACACATTCTAAATCCGACTCTCACAAGCCTTTCGAACTACATCGTACTTGATTTCTAGGGCAAACCCTAGAATACCTAGGCAATTTGGGAGTCTCAAATACAGTACAAAGCCACCCATCAACCATCCATCCAGCATAAACTTCAACTTGAACAAAAAATCTAATTGAAGCACATGCATAAATCACTTTCATAATCTTTAATCACAAAACCCATTTCGAACTACGTTTTGGACTTGATTTCTAGGATTGGAATACATAGGCAACTTGAGATGTCTTACACGTCTCAGATTCAGTTGAAGACCGAACCATCTTTGGTCCGGTTCACAGTATAGTACTACACTCATTGCTTGTTTATTTGCTTTAAAACATGATTGACTGAACCCTAGATTAGAATATCTTAGCAACTTGGTTTAGGAGAACCCCCATTGAACCCTAGTCATCCAGTTGACCAAGCATAGTCAAAATTAGAGTTTAAGGAATGTTTAGGAGGTCGATATTGATCGAACGGTTTGGGTGCCTAACACCTTCCCATAACCGTACCCTAAATACTTACCTGATCTCTTGTAGACCAAATAACTGATACATTGGTTTATGAGTCAATAGAAGTCTTATCATAGGGTGAGGCTACATTTTTTGAGGTCTTAGACCTTAATCTAGGTGGCGACACCAACAGGACATTGGTCTTCATTGATATGGATGCATTTATCCTGACGAGGAGGATCATCATTTCTCGTTGTCCTCACAGTGGCGACTCCACTTGGGATTTATATTCAGACTCCTAGGATACATTATAATGATTGCTTCAAATTTGATGCTAAATCTAGGGTACTATATTTATTGTTTGTACATATTTCTTTGGGGGGTATGGGTTTAGTCACACATTCGTGCTAGTAGTCGAACCAGGTCCCATGCATATGGGGCAGCCTGCTAAGTGAAACACACAACCTTGGCCTGTACTTTGTGAGATCACGACAGACGAGCAGCCTTTGACGAGCAATTTTTGGGTCTACTCGGGAATACGTTATGCTACTCCACGTCGCTTGATTCTTGCATCATAGTTTATAAAGGGATTGGGGGCCCATTAATCATCGTGCATTTGGTGATAGGATACCCTGTCATCGTCAAGGTGGCCTTTTTTGTCCTAACCCAGTTTGAGCCACATGTATGTTATTTTTGGTCTATCCCTGAACTGACATGGTAAAATCCGTTCAATCACAATATCCACGCCCATAATATCTAAGTTCTGCCTATTTTTACTCTCGATTTGTAGACATGTTTGATCTCACATGATGAGCATCTTGAACTCTCATTTGAGAGCAAGAGGATTGTATAAACCTGTTCCATGTCATAGTGGACGGCCACTGTACACTCTCTATCAACGAGCTCAATGCGTCGGATCTATCATTGTTAACACATCGGTTTCAAAAATGATTAGAAATTCCCTATCATGGCATAGGTACCATGTTTGAGTGGTAATTATTGGTTTGTTCAGTCATGAACTGTTATTGCTAACCATCCCATATGAAAGTTACAAATAAGTATATCCATTTTAATTTCCTTGAATTTGACGAACTATGTGGTCGGATCTTGCTGTCTAATGAACCATTTGGGTCATGAGGCCCAAGACGAATCACAAGGTCCGTGGAAGAAATTAAATTGACTTGGATAATATTTATTCAATGGATTTCATAAGGGAGCTAACATTTGTATTGGTCAAGTCAGCTTGTGTGTGCGTGCAAAACCTTCACGTGTCCATTCATTTCCAAATCCTAATCCGTTGATCTATTCCAACACCCGGTGACTGTCAAGCCAATCTGCAAGCATTGCTACCATTTGGGTGAGAGATCCTATCACCAATAGGCTGTCTAGAGTACCTATCACTAAACCGATCGAGCCTATTATTGAAAAACCAATTGAAGCTATGGCTAACAGTGATCAAGATGAAAATTCATTAGAGGACCGGGTGACCAAGATAGAGGATACTGTAAGTGAGATGGCCGTCTTGTTGCGGAATGTGCATAAGTTACTAATGGGAAAGGAGGACACACCCTCCGCAGCAAAGGAAGATACCCTTAACAAGAATAATCCGATTGTGTTCTCAAACCCCGCTTTTGAAGAGGAGGGAGAGGTTGTCTGCAAGCAACTGTCGATCATCCAGATGGCTCCTCAATCAAGAAGCCGAAGGAATCTGAAGTCCGTATGGGAATCGATTAAGTCATGTTGAACAGATACTGAGGGGCCAGAAGGGCGTAGAAAGCCAGATCATTGATTCTGAAGGACTGTATTTCTTCCTAGATGCCGAATAGCCATGGAAATTTAAATGGACTACTGAAAAATTTGATGGGATAGGGGACCCCAAGACACATCTGAGATCATTCACAGGACAATTAAGGCAAGGGCATGGGTTTACTGATGAACAAGTGTCACAGGCGTTCCAATTCTCATTAACTGGAGGACCACATAGATGGCTAATGAATCTGAATCCCTTACATGTCCACTCTTGTACCGATATCACCAGAGCCTTTACTAATCATTACTCCTATGATACTGAGATCGAGACTCATAAGAGGCAATTAGAGACCATGGTGCAAAAGTCTGATGAAGGCTTCACTGAATATTTGACCAGATTTATGAAAGTGGCCGGAAAACTTTGGGATCGACCATCAGAGAGGGACCAGGTCCAAATGATGATGAAGGGGCTCAATAAAGCATACAAAACATATATATTTGGATAGGATATCCTCACATTCGAAGGGTTGGTCGTCGCGGGACAACAAGTAGAAGATGCCGAACTCCCAATCAAAATGGAAAAGTCAGAGGCAGGTCCAAGCAGGAGATCCTATCAACCCAAATACAACAATGCCCATGCTCACAAAGAAGTGGCAGTTATGAATACAGTTTTTGCACCGGCACCAAGTAACTATGTGCCACCAGCTCCACGACAAAGGCCCTTTAGGCTGTATACAGAGTTATCATTAGCAAGGGAGGTGTTGATGGAAAGATTGATGAGGGTTGGAAAATTAAAGCCACCACCACCCATGAATGTGCCAAACCCACCACTAGCCTCTTATCGTGCGGAGAAATTCTGTAAGTTCCACAATCTAGCAGGTCATGATACGAAAAATTGTTGCAACCTCAAAAATGCCATACAAGACCTAATTGATTCTGGGGCATTCAAAGTACAAGGAAGAACCAATCAAGCATCAATCAACAATAACCCACTCCCATATCATAATGTGAATTTCATAGAATGGGAGATGCCGGAGTCCAAGGAAAAGGTTCGGGAGAGCGAAGTTTGCATGATAGGTGACAATTTGGATCAGGAGTTTGATCTTACCTATCCCGGGTACTATGGACATTCTGTATCCACCGAAGAGTTAGAGGAGCCTTACATTGTCTACATACCCAATGAAGAATAAGAAATTACTCAGCTGAATGAACAATTTGATGAATTTAGAATCTACATACCTGGTGAAGGACAAGAAATCAGTTATTTGGATGACCAGTATGATGACTATGGCATCTACATCCCCGGAGAAGATAGGACTGCGGCAGAAACTCGTACAGGCAAAGGATATAAGCCAGCACATTTAGCAACAGAGAATCCGACCCAGTTGGCCAGAGAAAAGGAACAGGGGCAATCAAGCCAACCTGAATCACCCAACCCTGTTCTCGAGCTATTGCAGAAGACGCAGGCGAATGTCTCCATCTGGGAGCTATTGATGGCATCAATAGTTCATAGGGACGCCGTGCAGAATTCCCTGACAAACATACAAGTCCTTGTAATAATGGATTGCAATGAACTAGCGTATTTGGTCAGTGGCCGTTAGGCGATAAATTTAATCATATTTAGCAATGCAGACCTCCCTAGTGAAGGGGCCAAACATATCAAAGCACTACACATCACTATTGGTTGCAAAGACAAGGTTGTCTCACAAGTGTTAATTGATAATGGGTCAGCCCTAAATGTATTTTCCCTCAGAACATTCAGGTACTTGGGATTCAAAGATGAAGAGATGAAGCCATCAGACCTGATCATCAAGGCTTATGATAATACCCGTAGGGCCATCCAAGGTGTCTTTACTGTGCCTATTCAAGTCGGTCCTACTGTACATGATACAAAGTTTCAAGTCATTGATATCCATGATACATTTAATATACTACTGGGTCGACCATGGTTACGTGCAACCAATGCAGTTGCGTCCACCCTGCATCAGAATGTCAAATTCATACATGGGGACGTCATCGTAACCATCAATGCAGATTCAGAAATGGTAAATGCACTGGATGTAGGGAGAATGGGTTTCAAATATGAAGAGGGATCATCTGAAACTGTCCATCTTGGCTGCTTTAAAATAGACAACATCTTGGCTATCACAGGGGTAGATCCCACAGGTATGCATTTGTCCTTTCCTTTTCGTCAACTGCCAAATATCTCTTATTTTCCAGGAATAGGCCTCGGCTTACATCAACAAGGTAATATTGAAGTCTTATCCATGTTAATTAATGAGCACAAATTTTGACTGGGGTACATACACAACAGATGTAATTTAGAGTTGATAGAGCGGAAACAGTGGGGAGCCGATCAAAGATTTTTGAGTCTCAAGAAGAAGAAATACAAAAAGAGTAATGCATATAATAGTAGTAGTACAATAAAGGCTACAGGAACGAGCAGAGGAAAATGGCAACAGCAGAGAACAGATAGGCAAATCAATCAAGTGTTGACTGAAGGGTTGTACAGTCAAGAAAATACTCCATACTACAAAAGTCTGAATGGGTATTTTGTCAAAGAAGGAGATGACTTACCTTTCCATGGTTTCTCTGAACCTTGGTTTGATGGGCGATTCCAGAGACGATGGCCCAGTTTTGAGATTTTCTTTGACTGTACCATTGACTGGGAAGATACTGAGAAGACTCTGGAAAAAGAGCAAAGAGGAGAGCTACAATCTGAGGCAGATACAGTTGACATCGGTAACTTGTTCAAGGAAGATCAAGTGATGACACTCATCGGAGGAAACCAAAATGAAGAGCCAAATCCACAACAACTGATCTATCCCTTCAACGGTGTGATCCCAAATTGGAGTTGCTTAGATAATTTTTTCCATACCAATGCTGAGTCTTGTATTCCTAGTATGGCCATGTCTGGGCCCATAATAGAAGAGTCAATAGATAGGGATGAGTCATTTTCAAGCTTTGAGTCCCCTCCATTAGGAGCCACTTTTTCTGTACCACTTTTATCCATAATTAATAAAGATGATATTTCTTATTACTCTGTGTCTACATCATCCATTACAATTTTGAGCTCTAACTTTAACAATTATGATCATGATGAAATCCCTATTGAAATGCAATGACATGTTGAAATCTCAAAGTAGAAGAAGGCCCAACCTACTTGCGAAGCCATCCTAATGATCAACCTAGGTAGAGTTGACGAACCTCATGAGATCAAGATTGGCGCTACCCTAACTGAAGAAGAGGCGGCTCTGATGACAGAACTGCTAATAGAGTACCAAGAAGTGTTTGCTTGGTCCTACGAGGACATGCCCGGCATTGATCCTGAAGTTGTGCAACACAAGATACCTTTGTTCCCAGAAGCAAAGCCACATAAACAAAAGTTGAGAAGGCCACGACCCGAATGGACACTAAAGGTTAAAGAAGACATAATGAAGCAATTGGATGCAGGATTCTTTGAAGTAAACAGGTACACTGAGTGGTTAGCAAACATTGTGATTGTACCAAAGAAGCATGGATGGTTGAGGGTATGCATGGATTATCAAAACCTAAATAAAGCAAGCCTTAAGGATGATTTCCCGCTACCCAAGAATGACATTTTGGTGGACAACATGACAGGACATGCACTACTATCATTTATGGATGGATTCTTAGGGTACAACCAAATAAATATAGTGCCAAAGGATAAAGCCAAGACTACTTTCACCACGGACTGGGGCACCTACTATTATACTGTAATGCCATTCGGGTTGAAGAACGCCGGGGTGACATATCAAAGAATGGCCACAACCATATTACATGATCTGATCCACAAAGAGGTTGAGGTGTATGTTGACGATATGATTGTAAAATCTATTACCCGCAAAGGCCACATACTCGCACTCAATGCATTCTTTGAGAGGATTAAACAATACAAGCTGAGACTGAACCTGCAAAAATGTGCGTTCGGAATGACAGCAGGGATGATGTTGGGCTTCATGGTTAGCTGTAGAGCCATTGAGATGGATCCATCAAAAATCAAAGCTATAACAGAGATGCCCCCACCAAGGACTGAAAAAGAGATAAGGGGAGTTTTAGGAAGATTACAGTACATAAATAGATTCATTGCACACCTCACGGCCACATGTGAGCCAGTATTTTAGTTGTTGAGGAAGAATCAGCCCAAGACCTGGAACCCTCAATGTCAAATGGCATTCAAAAAGATCAAGACATATCTGATGATTCCACCGGTCCTCGTACCCCCAGTGCCTGGGAGACCCCAGCTACTATTGTCACACCCCAATTACGACTGAACCAGAAGTGTGAGTGAACCATCACTGAACCAATGGTTCACACCAGGATCTCAATAAGACCGTGTCTACTCATACAAATTGTTGCACATAACTATAATCAGAATATAATAAAATATAGCGAAAGTCTTAAATTAAATGAACTGAGTTCTCTATTGATAATTTAAATAAAAATATCCAATTATTCAAATATCGAAACATAAATAATTATCCTTACATCAATTGTATCTACAACTAAAAATAAATAAAAATAAATTAAATCAAATCCTAGAGGTACACGTAGAAAGGGCACTCGCATGGAGCGTCTTGCTCGTCCTCTCCTACTTGCACTTCTAAAGAAGCAACAGCTCCATAAGTCGGAGCATCCATATAGTCCACTACAGTATAACCAGCATCAACATCTAAAAATAGTGTATACACAGGGGTGAGCTCACAACTTAGCTCAATAAGACAATCAGACAATGCAACAAACATATACATGAGTAACATTCACATTATGATCTGGTTTTAAGTTTGCAATGTGCTATTGAAAGGATTGGCAGCCACCACACCTCTATAGACGAGTATGTGAAGCCGCCCAATAGATCAAACACCACTGTCACCCCACATACACCCACCATGTAATAGAGATAGAGCTAAAGCGTCCGGATCAAACACCGACAACACTTCCCCTGACACCCACCCATACCAATACGTAAGCCCCTATTGGTGAGGGCTTGCAAACTGGGCTCACAACTATCCAATCCTATATGTCATCACAGTAGGCCCTATCCCAGCACAACTCCCTATACATGTACCTCCGACAGAACTGCATACACTCAGCTCCCTATGTCCTTTCTCGACTTGGGGCATTAATGTCATAGGCAAGATACACCCTAAATCATCAAGTGGACAAGAGTTTATTTTGGTAGCCATTGATTATTTTACAAAATGGGTGGAAGCTCAGGCATATGCAAAGCTCACAGCAAAAAAAGTGGCAAAATTCCTACAAGAGCAGATCATCTATCGACACGAGGTGCCTCAAGCTCATATTTCTGACCAAGGACAACACTTCAGGGGTAAAGTGGAGGAACTGTGTGACAAATTCCACATCAAGGGACATAGATCCTCTCCATATAGACCATAGACAAATGGGGCAGCCGGAGCAGCCAATAAGAACATAAAAGTTATTTTACAAAAGATGGCACACACCAATGCTGATTGGGCAAATAAGCTTCCATATGCACTTTGGGCTTACAGAACATCAATCAGAACATCTACTGGGGCAACACGTTACTCCCTAGTCTATGGCATGGAAGCAATACTCCCAGTTGAGTTAGAGGTCCAATCACTAAGGGTAGCGATGGAGTGCAAGATCCCTGAGATAGAATGCCTTAAAGCAAGATACGACGAATTGAGCCTCATAGATGAAAGAAGAATCAGGGCGGTAGACAACATAAAGATGTACCAGCAGAAAATAGCAAATACATTCAACAAGAAAGTACGAATCCATCATTTAGCAGTTGGTGATTTAGTACTGAAGGAGCAGAGAGCCCCAACACATGATCCAAGGGGCAAGTTTCATCTAAACTGGAGCAGACCATACATCGTCAAGGAAATATTACTAGGATAGGCTATTCATCTGACTGACCTGAATGGAGATGAATTACAATATTTGACGAATCTAAATCAAGTAAAGCAGTATTACGTGTAGCTTACATACAAAAGAAAAAGGGGGAATGTGGACAAGCTTTCGTTTACAGGTTTGGGGCAAGCTGGCTTAGACATGTGGTAGGTCTCATAATAAGGTTGGACAAGATTCTCAGACGAGACAATAACTTTCATCATAAAGGGATAATACATCAGTTCATCAATTATTAGGGAAAGGAATTCATGATTTTTGGCAGAACTCTATCTCCATTCTAACAATCCGATGGTTTTCTCTAGAGTTACACATCAAGCCTTTGTTATACATCTCTGACATGACTCCTGTGAGCATGCCACTCTAAACAATAATCATAACAACTATGACCGAAACTCACATCGACCGTTCATTAATCCAAATGCTGTCTGAGAGTTCTACTGCTCCATCCTTCATAAGCCAAAATGGCATCTCCTAGTGGAGATCAGACCATTCTACATAAACAACCAAACACTCTCCCAAATGGCTGACCCATTTGAAAGAGTTTCTTATCAGCCTATCCAGGCCATTGATTTCTCTCACACTGTTAGTTGGCTTGAAAATTTAAGTCCAGACATGGTAGTACAACATAAATATGTGCATTAGCAGAAGTGTGGTCAGAACGAGTCTGAGTAATTATGGCCTAAGAAAACCCGTTGTATATGCTCATGACGTATGTCGTTGTGGACTTCCACCTTTATAGGTACCCTTCGGTAACGTGCTCACGATCGAATATTTTAGAGAATGGAACACTGCATGATATATATAAAAAAAAAATAAAAAATACAACAATGAGCCCGATCTACGTGGTACCTGATTTCGGAGGGATGGAAGTCCCAAATGATACGTAGGCAATTTGGGACACCCCAAATTCGGTCCAGAGGCTATACATCCAGAGGCTATATATCCTAGAGGCTATACATCCAGGGCCTACTCATCCAAAGGCTACATATCCAGAGGCTATACATCCAGAGGTTACAAATCCAGAGCACCAGGCACAGTTACAGTTACATCATGAGCGGTCTTGAGCTAAAGTGGCAAAACTGATGAGGTCGCTACTCAAGAAGCTTGATAATTACAGTTACATCATGAGTGGTCTTGTGGTAAAGTCACTGACCTGATGAGGTTACTACTCAAGAAGCTTGACAGTTACAGTTACATTACAAGCGGTCTTGAGCTAAAGTCACATACCTGAAAAGGTCGCTACACAAGAAGCTTGATAGTAACAGTTACATTATAAGCGGTCTTGAACTAATGTCATAGACCTGATGAGGTTGCTACTCAAGGATCATGATATCTACAGTTGTTTGTTGTACAATGGTAGAATCCAGATCAAGTGCAGAATAATGCAAAAAAAGGCTACTTTTGTCTTCAGCCTCAATTGCCCACAATCTCGACCGAAGAGGGGTATCTGTAAGCACCCCATTTTTGCCATTTCTAGCTGAACAAATCCTACTGGTGTGTGGACAACAAAGAAGAGAGATGAGTGAAAATTTAGGTTTTGACTACGACCTCGAGGTAGTTTTCGGTGGGTCTTACAACAAGGTCACAGGCTGTAATTTACATGGAAACATAGGTCAGGGAATTATCTTCAAAATGAGACCAGAATTGCTCAATTCTGATATCAAGTGAAGAAGATATGATCATTTTAGTCAGATGATACGTACAAGGGAGGTTTCTAAAATTATCATAAGTAATCCCGGGGGCTTTCATGCAAATTATCATAAGTTAGATTGTTTGAGTTTCAAATCATCATATCTTGATCATCTGACATCCGATTTATATGGTTTAAGTACCAATGTTCCTTATTTTTAGTCCTTTTCAAAATGGACGTGAAGAATCCCTGGTAGAGGCCATCGATGGGTCCCATGCAAGCTTGCATGTAGAATTATCGATAGAACTTCATTTCTTCATATCTTGGCTGTTCTACGTTCGATTCAGATGATTCAAAGTCCATTAATCCTCATTTTTTGTGTTCTGTAAAGTGGACGTGAAAAATGTGGGACAGAGATCTCCGAAGGGGCCCATGCAAAATCACATATTGAAATGGCCATTTAATCTTTGAAAAATCATATTTTGGTCACCCCACTTCCAAATCAGTTGATTCCAGTTTCATTATTCCTCATTTTTAGTGCTCTACCAAGTGGACGTGAATGATTTTAGGTAGAGGTCTCTGAAGCATCCCATGCAGAGTCATTAGCCTAATTATCATAAAATGGCTTGTTTAAACTTCAGAAATTCATAAGTTTGCCATTTTATTTTCAAATGAGGTGATTCAAACTCTAGTATTATTCATTTTTAGTGTTCTACAACATGAACGTGGAAAGTTTGGGATAGAAGTTGGTGGAAAATTCTAGGCGGAATGGCCACAAAAATGGCCTATGAAATTATTGAGGTAGAAAAAATCAATTTTTTGGCGTAAGCTAGCTCAACCCAGCTCAACCCAGCTTAGTCCAACCCATCTTAGTCCAACTCATACCAGTCCAAACCAAATCAATTCTGTCCAAGTACGTACATGTGCGTCATATATATTGTACTATATATTGTCACACCCCAATTCTGCACTCTTCAGAATGGTGTGATGAACCGCTAGCAAACCAACGGTTTAACCAGGATCTTGGACAGACGATATCTGTTTTATCTAAACCTCATACATCCACATTCATAATCAGAATAAATAGACAATAAAAGAAGTCTTATAGTAAATGAACTGAGAATCTACAGTGATTTTAATATTTAAATAGCAAATTATTCTATGTCAACTAAGACATAAATAAATATCAAATACATGTCTTTACTAAATCCAAATAATGAAAATAACATCTAATCGAATAAACATGAGTTGCACTCGCAAGAGGGGTCATGCGTATCCACTTCATCTACAACTTACATCGCCGCCATGTGCTCGTACACTGGAGCATTGACATAATCTTCAACGGTATTACCTGCATCATCAACTAAAAATATTTGACGTCGAGGGGGTAAGCACACATCATGGCTCAGTGAGCAAACAAAACAATGCAACAATACATATGCATGCAATCAATTCATATCTTTGGTCTGGTTTAAAGTTTGCAATATGCAATAGAAAGGTTTGGGTGGTCAAAGGTTAACGTTTATTGACCCCTCCTCTATACAGAAGTATGTGACGCCATCCGAAGGTAGCGTTTATCGTCGACTCACAAGCACCCAATTCATGAACATTGTACAACAAAGGTAATGTTTATTGCAGTACAGTGCCATACCAACACGTAAACCCCAGTTGGCAAGGTCTTGCAAACTGGGCTCGCAACTAACCAATCCTAATGCCAAACAGTGTATCCAAGGCCTCACCCCAGCATCCCTTAGAACGTCCATAGAGATAGAGCTAAGTCCCCCCAGTAGAGTAACAGACTACAAGGACCGAGACCACCTCCCCTGATACTCTACGATGTAATAGTTCTGCTAAAGTAATGGCGATACGACGATGCTAATGCACAAGACTTGAGTTAGAGATAGAGCTAAAGTGTTGAGGCCTAGCCTATGACACCTCCCCTGATGCTCGCTCGCATTAAGTACACCAACCATACACATACATTCACATGCTTATTCCTATCATCATTATCATTATCATGTTATAAACAATAAAGTAAATATGCATGAACAATAAATAGAAATATCGGATGACATGTTGAATGCACATTACAAGCATGTTCGCATAGAATCAAGCATAGCATTGGACTCAAGAAACAAAATAGTTTGTTACTAACTAATTAGTTAAGAGTCTTGTTTCCTCACCTTAGCTTGCTAGTTGATCCTCTTTCAAACTTTAAAATCACTTTTATATTGTTATTATATTGCTAGAAGACCTAACAAAGTCGATCAAATTTAATTAGAACTAATTCTGATTTTAAAAACCATGCTGTTAACTAGGGGTCGGAGCTAGGGTCTGAGTTATGATCGACCCTGGGTGCGACAACCCCTATTATGGGCTTCTCGAATACTGGTGGTCGATGCTCAGGGTCTGGTAGGGTCAATTTGCCATTGACCCCCATGCAACCCCCTGCGGGTTTTATCAAATTTTCTTCCTTCAGTCCATTCTTCGTGTTTGGGGTCCTATGGCTTGCTCCTACGGTCCATTCCACACATGTTCTATGGCCTAGAACCATGATTCATTCACCTATATGGCTTTCATGATTTCCCCCATGGTTTTCCATGATAACCTAACCATGGGTTGATGGTTTGGGTTTCTCCGAGATCATACCCTCTTCCTTATCTACTCTAAGGTCTTTAGAAACTCATGAAAATAGTATCCATACCTGAGAAGATTACTCCTTCTCGGCAACTCTTCTCCTTTTTCTTTCTTCCCTTCCTTCCTTCTCTTCTTCTTCTCTTCTTTCTCTTCTCTTTTTCTCAATTCAATTAGGGTTCTAAAAGGAGTGAAAGCAGCTTAGGGACATCCTATTTATAGAGTAGAAACTCCTAAAACAAGTCCCATTGAGATTAGGAAGGAATCCCATTGAAATTAAGAAGGTTTCATAATTTCTGTTTTTACCAAGTACCGGGGGTCGATAGGGGGGTCGGAGATCCCGTCGACCCCTGGTCCTTAAAATGCCCGATCCCCCATATAAAACTGGCGGTCTGACTTCTATACTGGGGGGGTCCGACCCTCCCTTGCTGGGTATGCAACCCTCCCCTTATTTAAGTGTTTTTGGGCCAGTTTAATACCTGGGATCGTGATCTCCTTCACGCACTTGGTCCATTTGGCTCAACCATGATGGGTAGACCTGGTTCAAGGTGGTAAGACCGGGTTAGTTTGATACGGGTCTTACAACTCCCCCTACTTATAAAAAATTTCATCCCCAAAATTTTTCATACCTTTAGAGTCAAATAAATGAGGGTATTGCTTTCGCATAGTATTCTCTTCTTCCCATGTAATTTCTTCCATGTCTCTACTTCTCCAAGTGACCTTAACATAATAGATATCTCGATTGCGTAGTCGTTGAACCTTTCGGCTAGTGATTTCAGTTGGTGTTACTTCAATGGTCAAATCATCAGTCAAATCAGGTAGATCTACTGTTAGAACGTGCGTTGGATCCTTGACATACTTCTTCAATAAGTATATATGAAATACGTCATGCACACTTGACTTAGATGGTGGTAGTGCTAACTGGTAAGCCACTTTCCCACGCTTAGATAAAATCTCATATGGTCCGACATATCTTGGACTTAGTTTCCCTTTTTGTCCTTACCGTTTCAGACCTCGCATAGGAGATACCTTCAAGAATACTTTATCACCCACGACGAACTCAAGATCTCTGCGTCGAGTATCTGCATATTGCTTCTGACGATTCTGGGATGTTCTCACTCTTTCCTTGAAAATGTCAACCACTCGATAAGTCTCCTCAACAAACTCTGGTCCAATGATACTACGTTCCCTAACTTCATTCCAAAACAACGGAGCTCGACACTTTCTGCCATATAGTGCTTTATATGGTGACATCTGTATGGTAGCCTGATAGCTGTTGTTATAGGCGAACTAAATCAGTGGTAAGATTTCATCCCATGATCCTTTAAAATCAATTACACATGCTCGTAGCATATCTTCTAGAATCTGAATTGTACGCTCTGATTGTCCATCTGTCTGTGGATGGAATGTAGTACTAAACTTCAATGTTGTACCCATAGCCTTTTGCAATCCTTCCCAAAACTTGGAAGTAAATCGTGGATCTCTATTGGACAAAATGCTCTCTGGTACACCGTGTAATCAAATAATATTATCCACATACAGCTTTGCTAACCTTTCTAGTGTATACTGAGGTCGTATCGGTATAAGACGAGCTGTTTTGGTCAGGTGGTCTACAATCACCCAAACTGCGTCAACTACTCGGGGAGTCAATGGTAATCCTGTGACGAAGTCCATAGTGATGCAGTTCCTTTTCCATGCTGGTTTTGGTAACGGCTGTAACAGTCCTGCGGGTCTTTGTCGTTCAGCCTTTACTTTCTGACAATTTAGGAATTGAGACACGAACTTAGCTACGTCTGCTTTCATTCCTCTCCACTAATATAATTTCTTTAGATCATGATACATTTTTGTACTTCCCGGGTGTATCGAATAGATGGTGGTATGGGCTTCTTTCATCAGTCGGTGTCTAATGTCCACACTTTTTATTTTGGGTACACATATTCTTCCTTTCTACTTCATTACCTTCTCTTCGTCCAAGGTGAACTTAGGGTTAGTTCTACCTTTTTCGATGTCTTCTTGTACCGTTCTCAAGTAAGGGTCAGATTTGATAGCTGTCTTTACTTCATCAATTATATCCGGTATAATCATCAATGCAGTGAACATATTGGAAAACCGATGAATGAACCCTTGGTTTCTGATCCATCCGTTGTATCTATCACATACTACTCATTGTCGTGATTGAATACCGTTCCAGTAGTACACATTGCTGCAGTTGTGCCAACCACTCCTTGAGATTTTATCATTGCCTTTCTGCTCAACGCATCCGCTACTACATTAGCTTTCCCCAGATGATACTGAATATAACAATCATAGTCTTTCAATAGTTCCAGCCATCTTCTTTGTCTCATATTCAACTACTTTGGATTAAATAAATAAGTAAGACTTTTATGGCCGATTTAATTTGGATCTTCTCTCCATATAGGTAATGTCTCCATATCTTGACAGCATGTACTACTGCCGCTAACTCCAAATCATGAGTGGGATAATTTGTCTCATGTGTCTTTAACTGTCTTGAGGCATAAGCAATTACTTGTTCTCCTTGCATAAGCACACATCCTAATCCCAGTCCTGACGCATCATTGTATAGGGTAAATGGCTGTCCGAGAACAGGAATAGTCAAAATCAGAGCAGATATCAATCTGGTCTTTAAGGTTTGGAAGCTCTTCCAGCATTTATCCGTCCACACAAACTTTTCACCTTTCTTAGTTAAACTAGTGAGAGGTATGGCAATCCAGGAATAGTCTTCCACAAATTGCCGATAATAACCAGCGAGACCTAGAAAACTTCTAATTTCTACAACGCTCCTTGGTGCTTCCCACTTTACAATAGCCTCGATCTTGCTGGGTCCACTTTGATTCCTTCAACGGATACTAGAGGGCCTAGGAAGGCGACTTCACTTAGCCGAAACTCACATTTGGTAAATTTGGCATATAGCTTCTCTTTCGTTAAACGTTGTAGAGTGGCGTTTAGATTCTTAATATGGGTTTCCTTGTCCTTGGAATAAACCAATATATCATCAATAAATACAATAACCGACGTATCCAACATATCATGGAAAACCTGGTTCATCAGTTCCATGAAAGTTGCTGGTGCATTTGTTAATCCAAAAGACATGACCAAGAATTCACAATGTCCATATCTGGTCCTGAAAGCTGTCTTAGGAATATCACCTTCTTTAATCTTCAACTGATAGTAGCCTGACCGAAGATCGATCATAGAAAATACTTTTGCTCCTTGCAACTGATCGAACAAGTCATCGATCCGAGGTAGTGGATATCAATTCTTGATTGTCAGTTTGTTCAGCTCTCGATAGTCGATACATAATCGCACGCTACCGTCCTTCTTCTTTATGAATAATTTTGGCGCTCCCCATGGTGATATACTAGGTCGAATATAACCCTTGTCCAGTAGTTCTTGTAGTTGTACTTTCAATTCCTTTAGTTGAGTAGGAGCCATTCGATAAGGTGCTTTTGATACTCGTGTGGCTCCAGGTATAAGATCTATCACTAACTCTGTGGCTCGGACAGGTGGTAATCCTGGTAGTTCCTTTGGAAATACGTCGGGGTAGTCCCGCACGACATCAATATCTTCCATCTGTGGTGCTTCTTTGGTGAGGTCAACCACAGATACTAGATATCAGACTGCTCCGTTCTCAAGGCACTTCTTAGCCTTTAGTGCTGAGAGTATGAGCTTGTGTTTACGGGGAAGATTGGTTCCCGCAAAACTGAATTCTGCTCCTTCTTTGTCTTTAAATGTTAGCTTCTTTTCGGCGCATAATAGGTTCGCAGAATGTCGAGCTAACCAGTCCATTCCTAAGACGACATCAAAGTCTGGCATCCCAAGTTGGATCAAGGTTGCATCTAATGTTTTCTCGCCAATGAGAACTGGACATGGCCCATAACCTTTTTCTAATTTCACTTCTAACCCCATCGGTGACCGTACAAGTAGTTTGTAGTATAATGTTTTGATTGGTAAATTCAGCTTCTTCCCGAATGACACAGATATAAAAGAATGAGTAGCTCCTGAGTCGAAGAGTACTCTGGCGGGTATGCCATTTATAGGTACGATACCTGTGATTTATTTTAACTTAGTCTACATGCTCACACAATGTAATACAACTTAAAAGGTTTCAGTCATACCTGTGACCACATCGGGTGATGCGGCAGCATCCTTGGATGTAACAGCATAAACTCATCCTTGATGTAGCTGCTTCCTGGACTTGGGACACTCCCTTGCCATATGACCCGCTTGGTTGTAGTTAAAACCTTTTGGGCCTTCACTATTTGGCTTTGGCTAATGTTGGGCTACTGGGGTTGTCACACCCTAATTCTGATCCAGCCAGAATGGAGTGAGTGAACAGTCATCGAACCAACGGTCCACACCAGGATCTCGAATAGGCCGCGTCCACCCATAAAAACCATCACACATAACCACAATCAGAATATAATAGTACAGCGGAAGTCTTTAAAATAGTTTGAACTGAGTATCTATTGATAAATTAAATAAGTATCCAATTATTCAAATACAAACATAAAATAAATATCTTTTACATCTCTTTAATATGAAACGAAAATAACTAAAACAAATAAACAAAATCCGATCACAAGTACACGCAGAAAGGGCACTCGCATGGAGCGTCATGCTCGTCCTCTCCTGCTTTTACATCCAACGCAGCAACACCACCATAAGCCGGAGCGTTCATGTAGTCATCCAGAGTATAACCTGCATCAACATCTAAAAACATGTATATATACAAAGGGTAAGCTCACAACTTAGCTCAGTAAGACAATCAGATAGTTTCCCAATATTATGCATGAGTAACAATCATTTTATGCTGTGGTCTGGTTTTAAGTTTGCAATGTGCTATAGAAAGGTTTGGTGGCCCCCGCACCTCTATACACGAGTGTGTGGCACCTCATGGATCACACCCCCATTGGCCCACATGCACCCATTATGGAATAGAGATAGAGCTAAGATACCCCCGTACCTCTCTCGATGCTCTACCCATACCCGTACCTAAGCCCCTACTGGCCAGGGCTCGCAAACGGGGCTCGCAACTAACCAATCCTATATGTCATCAATGTATGCTCTATCCCAGCACAACCGTCTACGGCATAGAGATAGAGCTAAGGGATTCCCACACCTCCCCTGATGCCCTATCCGCAACTAACCTTCTTGGATAGATACATAACGCAGGTAGACCCTATCCCAACATAACTCCCTACGGCATAGAGATAGAGCTAAAACATCGTGGACAAGCCAGCGTCGACCTCGGAGACCACAGTGCCACATAACCATGGTCAGGCCAGCAACAACATCGGAGACCACCGTACCACGACCTTCCCCTGATGCCCCACCCGTACCAAGCATGTTAAGACAAAATACTACAAAAGTGCTAGCGTGAGGAGCGATCCCAGGCCCATGCCCCACTCCACACACTAACGAAAACAATCACATGCATAACAATCACATCCTAACAATGCATAAACAGTAATAATAACTGAAAATAAAAGATTGCATGTGAATATGCACAAACATCACATCATATATATTCAGGTGATTAACAAAGATTTACTATCCATTAATTATTAGGTTTAGGTCAGATTCCCTTACCTGACGCTCGTTTGATAGCTTGCTCTACGTCATAAGATCCAAACGGGAAGTCACAAAGTCCTACAATATTATTAGGATTTCATTAGAATATTTTTCTTAGGTTCATGTTGGTTCGAAACCAACATGGTTACAAAATACCCTCACAGAGCTGACCGGTGGCATGAACCGATCGCGGCTCTGTGGGGAAGACTGGAGACCGGTATGGTCAGCCGGTCCCCATAGACCAGCCTCCCGAAAGATACCGGTGGTAACATACCGGCCGCACTGTGTGCAACCGGTATAGTCGACCGGTATGTCTCCGGAAGACCATACATGGGTTTTTCGACTGCCGTCGATCATCCTTCATGGATTTCCAAGGTTTCTCCTATCCATTCTAAGTCTAAGCTTTGAGTTATAGTTATTCCCAACTCATTCGAGTCTAGTTTCGAATAATATCATCTCGGAACTCGAATCAAGGGTTGGACGGCAACTTAGGGTTTATTGGCCAATTTAGGGTTTTAGATCAATACCTACTTTGCATGCTATTGATCCACCCACACAACTATCCTAGAGTCAAAGGGTAAGAAGAATGATTAAAACACTTAACGTCGACTGGCGTAAAGTGAGCATCGTCGAACGGCAATGGCGGCACCTTCTTCTTCTTCCTAGCTTCCTCTCTTTTCCAAACTCCTTCTCTTCTCTAGGGTTTGTGAGAGATAATGGAAAGGATTTGAGGAGGTTAAGGGTGTATTTATGGGCTAACATTAGGGTTTAGTAACCCTATTAACATTAGGAAGGTTTAGGCATTAGGGTTTTGGAAAATGGGACCCACAGAGATCCAATTCCGGATCTCCATACTCAGCTGCGCAGACCTGATCGGTCGACCGGTACCAAGACTGGAACCATCGACCGGTCGTCTTTGATCTGATTTTTTACCTGTTTTTCATCCGCTCGTCCCGTTTGGCCCGGTGATAATCTAAAGACCTACTACGACACGAAACCAATGTTTAGACCGGATTTACGGAGTGCGGGTCTTACAACTCCCCCACCCTTAAAAGAAATTTCATCCCAAAATTTGCATGTAGGTTTCACAACTCCCCCACCCTTAAAAGAAATTTCGGCTCCGAAATTTGAACGTACCTTGATCGTTAAAAAGGTTAAGGTACTCCTTCCTCATCGTGCTCTCCTCTTCCCAAGTAATTTCTTCGACATTTTGGCTTCTCCAATGCACCTTCACATAATGAATATCCTTGGTTCGAAGTTGCTGTACCTTTCAACTTGAGAGCATCACAAGCACCACTTCGAATGTTAAGTCTTCAGTCAAGTTTAGGGGATCAGCGGTCAAGATGTGCGATGGATCTCTGACATACTTCTTCAGTAATGATACATGGAACACATTATGAATGCTTGACATAAATGGTGGTAGAACCAATTGATATGCTACATTACCATGTCGGGTCAATATCTCATATGGTCCCACATAGCTGGGGCATAGCTTCCCCTTCTTACCAAACCTCTTTCAGACCTCGCACCGGTGATACCTTCAAGAATACTTTGTCACCCACTGCAAACTCCAAATCTCGACGTCGATTATCCGCATAGTGTTTCTGTCGGACTTGAGCTATCTTTACTGTCTCTTTGATTTGATCAATCACTTGACAAGTTTCTTCAACAAACTCCGGACCTACAATTCTTCTTTCCCCCACCTCGTTCCATAACAGAGGTGTACGACACTTCTTCCCATAGAGTGCTTCATATGGGGCCATCTGAATTGTAGCCTGATAACTGTTGTTATAAGAAAACTCGATAAGTGATAGTTTCTCATCCCAAGCTCCCTTGAAATCTAATGCACAAGCTCAGAGCATATCTTCTAAAATTTGAATAGTTCGCTCTGACTGTCCGTCCGTCTGAGGGTGAAAAGCTGTACTGAACTTCAACTTTTTTCCCATAGCTTTCCGTAATCCTTCCCAGAACTTTAATGTAAAATGGGGATCTCTGTCAGATACTATACTCTCTGGAACGCCATGAAGTCTGACTATGTTATCCACATATAACTTGGCCAGTTTCTCCATGTTATACTGAGGTCTGACCGTAATAAATCGAGCTGTCTTGGTGAGTCGATCTACTAGAACCCAAACTGCATCCACTGTCCTTGGTGTCAAGGGTAGGCCAGTGATGAAATCCGTAGTAATGCAATCCCACTTCCATGCAGGTTCTGGTAATGGCTGTAGTAAACCTGCGAGTCTCTGCGTTTCTGCTTTAACTTGTTGAAAATTCAGACATTGGTACATGAAATGAGCTATATCTTCTTTCATACCCCTCGACCAATATAGTCTTCTTAAATCATGGTACATTTTGGTACTTCCTGGATGTACCAAATATGGGGTGTAATGAGCTTCAGTCATAACTCGATCTTTGATATTGCAGGCTTCACTCTCAGGTATACATAACCGTCCACAATACCTGAGTACCTTGTCTGAATCCAAGGTAAAGTCAGGATTTCCCGTGCCCTTCTCTAAGTCTTCTTGCACTATCTTGAGATGTGGATCCTGTAGGATTGCTACCTTGACTTCAGCAACTAGATCCGGTGAGATCTTCAAAGCTGCAAAAATCATGGTGAACTTATGAATTAAGCCTTGCTCGACTGGATCTTCTGCAGTCTCTATTATATACTCTTCATCGCCTTCGATTGAACATGAGGCTGCGGCACATAATGCATCATTTGTACTTGGTCCTGCCTCTGGATTCGATTCCCACTTTCTACTTAAGGCGTCAGCCACAACATTTGCTTTACCCGGATGGTACTGGATGTCACAATCATAATCTTTTAATAACTATAGCCATCTCCTCTGTCTCATATTCAGATCCTTCTGAGTGAAAGATAAGTTAAGCTCTTGTGATCTGACTTGATCTGAAACTTCTCACCATACAAGTAGTGTCTCCAAGTCTTGATTGCATGTATAACCACTGCTAGCTCCAAATCATGCATAGGATAGTACTTCTCATGCTCCTTTAACTGTCATGATGCATAAGCAATCACCTGTTCTCCATGCATCAATACACGCCCAATACCCAACCCTGAAGCATCCGTATATAAAGTAAACGGTACGCTTGGTTCTGGAATGGTCAAAATAGGTGCAGAGACCAGTCTTGACTTCAAGGTCTGAAAACACTTCTCGCATTCATCTGTCCATATGAATTTCTCCCCCTTCTTGGTCAATCTGGTGAGTGGAACAGCGATTCTGGGGAAGTCTTCCACGAACCTTCTATAATAACCAGCCAACGCAATGAAACTACGAATCTCCGCAACAGATTTTGGTGCTTCCCATCCTACTATAGCAGCTATCTTACTTGGATCAACCTTGATACCGTCTTCAGATACAACATGGCCCAAGAAAGCCACTTTTTTCAGCCAAAACTCGCACTTCTTGAACTTAGCATAAAGCTTTTCTTGTCTTAGCCGTTGTTGGGCTGCCCTCAAATGTGCTGTATGAGTCTCCATGTCCTTAGAGTAGATCAATATGTCATCGATGAATACGATGACCGAAGTGTCCAACATATCATGAAACACTCGGTTCATCAGTTCCATGAACGACGCTGGAGCATTGGTCAACCCAAAAGACATAATTAGAATCTCATAATGCCCATACCTCATCCTGAAAGTAGTCTTCGGAATATCTCCGGCCTTGATCTTCAATTGGTGATACCCTGATCGGAGATCAATCTTCGAAAAAACCTTTGCACCCTGCAATTGATCGAACAGATCATCGATTCTAGGCAAAGGTTCCGATTATTGATTGTCAACTTGTTCAGTTCACGGTAGTCAATGCATACCCTTACACTTCCGTCTTTCTTCTTGACGAATAATACTGGTGCTCCCCAAGGTGATATGCTAGGTCGTATGAAACCCTTATCTAACAATTCTTGTAATTGGGTCTTCAACTCCTTTAACTCGGTAGGGCCCATCCTGTATGGTGCTTTGGACACCGGCGCCGAACCTGGCATAAGGTCTATTACAAATTCTGTAGCCCTGTCCGACGGTAGACCTGGAAGCTCCTCTGGAAATACCTCTGGGAACTCTCGAACCACATCTATATCTTCCATCTTTGGCACCTCAGCAGTGATGTCGACTACAGATACTAGCTACCCCACTCCCCCCTTCTCTAAGCATCTATTAGCTTTTTGGGCGGAGAGAATATGCTTCCGCTTCCTAGATAGCTTGATCCCAGTGAAGCTATACTCCTTTCCCTTTTTGTCAATATGCACAAGCTTCCTTTCACCACATAATAGGATAGCTGAATGATGGCCTAGCCAATCCATTCCCAAGATGACATCAAAGTCTACCATCTCGAGTAGTACCAGACTTGCTTCTAAGTCTTGGCCCTCAATACAAACTCTACAAGGTCGATAATATTCAGTCAAAGCCACTTTGACTCCTAGTGGGGAGCGAACTATCAAGCTCGGGTTCAAGTGCTTAATTGGTAACTCCATTCGCTTCCCAAAAGAAATAGAAACAAAGGAGTGCGTGGCCCCAGAGTCAAATAGTACTCTGGCAGGTATACCAGCTACATTTACAATTCCTGGAATTTTTCATTATCCCTTAGTTCTACATGCGCAAACACACAATGAAAATAGTAAGCCAAATAGTAAGGGATAGAGTCATACCAGTGACCACATCAGGTGATGTGGCTGCCTCTTCAGTGGTGACCGCATAAAATTTTCCTTGCTGGGATGGTTGCTTCCTAGGTAGAGTGCAGGTCCTTGCAATATGACCCACTTGCTGGCAGTTGAAACATTTGATATTCTGGTTGAATCCGGCGTTCTGTGGCACAGGTGGTGCAGCATTGTTCCTAGCAGGTACTGTAGCGGTCTGAGCCCTGTATGGGCAGAAGGGTCTATTGTTACCGCCACCCGAACTCTCAATAGCGGGTCTCTTCACTCCCCTATTCTGAGCGAAGAAGCTGTCCCTATCACCCTCGCAACCTGCACAGCCTCATTATAGATTTTCTTGTCCAGACCCAATATGTGCTCTCTAATGCTTCCACGTAGTCCCATGGTGAACCTACGTGTCTTGGTCTCTTCCTCTTGCATACTTGGCGGTGCGAAGAAAAATAACTCTTCGCACCTCTACTGGTAAGCATCCACAGTCGACTGAGACTGCTGCAAATTAAGGAACCCCTTCTCCATCTGATCTTTGAAGCTCTTTGGAAAATAATTATCGAAGAAGGCAACCTTGAACACTTCCCAATCCACTTGCTTATGCTTCGTCTCCAGATATGCCCGTGTAGAATTCCACCAAGCATTTGCGTCTTCTTTCAGCATATGAGTGGCAAATAAAACCTTTTCCTCCTCTGTACAGGTCATCAGTCAGAAGTTTTTCTCCATCTCTGCAACCCACTGTGCTGGCCACAATGGTTTCCCTGTCTTACCGGTGAATGATGAAGGCTTCAACTTCAGGAAACTATCCACCGCCCTGCTCAGATCATGTTGTCCCTGTGTGTTCATTCCGTACCATGGTGGTGGATACGGATAGGCTCCCGGGTAAGCAGAAGGCGACGGAAACTGGGGCGGTGGTGGTACATTCTGTACTTGGCCCATTGGCCTTGGGCTACCCTACATCGGCTGTGAAGTATTTTTCTCTCCAGACTCAGGCGTACCTCCAGTGGGAACAGAACCCGGTGGCCTGAACATCTTCAGTATCTCGCTCAGGAATTCTTTTTGCTGAGCTTGCATCTGATAGACCAGGTTTGTAACAATGGTCTCCGAATTCCTGTGAGGTGGGCCAGGTAAATTTATCGGTACCTCTGGAACCTGTTCTTCCTCAACTTTCGGGCTTGGCTCTCTAAGATGGCCTCATTCAAACTGTTTTTCTTCCTCGAGGCACATGCTAGCCTGGTGACGCTTCCGACCCCTACGACCGTTTTCGCCCACCATCTCAGACTATTCTGTTTGACTCTAAGAAGAAGACATAACACATGAGAATGAAGAAATAGTGGAGTTAGTCTTGATCAATATAAGGCAAAACAGTCACAAAAGGAGTAATTAAATCTATGAAATTTTAAAATTTTCTAAGATTTTTCTGGCTCTTCAGGTGTGGACCGGTCGCAACATACCGGTCGACACTCTGTAGACAGAGCTGCGACCGGTATAGTCGACCGGTCAGATTGAAAATTCTGACCGAGACATAGCGGTCGCAGTCCCTATGGGGTACCGGTCGACCGGTATGTCGACCGGTATGCCCAGAAAGGGCTTTAAAATCGTGAAAAGTGAGAAATTTCTCACTTTTCTTTCTTTCCTCTCCTCTGGTGGCGATTCTACTCTGGACTCCGAGTTGCTACAGTCCGACCGGTGACCTTAAAAGCCGATTCCTTCTGTTCAAAGCTTAGAACATCGTCTCCAGGTAGGTCTCTTCCTTCTCCTTCTAGTTTCTGTGAATTTTCATATCATCTTTATGTAGAAGTTTAGGTTTTTCCTTGATTGAGAGATTCTAACTGTTGGAACTTTTTTCCTTTGGCTTAGAAAGGGTTTAGGGACCCCCAAGAGAAAAAGCCCTCACCCTATTTGAGGTTCCACCGAACGGTTTTGATAAAAATCAAAATATTCCACTTTTTGACCTAGGTTTTCCAAAATTTTTGAATTTTCTTCATTTTTCTTAAATTTCTAAAATTTCTTGTTGTAATTGCTTGTGATTGATTTGTTGAAGAGTGTGGGGGTTACGTAAGTCCTCCTCCCCATGTTTGTGGGTGAGTTTGATGCTTTTTCTCAATTTACTATCGTTATGCTGCCGAAATTTTGAAAATTTTCTAACATTTTATTCTTGTTCCCCTTTGTTTTGTAGTTAAAAATGGCTCCCCGATGTGCTCTTGGGAAACGTCCTCATGGCTCGAGCTCACGTGCTCCCCAACCACCACTTCCCCAATTTGACGAGCACTGGTTTCATTCTATGGAAGCACAGGCTCGATTCCCGTGGTTTGATAACAAGAACATAGAATCTGGGCGCCGGGTTAACCTGGATCAGCTGGAGAGGTTCGATGTGCGAGCCACTTTTAACGCGCTTGGGTGGGTACCGGTAATCCTACACTGATACCACCCGTCCCATTCTGGTTAAGCATTTCTATGCTAACCTGGAGCTGCATGGGGATGTTAACGATCCCAACCAGGGTAGGGATTTGCGCATCACCAACTATGTCAGGGGTGTACGTACCTCATTCAACACACACCAGCTGGCCGACCTTCTAGGGGTTCCTAATGATGGAGATCTAGTGTATTGCCCTCCCAAAGTGAAGGGCTATCTTACTGAGGATCTGCGCCGAGAGATAGAAGATCAGATACTAAACCCTGGAGCTCCTATGAAGGCGGCTAGCTTGAGACCTGCACCTCGGGTATATAGTCGCATCATTCAGCCCAACATCGTGCCCAGAGCGACCATTACAGTGAGTTATCCCAGCTTACTCAGTACATCACTTACTGAGTCTGCACCGGGGAGCGGGTCTCTCTCCCTTACCTCATCATCAGGACCATGCATCAGGCGACCCTGGCCGATCAGGCCAGTTACCTTCCCTACGGTCGTCTCATTACCTTCCTGCTACGCCGCCTGGGTGTGAGCATGAGAGGCGAGGTGACAGTTGAGGATACTATGACTTCCGACATTGACTGGGAGGCTATTCAGAGGATGCAGATGGTCGATCTGCCCGTTAGCAATGACGAGTTGGAGGCTCGCCCTCGCCCTCTCGGGAGGGTAGCAGCCGCAGCAGCAGCAGCAGCAGCCGCAGCAGCAGCAGCAGCAGCAGCCAATGCGGCCTATGCCAGAGTGGCTGGGGGTGATGATGACGATATGGCTGGGGAAGCACCAGTGCCTGTCCCACAACCTGTACCTACAGCACCACCGTCTTCCTCTACAGCTGGACCATCTCAGCCTTCACCCGACACCATGATGGGTATGATTATGGAGATTAGGGTCACTCAGCGTGAGATGAGCCGTAACTTGTCGCAGTTGGCTAGCAGTCTTAGAGTCACACAGGATCAGGTGCACTGGCTCAGGGTCACTTACGAGCGAGACTATGATATAGCAGACCCTATTCCTCCCAGGCCCCCTACCCCATGATTGTCCCTCTTTATTTTCTTCTTTTTTGATTGCTCATATAACAGGGTAACTGTCCGGTTTGTGGACTGTACCCAGTAGCACTATTTCATTTGATACTCACTTATCTATTTAATGAATGTTTTCATGGTTTTCCCTAACTAGTGCATTTGTAAATGTTAAGTTCCACATTTAATATTGTACATTATTCTCTTTCTTAATCCATCTCAGGTATCAAACAATGCTTAAGGTGTGTTTGTATTAAGATTTTTAAATTTTTCCTAACTCAGTTCATCGACTTAGTTAAGTGCAATATGATCGGTTGGACAGAGCCCGAGAGCTCTGATACCAAGTTGTCACACCCCAATTCTGATCCAACTAGAATGGTGTGAGTGAACCGTCATCGAACCAACGGTCCACACCAGGATCTCGAATAGGCCGCGTCCACCCATAAAAACCATCACACATAACCACAATCAGAATATAATAGTACAGCGGAAGTCTTTAAAATAGAATGAACTGAGTATCTATTGATAAATTAAATAAGAATCCAATTATTCAAATACAAACATAAAACAAATATCTTTTACATCTCTTTAATATGAAACAAAAATAACTGAAACAAATAAACAAAATCCGATCATAGGTACACGCAGAAAGGGCACTCGCATGAAGCGTCATGCTCGGCCTCTCCTGCTTTTACATCCAACGCAGCAACACCACCATAAGCCGGAGCGTTCATGTAGTCATCCAGAGTATAACCTGCATCAACATCTAAAAACATGTATATATACAAAGGGTGAGCTCACAACTTAGCTCAGTAAGACAATCAGATAGTTTCCCAATATTATGCATGAGTAACAATCATTTTATGCTGTGGTCTGCTTTTAAGTTTCAAAGTGCTATAGAAAGGTTTGGTGGCCCCCGCACCTCTATACACGAGTGTGTGGCACCTCATGGATCACACCCCCATTGGCCCACATGCACTCATCATGGAATAGAGATAGAGCTTAGATACCCCCGTAGCTCTCTTGATGCTCTACCCATACCCGTACCTAAGCCCCTACTGGCCAGGGCTCGCAAATGGGGCTCGCAACTAACCAATCCTAAAGTCATCAATGTATGCTCTATCCCCGCACAACCGTCTATGGCATAGAGATAGAGCTAAGGGATTCCCACACCTCCCCTGATGCCCTATCCGCAACTAACCCACTTGGATAGATACATAACGCAGGTAGACCCTATCCCAACATAACTCCCTACGGCATAGAGATAGAGCTAAAGCATCGTGGACAAGCCAGCGTCGACCTCGGAGACCACAGTGCCACATAACCATGGTCAGGCCAGCAACAACATCGGAGACCACCGTACCACGACCTTCCCCTGATGCCCCACCCGTACCAAGCATGTTAAGACAAAATACTACAAAAGTGCTAGCCTGAGGAGCGATCCCAGGCCCATGCCCCACTCCACAGACTAACGAAAACAATCACATGCATAATAATCACATCCTAACAATGCATAAACAGTAATAATAACTGAAAATAAAACATGGCATGTGAATATGCACAAACATCACATCATATATATTCAGGTGATTAATAAAAATTTACTGTCCATTAATTATTAGGTTTAGGTCAGATTCCCTTGCCTGACGCTCGTTTGATAGCTTGCTCTACGTCGCAAGATCCAAACGGGAAGTCACAAAGTCCTACAATATTATTAGGATTTCATTAGAATATTTTTTAGGTTTCATTTTGGATCGAATCCAACAAGGTTACAAAATACCCTCACAGAGCTGACCGGTGGCATGTACCGGTCGCGGCTCTGTGGGGAAGACGGGAGACCGGTATGGTCAGCCGGTCCCCATAGACCAGCCTCCCGAAAGATACCGGTGGCAACATACCGGCCGCACTGTGTGCAACCGGTATAGTCGACCGGTATGTCTCTGGAAGACCATACATGGGTTTTTCGACTGCCGTCGATCATCCTTCATGGATTTCCAAGGTTTCTCCTATCCATTCTAAGTCTAAGCTTTGAGTTAGAGTTATTCCCAACTCATTCGAGTCTAGTTTCGATTAGTATCATCTCGGAACTCGAATCAAGGGTTGGACGGCAACTTAGAGTTTATTGGCCAATTTAGGGTTTTAGATCAATACCTACTTTGCATGCTATTGATCCACCCACACAACTATCCTAGAGTCAAAGGGTAAGAAGAATGATTAAAACACTTAACGTCGACTGGCGTAAAGTGAGCATCGTCGAACGGCAATGGCGGCACCTTCTTCTTCTTCCTAGCTTCCTCTATTTTCCAAACTCCTTCTCTTCTCTAGGGTTTGTGAGAGATAATGGAAAGGATTTGAGGAGGTTAAGGGTGTATTTATAGGCTAACATTAGGGTTTAGTAACCCTATTAACATTAGGAAGGTTTAGGCATTAGGGTTTTGGAAAATGGGACCCACAGAGATCCAATTCCGGATCTCCACACTCAGCTGCGCAGACCTGATCGGTCGACCGGTACCAAGACTGGTACCAGTGACCGGTCAACGTAAAATCATGTTGATTTGGTCGTCTTTGATCCGATTTTTTACCTGTTTGTCATCCGCTCGTCCCGTTTGGTCCGGTGATAATCGAAAGACCTGCTACGACACAAAACCAAGGTTTAGACCGGGTTTACGGAGTGCGGGTCTTACAACTCCCCCACCCTTAAAAGAAATTTCATCCCGAAATTTGCATGGAGGTTTCACAACTCCCCCACCCTTAAAAGAAATTTTGGCCCCAAAATTTGAACGTACCTTGATCGTTGAAAAGGTTAAGGTACTCCTTCCTCATCGCGCTCTCCTCTTCCCAAGTAATTTCTTCGACATTTTGGCTTCTCCAATGCACCTTCACATAATGAATATCCTTGGTTCGAAGTTGCTGTACCTTTCGACTTGAGAGCATCACAAGCACCACTTCGAATGTTAAGTCTTCAGTCATGTCTGGGGGATCCGCTGTCAAGATGTGCGATGGATCTCTGACATACTTCTTTAGTAATGATACATGGAACACATTATGAACGCTTGACATAAATGGTGGTAGAACCAATTGATATGCTACATTACCACGTCGGGTCAATATCTCATATGGTCCCACATAGCTGGGGCATAGCTTCCCCTTCTTACCAAACTGTTTCAGACCTCGCACCGGTGATACCTTCATGAATACTTTGTCACCCACTGCAAACTTCAGATCTCGACGTCGATTATCCGCATAGTGTTTCTGTCGGATTTGAGCTGTCTTTAGGCTCTTTTGATCTGATCAATCACTCGACAAGTTTCTTCAACAAACTCCGAACCTACAATTCTTCTTTCTCCCACCTCGTTCCATAACAGAGGTGTACGACACTTCTTCCCATAGAGTGCTTCATATGGGGCCATCTGAATTGTAGCCTGATAACTGTTGTTATAAGAAAACTTGATAAGTGATAGTTTCTCATCCCAAGCTCCCTTGAAATCTAATGCACAAGCTCAGAGCATATCTTAAAAAATTTGAATAGTTCGCTCTGACTGTCCGTCCGTCTGAGGGTGAAAAGCTGTACTGAACTTCAACTTTTTTCCCATAGCTTTCTGTAATCCTTCCCAGAACTTTGATGTAAAATGGGGATCTCTGTCAGATACTATACTCTCTGGAATGCCAAGAAGTCTGACTATATTATCCACATATAACTTGGCCAGTTTCTCCATGTTATACTGAGGTCTGACCGCAATAAATCGAGTTGTCTTGGTGAGTCGATCTGCTAGAACCCAAACTGCATCCACTGACCTTGGTGTCAAGGGTAGGCCAGTGATGAAATCCGTAGTAATGTAATCCCACTTCCATGCAGGTTCTGGTAATGGCTGTAGTAAACCTGCGGGTCTCTGCGTTTCTACTTTAACTTGTTGAAAATTCAGACATTGGAACACGAAACGAGCTATATCTGCTTTCATACCCCTCTACCAATATAGTCTTCTTAAATCATGGTACATTTTGGTACTTCCTGGATGTACCGAATATGGGGTGTAATGAGCTTCAGTCATAACTCGATCTCTGATATTGCAGTCATCACTCTCATGTATACATAACCGTCTACGATACCTGAGTACCTTGTCTGAATCCAAGGTAAAGTCAGGATTTCCCGTGCCCTTCTCTAAGTCTTCTTGCACTATCTTGAGATGTGGATCCTGTAGGATTGCTACCTTGACTTCACCAACTAGATCCGGTGAGATCTTCAAAGCTGCAAAAATCATGGTGAACATATGAATTAAGCCTTGCTCGACTGGATCTTCTGCAGTCTCTATTATATACTCTTCATCGCCTTCGATTGAACTTGAGGCTGCGACACATAATGCATCATTTGTACTTGGTCCTGCCTCTGGTTTCGATTCCCACTTTCTGCTTGAGGCGTCAGCCACAACATTTGCTTTACCCGGATGGTACTGGATGTCACAATCATAATCTTTTAATAACTCTAGCCATCTCCTCTGTCTCATATTCAGATCCTTCTGAGTGAAAGATAAGTTAAGCTCTTGTGATCTGACTTGATCTGAAACTTCTCACCATACAAGTAGTGTGTCCAAGTTTTGATTGCATGTATAACCGCTGCTAGCTCCAAATCATGCATAGGATAGTTCTTCTCATGCTCCTTTAACTGTCATGATGCGTAAGCAATCACCTGTTCTCCATGCATCAATACACACCCAATACCCAACCCTGAAGCATCCGTATATAAAGTAAACGGTACGCTTGGTTCTGGAATGGTCAAAATAGGTGCAGAGACTGGTCTTTACTTCAAAGTCTGAAAACACTTCTTGCATTCATCTGTCCATATGAATTTCTCCCCCTTCTTGGTCAATCTGGTGAGTGGAACAACGATTCTGGGGAAGTCTTCCACGAACCTTCTATAATAACCAGCCAACGCAATGAAACTACAAATCTCCGCAACAGATTTTGGTGCTTCCCATCCTACTATAGCAGCTATCTTACTTGGATCAACCTTGATACCATCTTTAGATACAACATGGCCCAAGAAAGCCACTTCCTTCAGCCAAAACTCGCACTTCTTGAACTTAGCATAAAGATTTTCTTGTCTTAGCCATTATGGGGCTACCCTCAAATGTGCTGTATGAGTCTCCATGTCCTTAGAATAGATCAATATGTCATCGATGAATACGATGACCGAAGTGTCCAACATATCATGAAACACTCGGTTCATTAATTCCATGAACGACGCTGGAGCATTGGTCAACCCAAAAGATATAACTAGAATCTCATAATGCCCATACCTCATCCTGAAAGCAGTCTTTGGAATATCTTCGGCCATGATCTTCAGTTGGTGATACCCTGATCAGAGATCAATCTTCGAAAAAACCTTTGCACCCTGCAATTGATCGAACAGATCATCGATTCTAGGCAAAGGTTCCGATTATTGATTGTCAACTTGTTCAGTTCACGGTAGTCAATGCACAGCCTTACATTTTCGTCTTTCTTCTTGACGAATAATACTGGTGCTCCCCAAGGCGATATGCTAGGTCGTATGAAACCCTTATCTAACAATTCTTGTAATTGGGTCTTCAACTCCTTTAACTCGGTAGGGCCCATCCTGTATGGTGCTTTGGACACCGGCGCCGAACTTGGCATAAGGTCTATTACAAACTCTGTAGCCCTGTCCGACGGTAGACCTGGAAGCACCTCTGGAAATACATCTGGGAACTCTCGAACCACATCTATATCTTCTATCTTTGGCACCTCAGCAGTGATGTCGACCCACAGATACCCCACTCCCCCCTTCTCTAAGCATCTCTTAGCTTTTTGGGCGGAGAGAATATGCTTCCGCTTCCTAGATAGCTTGATCCCAGTGAAGCTATACTCATTTCCCTTTTTGTCAATAAGCACAAGCTTCCTTTCACCACATAATAGGATAGCTGAATGATGGCCTAGTCAATCCATTCCCAAGATGACATCAAATTCTACCATCTCGAGTAGTACCAGACTTGCTTCTAAGTCTTGCACCTCAATACAAACTGTACATGGTCCATAATATTCAGTCAAAGCCACTTTGACTCCTAGTGGGGAGCGAACTATCAAGCTTGGGTTCAAGTGCTTAATTGGTAACTCCATTCGCTTCCCAAAAGAAATAGAAACAATGGAGTGCGTGGCCCCAGAGTCAAATAGTACTCTGGCAGGTATACCAGCTACATTTACAATTCCTGGAATTTTTCATTATCCCTTAGTTCTACATGCGCAAACACACAATGAAAATAGTAAGCCAAATAGTAAGGGATAGAGTTATACCAGTGACCACATCAGGTGATGTGGCTGCCTCTTCAGTGGTAACCGCATAAAATTTTCCTTGCTGGGATGGTTTCTTCCTAGGTAGAGTGCAGGTCCTTGCAATATGACCCACTTGCTGGCAGTTGAAACATTTGATATTCTGGTTGAATCTGGCGTTCTGTGGCACAGGTGGTGCAGCATTGTTCCTAGCAGGTACTGTAGCGGTCTGAGCCCTGTATGGGCAGAAGGGTCTATTGTTACCGCCACCCGAACTCTCAATAGCGGGTCTCTTGACTCCCCTATTCTGAGCGAAGAAGCTGTCCCTCTAACTGGACTCTATCACCCTCGCAACCTGCACAGCCTCATTATAGATTTTCTTGTCCAGACCCAATATGTGCTCTCTAATGCTTCCACGTAGTCCCATGGTGAACCTACGTGTCTTGGTCTCTTCCTCTTGCATACTTGCCGGTGCGAAGAAAAATAACTGTTCGTACCTCTACTGGTAAGCATCCACAGTCGACTGAGACTGCTGCAAATTAAGGAACTTCTTCTCCATCAGATCTCTGAAGCTCTTTGGAAAATAATTATCGAAGAAGGCAACCTTGAACACTTCCCAATCTACTTGTGTATGCTTCATCTCCAGATATACCCGTGTAGAATTCCACCAAGCATTTGCGTCTTCTTTCAGCATATGAGTGGAAAATAAGACCATTTCCTCCTCTGTACAGGTCATCAGTCGAAAGTTTTTCTCCATCTCTGCAACCCACTGTGCTGGCCACAATGGTTTCCCTGTCTTACCGGTGAATGATGAAGGCTTCAACTTCAGGAATCTATCCACCGCCCTGCTCAGATCATGTTGTCCCTGTGTGTTCATTCCGTACCATGGGGGTGGATACGGA
Organism: Protea cynaroides; assembly: GCA_028583415.1. Classification (NCBI taxonomy): domain Eukaryota; kingdom Viridiplantae; phylum Streptophyta; class Magnoliopsida; order Proteales; family Proteaceae; genus Protea; species Protea cynaroides. The sequence continues at coordinate 32,333,393 of CM053270.1, read as the reverse complement.
TAGGCTCCCGGGTAAGCAGAAGGCGACGGAAACTGGGGCGGCGGTGGTACATTCTCTACTTGGCCCATCGGCCTTGGGCTACCCTGCATCGGCTGTGAAGTATTTTTCTCTCCAGACTCAGGCGTACCTCCAGGGGGAACAGAACCCGGTGGCCTGAACATCTTCAGTATCTCGCTCAGGAATTCTCTTTGCTGAGCTTGCATCTGATAGACTAGGTTTGTAACAATGGTCTCCGAATTCCTGTGAGGTGGGCTAGGTAAATTTATCGGTACCTCTGGAACCTGTTCTTCCTCAACTTCCGGGCTTGGCTATCTAAGATGGCCTCGTTCAACCTGTTCTTCTTCCTCGAGGCGAATCCTAGCCTGGTGACGCTTCCGACCCCTACGACCGTTTTCGCCCACCATCTCAGACTATTCTGTTTGAATCTGAGAAGAAGACATAACACATGAGAATGAAGTAATAGTGGTGTTAGTCTTGATCAATATAAGGCGAAACAGTCACAAAAGGAGTAATTAAATCTATAAAATTTTAAAATTTTCTGAGATTTTTCTGGCTCTTCAGTTGTTGACCGGTCGCAACATGCCGGTCGACACTCTGTAGACAAAGTTGCGACCGGTATAGTTGACTGGTCAGATTGAAAATTCTGACCGAGACATAGCGGTCGCAGTCCCTATGGGGTACCGGTCGACCGGTATGTCGACCGGTATGCACAGAAAGGGCTTTAAAATCGTGAAAAGTGAGAAATTTCTCACTTTTCTTTCTTTCCTCTCCTCTGGTGGCGATTCTACTCTGGACTCCGAGTTGCTACAGTCCGACCGGTGACCTTAAATGCCGATTCCTTCTGTTCAAAGCTTAGAACATCGTCACCAGGTAGGTCTCTTCCTTCTCCTTCTAGTTTTTGTGAATTTTCATATCATCTTTATGTAGAAGTTTAGGTTTTTCTTTGATTGAGAGATTCTAACTGTAGGAACTTTTTTCCTTCGGCATAGAAAGGGTTTAGCGACCCCCAAGAGAAAAAGCCCTCAACCTATTTGAGGTTCCACCGAACGGTTTTGATAAAAATCAAAATATTCCACTTTTTGACCTAGGTTTTCCAAAATTTTCGAATTTTCTTCATTTTTCTTAAATTTCTAAAATTTCTTGTTGTAATTGCTTGTGATTGATTTGTTGAAGAGTGTGGGGGTTACGTAAGTCCTCCTCCCCATGTTTGTGGGTGAGTTTGAGGCTTTTTCTCAATTTACTGTCGTTATGCTGCCAAAATTTTGAAAATTTTCTAACATTTTATTCTTGTTCCCCTTTGTTTTGCAGTTAAAAATGGCTCCCCGATGTGCTCTTGGGAAACGTCCTCATGGCTCGAGCTCACGTGTTCCCCAACCACCACTTCCACAATTTGACGAGCACTGGTTTCATTCTATGGAAGCACAGGCTCGATTCCCGTGGTTTGATAACAAGAACATAGAATCTGGGCTTCGGGTTAACCTGGATCAGCTGGAGAGGTTCGATGTGCGAGCCACTTTTAAGGCGCTTGGGTGGGTACCGGTAATCCTACACTAATACCACCCGTCCCAATCTGGTTAAGCATTTCTATGCTAACCTGGAGCTGCATGGGGATGTTAACGATCCCAACCAGGGTAGGGATTTGGGCATCACCAGCTATGTCTGGGGTGTACCTACCTCATTCAACACCCACCAGCTGGCCGACCTTCTAGGGGTTCCTAATGATGGAGATCTAGTGTATTTCCCTCCCAAAGTGAAGGGCTATCTTACTGAGGATCTGCGCCGAGAGATAGAAGATCAGATACTAAACCCTAGAGCTCCTATGAAGGCGGCTAGCTTGAGACCTGCACCTCGGGTATATAGTCGCATCATTCAGCCCAACATCGTGGCCCAGAGCGGCCATTACAGTGAGTTATCCCAGCTCACTCAGTACATCACTTACTGCGTCTGCACCGGGGAGCGGGTCTCTCTCCCTTACCTCATCATCAGGACCATGCATCAGGCGACCCTGGCCGATCAGGCCAGTAACCTTCCCTACTATCGTCTCATTACCTTCCTGCTACGTCGCCTGGGTGTGAGCATGAGAGGCGAGGTGATAGTTGAGGATACTATGACTTCCGACATTGATTGGGAGGCAATTCAGAGGATGCAGATGGTCGATCTGCCCGTTAGCAATGACGATTTGGAGGCTCGCCCTCGCCCACTCGGGAGGGTAGCAGCCGCAGCAGCAGCAGCAGCAGCAGCCAATGCGGCCTATGCCGCAGTGGCTGGGGGTGATGATGACGATATGGCTGGGGAAGCACCAGTGCCTGTCCCACAACCTATACCTGCAGCACCACCGTCTTCCTCTACAGCTGGACCATCTCAGCCTTCACCCGACACCATGATGGGTATGATTATGGAGATTAGGGTCACTCAGCGTGAGATGAGCCGTGACTTGGCGCAGTTGGCTCGCAGTCTTAGAGTCACACAGGATCAGGTGCACTGGCTCAGGGTCGCTTACGAGCGAGACTATGATATAGCAGACCCTATTCCTCCCAGGCCCCCTACCCCATTATTGTCCCTCTTTATTTTTTTCTTTTTTGATTGCTCATATAACAGGGTAACTGTCCGGTTTGTGGACTGTACCCTGTAGCACTATTTCATTTGATACTCACTTATCTATTTAATGAATGTTTTCATGGTTTTCCCTAACTAGTGCATTTGTAAATGTTAAGTTCCACTTTAATATTGTACATTATTCTCTTTCTTAATCCATCTCAGGTATCAAACAATGCTTAAGGTGTGTTTGTATTAAGATTTTTAAATTTTTCCTAACTCAGTTCATCGACTTAGTTAAGTGCAATACGATCAGTTGGACAGAGCCCGAGAGCTCTGATACCAAGTTGTCACACCCCAATTCTGATCCAACTAGAATGGTGTGAGTGAACTGTCATCGAACCAACGGTCCACACCAGGATCTCGAATAGGCCGCGTCCACCCATAAAAACCATCACACATAACCACAATCAGAATATAATAGTACAGCGGAAGTCTTTAAAATAGAATGAACTGAGTATCTATTGATAAATTAAATAAGTATCCAATTATTCAAATACAAACATAAAATAAATATCTTTTACATCTCTTTAATATGAAACGAAAATAACTGAAACAAATAAACAAAATCCGATCACAGGTACACGCAGAAAGGGCACTCGCATGAAGCGTCATGCTCATCCTCTCCTGCTTTTACATCCAACGCAGCAACACCACCATAAGACGGAGCGTTCATGTAGTCATCCACAGTATAACCTGCATCAACATCTAAAAACATGTATATATATACAAAGGGTGAGCTCACAACTTAGCTCAGTAAGACAATCAGACAGTTTCACAATATTATGCATGAGTAACAATCATTTTATGCTGTAGTCTGGTTTTAAGTTTGCAATGTGCTATAGAAAGGTTTGGTAGCCCCCGCACCTCTATACACGAGTGTGTGGCACCTCATGGTTCACACCCCATTGGCCCACATGCACCTATCATGGAATAAGGATAGAGCTAAGATACCCCCATACCTCCCCTGATGCCCTACCCATACCAGTACCTATGTCCCTACTGGCCAGGGATCGCAAACTGGGCTCGCAACTAACCAATCTTATATGTCATCCATGTATGCTCTATCCCAGCACAGCCGTCTACGGCATAGAGGTATAGCTAAGGCATTCCCACACCTCCCCTGATGCCCTATCCGCAACTAACCCACTAGGATAGATACATAACATAGGTAGACCCTATCCCAACATAACTCCCTACGGCATAGCGATAGAGCTAAAGCATCGTGGACAAGCCAGTGTCGACCTCGGAGACCACAGTGCCACATAACCATGGCCAGGCCAGCATCAACATCAGAGACCACCATACCACGACCTTTCCCTGATGCCCCACCCGTACCAAGCATGTTAAGACAGAATACTTCAAAAGTGCTAGCGTGAGGAGCGATCCCAGGCCCATGCTCACTCCACACACTAACGAAAACAATCACATGCATAACAATCACATCCTAACAATGCATGAACAGTAATAATAACTGAAAATAAAAGCTAGCATGTGAATATGCACAAACATCACATCATATATATTCAGGTGATTAACAAAGAGTTACTATCCATTAATTATTAGGTTTAGGTCAGATTCCCTTACCTGACGCTCGTTTGATAGCTTGCTCCACGTCGCAAGATCCAAACGGGAAGTCACAAAGTCCTACAATATTATTAGGGTTTTATTAGAATATTTTTCTTAAGGTTTCATGTTGGTCGAAAACCAACAAGGTTACAAAATACCCTCACAGAGCTGACCGGTGGCATGTACCGGTCGCAGCTCTGTGGGGAAGACTGGCAACCGGTATGGTCAGCCGGTCCCCAGAGACCAGCCTCCAGAAAGATACCGGTGGCAACATACCGGCCGCACTATGTGCAACCGGTATAGTCGACCGGTATGTCTCCGGAAGACCATACATGGGTTTTTCGACTGCCGTCGATCATCCTTCAGGGATTTCCAAGGTTTCTCCTATCCATTCTAAGTCTATGCTTTGAGTTAGAGTTATCCCCAACTCATTCGAGTCTAGTTTCGATGAATATCATCTCGGAACTCGAATCGAGGGTTTGACGGCAACTTAGGGTTTATTGGCCAATTTAGGGTTTTAGACCAATACCTACTTTGCATGGTATTGATCCACCCACACAACTATCCTAGAGTCAAAGGGTAAGAAGAATGATTAAAACACTTACCGTCGACTGGCGTAAAGTGAGCGTCGTCGAACGGCAATGGCGGTACCTTCTTCTTCTTCCTAGCTTCCTCTCTTTTCCAACATCCTTCTCCTCTCTAGGGTTTGTGAGAGATAATGGAAAGGATTTGAGGAGGTTAAGGGTGTATTTATAGGCTAACATTAGGGTTTAGTAACCCTATTAAGATTAGAAAGGTTTAGGCATTAGGGTTTAGGAAAATGGAACCCACAGAGATCCAATTATGGATCTCCGCGGTCGACCGGTATCAGTACCGGTACCATCGACCGGTCAACATAAAATCATGTTGATTTGGTCGTCTTTGATCCGATTCCGTACTTTTTTTTGCTTTTATCCCGCTCCTCCCGGCCCGGTGATGATCGAAAGACCTGCTACGACACAAAACCATGGTTTAGACCGGGTTTACGGAGTGCGGGTCTTACAGGGGTAGTCTTGGGTGCAGTAGTAAAGCCATGAACACAGAAGGGTTTGAATGTCTTATTATTCCCTCCGTTATAAGCATTTCCAGCTGGCCTTTTCATACCTCTGTTCTGCGAAAAATAGCTCTCCTTCTAGCTCGATTCTATAACTCGAGCAATTTGCAGAGCTTCATTATATATTTTCTTTTCCAAACCTAGAACATGCTCTCTGATGCTCCCTCTAAGTCCCGTGACAAACCTATGGGTCTTAGTGTCTTCATCTTGCATGCTGAGTGGGGCAAAGTAAAACAGCTCCTCAAAATGCTACTGATATGCATCCACGGACATCTGTCCCTGATATAAACTCAGGAACTCCTTCTCCATAGAATCTTTGAATCTTCGGGGAAAGTACTTCTCGAAGAAAGCTTCTTTATAAATAGCCCAGGTCAATAGGGCGTGCTTGGTCAATAGGTAGGCCTTGGTAGATTTCCACCAATGATGTGCATCACCTTTAAGCATGAAGGTGGCACATAATACCTTATCTTCTTCTGTAATAGTCATCATCAGAAAATTTCTCTCCATTTCATCGATCCAGTATGCCGCCACAGCGGATCAGACGGTTTTTCGTTAAACTCCTTGGGCTTCATCTTTAAGAATCACTCCACTAGTCGAGAGTGGTCCATTTGATTCTGAGGGTATGCCCCAACATAGGTTGTGGATACTGGTAATTAACCTGAACTGCTTCCAGACCTGGTACTGGACTCTGTGCAGCTGGTGGTTGGGGTGTTTGAGGTGCTGGGTGGTTACCCATCGATGCTGCAATTATTTGTCCAGTCTGCATTGGTGTAACATGTGTTGTCTGAAGCATCATTCCCATTGTTGCTTGCATTTGAGCTTGTGCTCGTTGCATTTGTTCCAGCTATTACGCTAGGTTCATAATCACGGTTGTCAGCTCTGGTGGTGTAGGTGGCAAATTTGTCGGATTTTCCTGACCCTGGTTTACTGGTGGTGCAACCTACGGATTACCATGTGCATATATATTTTCTTGACTGGCTTCCTCCACGGGTGGTGGTGGTGGAACTGTGTTTTGGCTCTGCCTGGTTACTCTACGCCCAGCCATGTTTTCCTTCTGATAATGGTGAAGCCTGAAAATCATTAAAATACGTGAGGCAATCATTTATACTTCATGTAGATTTGCTAACCGATGTTATTTTCAAAATTTTTAGATCATTCTGTGAAAAATACAGTCTTTTCTATGCAGGGTCGATGGTGGGGGTTGATGGTATGTTCGACCCTCAGTGTCCGACCCTGGGAATTTAATTATTTTTCTAGAGAGCCGGGGGTCGATATGGGGGTCGATGGGTGTCCAACCCCCAGGTCCGCCCCCTGGTTCTCTGGCAAATTACCGAGAGCCGTGGGTCGATATGGGGGTCGATGGTCCTGGTCGAATTCTCCGACCACCGGACCAAAAATTAGATTTTTAAGGTCCGATTTTGAGTTCATTTTCCATTCTTCCTCCTCCATTTCGACTCATCTCTTTTCCCTGAGTTGCTACAGTGCCAACTGTAAGACCCGTGTCAATCTAACCCGGTCTTACCACCTTGAACCAGGTCTACCCATCATGGTCGAGTCAAATGGACCAAGGGCATGAAGGAGATCGAGATCCCAGGTATGAAATCGACCCAAAAACAGTTAATTCTAGCGGAGGGTCGCAGACCCAGTGAAGCAGGGTCGGACCTCCCAAAACAGAAAGTCAGACCCTCAGTTTTTGAGGGAGGGTCTGACAGCTTAAGACCCTAGGGTCGACGGGATCATCGACCCTCCCATCGACCCTCGGTTTCTGACGAAACTGAAATTAGGAAATTTCCTAATTTTTGGTTGGGATTCTTTAGAAATCTCAATGGGACTATTATAGGACATTCCTAGTCTATTTAAAGAATGTTCCTAAGCCACATTCACTCCCTTCACAACCCTAATTGAATTGAGAGAAAGAGAGAAGAAGGAAAAGAGGAAGAAAGGAGGCTAGGAAGAAGACTTAGCAAAAAGGAGAAGAAATTGTAGAGAAAAGTAATCTTCTCAGGTATGGATACTAATTCCATGAGTTTCTACAGACCTTAGGTTAGATATGGTTGAGTGTAGGATTTTGGAGAAACTCAAACCATCCATCCATGGTTAGGTTTTCATGGAAAACCATAGGAAGCTGCATGAAAACTATTTGTATGGTTTATACATGGTTCTAGACCATGGAATGAGTGTTGCGTGAATGTAGGAAGCAAGTCATAGGACCCCAAACACGAAGAATGGATTAAAAAGTAGAAATTGGACCAGAGTGCACCGAGGGTCGCACCGAGGGTCGATAGACCATCCGACCCTAGGTGTTTCTGACCATCGACCCTCAGCATTCGGGAAGTTCCGAATGGAGGGAGGGTCGATAGACCCATCGACCCTAGCATCGACCCTAGCATCGACCCTCAGTTGACAGAATGGTTTTTAAATTCTGAATTAATTCTAATTAAATTATATCCACTTTGTTAGGTTTGCTAGCAGTATAATAACATTATAAAGGTGATTCTAAAGCTTGGAAAAGTATCTATTAGCAAGCTAAGGTGAGGAACCTTAACCCCAAACTAAATTGGTTAATAATAAACTGTTTTCTTTTCTTGAGTCCTATGCCATGTTTGATTCTATGCGAATATGTTTGTAATGTGCATACAAAGATGCCATCAAATATTTCTATTACTTGTTCATGCATATTTATTTTATTGTTTATAACATGATGATGTTGATGATGATAGGAATAGGCATGTGATTGTATGTGTGTGGTTGGTGTGCTTGATGCGAGCGAGTATCAGGGGAGGTGTGATGAGAACGTCAATAAACGTTAACCTTTGGCGGGTCTCAACACTTTAGCTCTATCTCTAACTCAAGTCTTGTGCATTGACATCGTCGTATCGCCATTACCTTAGCAGAACTATTATGTCGTAGGGTATCAGGGGAGGTGGTCTCGGTCCTTGTAGTCTCTGACTCTACCGGGGGGCCTTAGCTCTATCTCTATGGGCATTCCGAGGGATCTTTGGGGTGAGGCCTTGGATACACTTGTTTGGCATTAGGATTGGTTAGCAATGAGCCCGGTTTGCAAGCCCTCGCTAACGGGGCTTACTTGTTGGTATAGCATTATATAGCAATAAACGTTAACCTTTGTTGTATAATGTTATGGTAGGGTGGATGGGGATGACGATAAACGTTAACCTTCGGGCGGGCTTCCACACCCTGTGTATAGAGGCGGTGTCAATAAACGTTAACCTTTGACCACCCAACCTTTCTATTGCACATTGCAAACTATAAACCAAGACCAAAGATATAATTGATTTTTTTGCATGCATATGTATTGTTGCATTGTTTTGGCTACTCACTGAGCCGTGTTGTGTGCTCACCCCTCGACGTCGAATATTTTAGTTGATGATGCAGGTTATACAGTTGAAGATTATATGAATGCGTCGGCGTACGAAAACGTTGCAGCTATGGACGTTGGAGCTGAAGATGATACACACGATCTCTCTTGCGAGTGCAACTCGTATGGATTTGATTAGATATTTTTCGTAGGTTTCTTTATTGGATTTATAAGACTTGTTTTTGTTATTTAAATATTTATGTCTCAGTTAAACACAGAATAATTTGCTATTATTTATGGATATCATTTTAGTTCTCAGTTCATATTATTTATAAATTTTCCGCTATTGTGTATTACTCTGATTATGATTGTGGATGCGTGTTAAGTTTGGATAACGCGGGGATAGCCTATTTGAGATCCTGGTTGAGCCATTGTTTATTTAGTGGTTCATAACACCATTCTGAACAGTGTGGAATTGGGGTGTGACAACTTGGTATCAGAGCTTCTCAGGCCTTGCCCGCCGAACTAGCATACATTCAACACAATTGTGAACTGAGATAGGATAAATTAAAAGCTTTAATACAAACACACTATAAGCACAAGTGATGATTGAAACCATTTTAAAAAGAGAATAATGCATCTATTAAAGGGAAAACCAGTTACATACAAGAAGTAAGAGAAGTACAACGTATATACATCGCTAAAGCAGAGTACAGTCCACAACCCGGACAGTTTCTCTGTAGTACAAGAAAGGTAAAGTACAATCAGGAAACTGGAGGCGAAGGAGGAGGCGGTGCCTCACGATCTCTGTTGTAGTCCTCAGCATAGACCCTAGTCAACCAGGCCACCTGGGTCTGGGTCTTCTGGAGACTAGCTGTGAGACCGGCTATCCTTTGATCAGTCGGACGCTACACCTCTAGGAGCTCTCCCATCCGCAATGCGCTCGATGCGTGCTGAGCAGCCAACAGCTCATCCATCCTCAGATCAGATCTGCGCTGAGCATCCCTGATCTCCTGCAGCATCTCCATCATGGCTGAAGGTGGAAGTGAAGGATCAGCCGAGTGAGAAGGACCAGCCTCAGGTGCAGAAGCCGCCGCAGCAGAAGTACCAACTCCATCCGCCTGTGTGGGTGATGGCGGGGGTATCGCGTCGACATCCATATACATACGATCATCATCGTCGACCGGATCTCCCCGAGCCCTAGCAGCAGCCGCAGCATCAGTCACCTCGACCCGATTGTGAGGGCGCACCATCGCGTTCCTCTCCTCATCGCTAACCTCCGCATCTCGCAGCCCCATCTTGCAGATAGCCTCCCAATCTTGAGGCGATGAGAAGGTCTTCTCCTGGATCTTCTCATCAACCAGATCCACCCCCAAACGGGTCAGTAGGACTTGTAATCATGCGTCCATAGGGTAGATTACCCTTGTGACCGGACAATGTGGCACCGATCATCGTCCGCATGATGATGTAAGGAAGGCGAGACCGGGCCGTCGAGTGCATATGCCGTAGATCAAGAACTCGGGTCAGCCGAGACACCCTCTCATAGTGCCCACTCTGTGGAATCAGATTATACTGGATTATCTTGCAGAAGACTCGTGGAGATGGACGCAAGTAGCAAGCTCTCATCTGCCATCTATCGGGACGGAGCAACTGATTGTCGATCTCCACTCTCATCTCCATCTCAACAAACTGTGGCTCTCCTGGTGCACAGTACACCATAGGACCATCGAAGGGAATGCCCAATAGATTGGCCAGCTGCTGATAGTCAAAAGAAATGTGCACCCCCTTGACGTAGCTAGTGATGCGCAACTCCTGACCACGCTCGACATCATTGTAATCCCCCACCACCTGGAGATTGCAATAGAACTGGCGCACCAAGTCTGGACATGTGCACGCGTCGTATGTGATGACAGGGAGCCACCCCATGTCGCCAAATGCTCTCTCTACGTTGAACAAGGCTAGATCAGCCAGGTTCACCATACGACCCCCTTCCACTTTCTTGCCTGTATAGTAGGCATACTATGCCTCGGCTTCATTTGAATGGAAACGGAGAGGATCACGCACTCTTGGGACTTTGGTACGGGCCATAGTACCTGCAGAAATAAGAAAGAGGAAATAAACCAGGAGTTAGTAGGATAAAATCCGAAATTGGGTTTAATAACGACGTAAGTTAACAATAAAGTCCCATTTCTCACCATCCAAGTGGACGTAAGGACTTACGTAGGTTAAAACATATCCTACAATCTACATGCTGTAGAAAATTTTAACGGATAAGGTCCAATTTGGAGAAATGCAAGAAAAACAAAAAATGTCGACAAATTAGGGCAAAAAGAGAAAAATTTAAGTTTCTCGATGACCAACCGATGAAACTCAAAAATTTTTGAGGGCTTTCGTTCCTCAAGACCCCAATAACAAAATCCCCCAATAAAAATAGAATTTTTACGGTTGGACAAAGTTTAATTCGGAAAATTTGAGTTAAATAAGCAAAAACCTCGAAATAAAAACCTAAAAACAGGGAAAGTTGGGAAATTTTACCTGTAGAGGTGATGTGGATGTCGAAAGTCGGACTAAGAACGATCCACAATAGTGAAGTAGCACTGTAGTAACTCGGAGAGTAGAGACGAGTCGAAACGGAGGGGGAATAGTGAGAAATGACCCAGAATCGGATCTTTAAAATCTGATTTTTAGTCCGAGGGTCCGACAATTGGACTAACACCATCGACCCTTGTATCGACCCTCCAATCGACCCTCAGCTCTCGGGAAGAACAGGTCATTCCCAGGGTCGGATACCAAGGGTCGGACAACAAGGGTCGGACACACCAGCGACCCTCACCATCGACCCTACATAGAAAAGACAGTAAAATTTTTCAGAATGAATTGAGGATTTTGAATTTTATATCGGTTAGCGTGCCTACATGAAGTATAAATGATTTCTCACTGATTTTGATGATTTTCAGGCACCACCCATCTCAAAAGTAAATATGTTTGGACGTAGAGTTACCCGACAGACCCGAAATACAGTCCCACCACCACCACCGGCGGATGAGACTAGTCAAGAGAACAATTACGCACAGGGTAATCCCGAGCCGGCAAACCCTACAAATTTACCACCACCACCACCAGAGCTAGCGACTGTGGTGATGAACCTAGCTCAGCAGCTACAGCAGATGCAACAGGCACAAGCTCAAATGCAGGTTGCAATGGGAGTTATGTTTCAAGCCACTCAGGCTGCAACCATGCACACTGGGCAAGCTAGTGCAGCACCAGTGGGTAACCACCCAGCCCCTCAGACACCTCAACAACCGGCTGCACCAGTTCCTGTGCAAGCCCCAGAAGCAGCCCAAGGGAACTATCAGTATCCACCCCCTATGTTTGGGGCATATCAAAATCAACTGGATCACTCTCGGCTAGTGGAGAGATTTTTGAAAATGAAACCAAGAGAATTCAACGGAAAGCCGTCTGATCCACTGTGGCCAGCACACTGGATAGACGAGATGGAAATGAACTTCCTTATGATGACTATTATTGAGGAAGAGAAAGTACTATGCGCCACCTTCATGCTCAAAGGCGACGCACACCATTGGTGGAAATCTACAAAGACGTACTTATTGACCAAGCACGCCCTACTGACATGGGCTATATATAAAGAAGCATTCTTCGAGAAGTATTTCCCAAGAAGCTTCAGATATTCAATGGAGAAGGAATTTCTGAGTCTGTACCAGGGGCAGATGTCCGTAGACTCGTATCAACAGCGCTACGAAGAGCTGTTTTTCTTCGCACCAGCTAGCATGCAGGAAGAAGATACCAAAACCCGTAGGTTGGTCGCGGGACTGAGAGGAAGTATCAGGGAACATGTTCTGGGATTAGAAAAGACCATATATAATGAAGCTGTTCAAATCGCTCGAGTGATTGAATCGAGCCACAAAGAGAGTTATTTCACTCAAAACAAAGGCATAAAAAGGCCAGCTGGGAATTCGTATAACGGAGGCAACAATAGGACGTATAAACCTTTCCATCCTCAAAATTTTGCAACTGCACCAAAGTTTACTGCAGCAGCTCAACCACAGCCAAAGTCAAATTTTGAAGCCCCAAAGTGCTATAACTGCAACCAACCAGAGCATATGGCAAGAGAATGCCCAAAACCCAAGAAGCAACTACATCAAGGACGGGTATATGCTGTTACATCAGAGGATGCTGCCGCGTCGCCCGATGTGGTCACAGGTATGACCGAAACTTGTAAGGCTATAATTAGAATTGATTGAGCATGTAGACTAAGTAAAAACGAATCACAGGTATCGTACCTATCAATGGCATACCTGCCAGAGTACTCTTTGATTCAGGAGCTACCCATTCATTTATATCTGTGTCGTTTGGAAAGAAGACCAATCTGCCCATCAAAACATTAGACTACAAATTACTTGTACGGTCACCGATGGGATTAGAAGTGGAATTAGAGAAAGGTTATGGACCATGTCCAGTTCTCATTGGAGAGCAGACCTTGGATGCAACCTTAATACAACTTGAGATGGCAGACTTTGACGTCATCTTGGGAATGGACTGGTTAGCTCGGCACTCTGCAAATTTGTTATGCGCCGAGAAGAAGCTAACGTTTAAAGACAAAGAAGGAGCAGAATTCAGTTTCTCGGGAACCAAACTTCCCAGGAGACGCAAGCTCATACTCTCAGCATTAAAGGCTAAGAAGTGCCTTGAGAAAGGAGCGGTCGGATATCTAGTATCAGTGGTCGACCTAACCAAGGACGTGCCACAAATGGAAGATATTGATGTAGTGCGAGATTTTCCTGATGTATTTTCGGAGGAACTACCCGGATTACCACCCGACCGAGCCACGGAGTTTGTAATAGACCTGATACCTGGAGCCGCACCGATATCAAAAGCACCTTATAAAATGGCTCCTACTGAACTGAAGGAAATAAAAGTGCAACTACAAGAACTGCTGGATAAGGGTTATATTAGACCCAGTATATCTCCATGGGGAGCACCGGTGTTGTTCGTAAAGAAGAAAGATGGTAGCGTTCGGTTATGTATCGACTATAGAGAGTTGAATAAGCTGACAAACAAGAATCGATATCCACTACCCAGGATCGATGACTTGTTCGATCAGTTACAAGGAGCGAAGGTATTTTCAAAGATCGATCTTCGATCAGGCTATCATCAATTGAAGATTAAAGAAGGTGACATTTCGAAGACAGCTTTCCGGACAAGATACGGACATTATGAATTCTTAGTGATGTCCTTCGGACTAACTAATGCACCGGCAACGTTCATGGAACTTATGAACCGAGTTTTCCACGATATGTTGGACACGTCGGTGATAGTATTTATTGATGACATATTGGTATACTCCAAGGATAAGGAAACCCATGTCAAGAACCTAAACGCAGCCCTACAACATTTAAGGAAAGAGAAGTTATACGCCAAATTTTCTAAGTGTGAGTTTTGGCTAAGCGAAGTCGCATTTTTAGGCCATGTAGTATCCGCGGAAGGAATCAAAGTGGACCCCAGTAAGATCAAAGCTATTGTAAAGTGGGAAGCACCAAAGAGCGTCTCAGAAATTAGAAGTTTTCTGGGTCTAGCTGGATATTATCGGAGATTCGTAGAAGACTATTCTCGGATTGCCGTACCTCTCACCAGTTTGACCAAGAAAGGAGAAAAGTTTGTATGGACGGATAAGTGTAAAAAGAGCTTTCAAACACTGAAGACCAGATTGATATCCGCTCCAATTTTAACCATTCCCGTTCCGGGACAGACATTTACTTTATACACTGATGCATCGGGATTGGGACTAGGATGTGTGCTTATGCAAGGAGAACAAGTAGTTGCGTATGCATCGAGACAGTTGAAGGTACATGAGAAAAATTACCCAACCCATGATTTGGAATTAGCGGCAGTAGTACATGTTGTCAAGATATGGAGACACTACCTATACGGAGAGAAATTTCAGATTAAGTCGGACCATAAAAGTCTTACTTATCTATTTAATCAGAAGGAGTTAAATATGAGACAGAGAAGATGGCTGGAACTATTGAAAGACTATGATTGTGATATCCAGTATCATCCGGGAAAAGCGAATGTGGTAGCGGATACATTGAGCAAGAAAGCAATGATAAAATCTCAAGGAGAAACCAGCACGACTGCAGCAATGTATACCAATGGAATGATGTTTAATCACGACAACGAGCAGTATGTGATAGATACACCGGATGGATCAACCAACCAAGGGTTTATTCATCGGTTTTCAAATATGTTCGCGGCATTGAAGATTATACCGGATATAGTGGACGAAGTGAAGACAGCTATCAAAGCAGATCCTTATCTGAGAACAGTACAAGAAGATATTGAGAAAGGTAGGACTAACCCCCGAGTTCACCTTGGATGACGAGAAGGTACTGAAATACAAAGGAAGAATATGTGTACCGAAACGGAAAGTGTAGACATTAGACACCGACTCATGAAAGAAGCCCATACTACCATCTACTCGGTACATCCCCGGAAGTACAAAAATGTATCATGATCTAAAGAAACTGTATTGGTGGAGGGGAATGAAGGCGGATGTAGCCAAGTTCGTGTCTCAATGCCTAAATTGTCGGAAGGTAAAGGCGGAACGACAAAGACCCGCGGGGACTGTTACAACCATTACCGGAACCAGCATGGAAATGGGACTGCATCACTATGGACTTCGTCACGGGACTACCATTGACTCCTCGAGTAGTTGACGCAGTTTGGGTGATTGTAGACCGTCTGACTAAGACAGCTCGCTTCATACCGATACGACCCCAATATACACTCGAAAGGTTAGCAAAGCTGTATGTGGATAACATTATTCGGTTACACGGTGTTCCAGAAAGCATTGTGTCCGATAGAGATCCACGATTTACTTCCAAATTTTGGGAAGGACTGCAAAAGGCTATGGGTACAACATTGAAGTTCGATACGCATTCCACCCACAGACTGACGGACAGTCGGAGCGTACAATTCAGATTTTAGAAGATATGCTACGAGCATGTCTGATTGATTTCAAGGGATCATGGGACGAAAAGTTACCACTAATCGAGTTCGCTTACAATAACATCTATCAGGCTACTATACAGATGTCACCTTATGAAGCACTGTATGGTAGGAAGTGTCGAACTCCCTTGTTTTGGAATGAAGTTGGAGAACGTAGTATTGTTGGACCGGAATTTGTTGAAGAGACTTGTTGAGTGGTCGACATAATCAAGGAAAGAATAAGAGTAGCTCAGAACCGTCAGAAGCATTATGCAGATACTCGACGAAGA
The DNA here is from genome assembly GCA_028583415.1 of Protea cynaroides. Lineage (NCBI taxonomy): Eukaryota > Viridiplantae > Streptophyta > Magnoliopsida > Proteales > Proteaceae > Protea > Protea cynaroides. Next base: position 32,317,525 of record CM053270.1, on the reverse strand, counting down.
GATCTAGAGTTCGCCGTAGGTGATAAAGTATTTATGAAAGTATCGCCTATGCGAGGATTGAAGAGGTTCGGACAGAAAGGAAAACTAAGTCCAAGATATGTCGGACCATATGAGATTTTGGCTAAGCGTGGAAAAGTAGCTTATCAGTTAGCACTACCACCATCTATGTCAAGTGTGCATGACGTATTTCACATATCCTTATTGAAGAAGTATGTCAAAGACCCAACAAATATGTTGACAGTAGATTTGCTGGAACTGACTGATGATTTGACATTTGAAATAATACCAATGGAAATCACTAGTCGAAAGGTTCAATGTCTACGCAACAGATATATCTATTATGTTAAGGTCACATGGAAAAGTAAAGACATGGAAGAGATTACATGGGAAGAAGAAAATGCTATGAGAAAGCAATACCCTCACTTGTTTGATTCAGAAGGTATGTACAATTTCGAGGACGAAATTTTTATAAGTTGGGGGGAGTTGTAAGACCCATGTCAATCTGACCCGGTCTTACCACCTTGAACCAGGTTTACCCATCATGGTCGAGTCAAATGGACCAAGGGCATGAAGGAGATCGAGATCCCAGGTATGAAATTGACCCAAAAACACATAATTCTAGGGGAGGGTCGCACACCCAGTGAACCAGGGTCAGACCTCCCAAAAAAGAAAATCAAACCCTCAGTTTTTGAGGGAGGGTCGGACAGCTTAAGACCCTAGGGTCGACGGGATCATCGACCCTCCCATCGACCCTCGGTTTCTGACGAAACTGAAATTAGGAAATTTCTTAATTTTCGGTTGGGATTCTTTCCAAATCTCAATGGGACTATTATAGGACATTCCTAGTCTATTTAAAGGACGTTCCTAAGCCACATTCACTCCTTTCACAACCCTAATTGAATTGAGAGAAAGAGAGAAGAAGGAAAAGAGGAAGAAAGCAGGCTAGGAAGAAGGCTTGGCAAAAAGGAGAAGAAATTGTAGAGAAAAGTAATCTTCTCAGGTATGGATACTAATTCCATGAGTTTCTACAGACCTTAGGTTAGATATGGTTGAGTGTAGGATTTTGGAGAAACTCAAACCATCCATCCATGGTTAGGTTTTCTTGGAAAACCATAGGAGGATGCACGAAAACTATTTAGATGGTTTATACATGGTTCTAGACCATGGAATGAGTGTTGGGTGAATGTAGGAAGCAAGTCATAGGACCCCAAACACGAAGAATGGATTAAAAAGTAGAAATTGGACCAGAGTGCACCGAGGGTCGCACCGAGGGTCGATAGACCATCCGACTCTAGGTGTTTCTGACCATCGACCCTCAGCATTCGGGAAGTTCCGAATGGAGGGAGGGTCGATAGACCCATCGACCCTAGCATCGACCCTAGCATCGACCCTCAGTTGACAGAATGGTTTTTAAATTCTGAATTAATTCTAATTAAATTCTATCGACTTTGTTAGGTTTGCTAGCACTATAATGACATTATAAAGGTGATTCTAAAGCTTGGAAAAGTATCTATTAGCAAGCTAAGGTGAGGAACCTTAACCCCAAACTAAATTGGTTAATAATAAAACTGTTTTCTTTTCTTGAGTCCTATGCCATGTTTGATTCTATGCGAATATGTTTGTAATGTGCATACAGCATGCCATCCAATATTTCTATTACTTGTTCATGTATATTTATTTTATTGTTTATAACATGATGATGATGATGATGATAGGAATAGGCATGTGATTGTATGTGTGTGGTTGGTGTGCTTGATGCGAGCGAGTATCAGGGGAGGTGTGATGAGAACGTCAATAAACGTTAACCTTTGGCGGGTCTCAGCACTTTAGCTCTATCTCTAACTCAAGTCTTGTGCATTGACATCGTCGTATTGCCATTACCTTAGCGGAACTATTATGTCGTAGGGTATCAGGGGAGGTGGTCTCGGTCCTTGTAGTCTCTGACTCTACCGGGGGGCCTTAGCTTTATCTCTATGGGCATTCTGAGGGATGCTGGGGTGAGGCCTTGGATACACTGTTTGGCATTAGGATTGGCTAGCAGCGAGCCCAGTTTGCAAGCCCTCGCTAACAGTGGCTTACGTGTTGGTATAGCATTATATAGCAATAAACGTTAACCTTTGTTGTATAATGTTATGGTAGGGTGGATGGGGACGACGATAAACGTTAACCATCGGGCGGGCTTCCACACCCTGTGTATAGAGGCGGTGTCAATAAACGTTAACCTTTGACCACCCAACCTTTCTTTTGCACATTGCAAACTATAAAGCAAGACCAAAGATATAATTGATTTTTTTTGCATGCATATATATTGTTGCATTGTTTTTACTTAGCCGTGTTGTGTGCTCACCCCTCGACGTCGAATATTTTAGTTGATGATGCAGGTTATACAGTTGAAGATTATATGAATGCGTCGGCGTACGGAAACGTTGCAGCTATGGACGTTGGAGCTGAAGATGATACACACGATCTCTCTTGCGAGTGCAACTCGTGTGTATTTGATTAGATATTTTTCGTA